>JAOTON010001863.1:0-353518 GCA_034440635.1 Lepas anatifera | reverse complement strand
GAATATCGGGGTCCTCTAAGACTGACTCTCGGTGTTCCCTTGACCGACTCTTGCGGTTGTCCGAGACTGACTCTCATGGAGCCCCCTGAAATAGACTGTCGCGGGGCCCTGAGAACCACTCTCTGGGGGACCCTGGGACGAGCTCGGCCCCCCTGAGACCGACTCTCCAGGGCCCCTGAGACCGACTTTTGGGATCCTCTGAGACTTACTCTCAAGGGACCCCCTGAAATCTACTTTTGGGGTTCTTGAGACTGACGGCGAGGCCATGAGGCCGACTCAGGGACGCCCTGAGAACGAATCTTCAGGGGCTTCTGAGACTGATTCTGGGGGCCCCGTGATCAGAGAATGTTTTGCAGTGGTTCAGATTGGCCCAAAGGGGGTCCTCGGACTCCTAGAACCCCTTGGCTACGCTACTGCATCCACACATTCGGGGGCTCGCCGAGATCAGCACTTGTAGACCCCTGAAAGCGTTGTTTCCCCCCGATACCAATACTCCGGAGCCCCTGGATACTGATGCGCGCTACTCCTAAGACCAGTCTCGAGATTCCACTTAGATCAGGTTCGGGGGCACCCCTTAGCCCATCACTTGCGCTTTTCTCAGGAGTAACTCGACACCGTTGTTCGGGGGCCTCCAGATCAACATTCGCAGGCCCCCACCCCGAGACTAGTGCTCGGTACTCTGGAGCCCCTCGATACCAATGCTCGGAGACCCCGAGCCCAAGCCTGGGCCCCTGAGACCGAACTCTGGGTCCCATGGGGCCAATTCTCGTGCCTCGCTCATAAGTCCCCTCGATATCGATAGTCGGGGGCACCCCGAGATCAATATTGTCCCCTCCCCCACCCCTGAGATTTGCTGCTCCAGAGCCATCGATACCAATGTTAGGGAGATCCCTGAGACCAGCTCTGGAGCCCCTAAGACCAAGATCGAAAGGCCCGTGAGACCAAGCTCAGGGGCCCCTGAGACCAAGCTCGGAAGGCCCGTGAGACGAAGCTCGGTCCCCCTGAGACGAAGCTCGGGCCCCTGATGCAAAGCTTGGGGCCCCCTGAGACCAAGCTTGGGGACCTGAGACCAAGCTCGAGGAGCCCCCTGAGACCAAGCTCGGAAGGCCCCTGAGACTAAGAAAGAAAGGCCCCTAGACTAAGCTCGGGGACCCCCTGAGACCAGGCTCGGTGGGCCTCTGAGACCAAGATCGAAAGGCCCGTGAGATTAAACTCGGAGGGCCTCCTGAGACCAAGCTCATGGGCCCCCCGAGATCCATGTTTGGTAATCTGGAGCCCTCGATACCGATGATCGGGGGCCCCTGAGACCAGGCTCTGAAAGCCCGTGAGACAAAGCTCGGGGGCCCCCTGAGACCAAGCTCGGGGGGGCCCTGAGACTAAGCTCGGAGGGCCTCCTGAGACCAAGCTCGGGGCCCCTGAGACCCAGTTCGGAGGTCCCTTGAGACCAAGCTTGGGGGGCCCTGAGACAAAGCTCGCCCCCCCCGAGATCAATGTTCGGTACTCTGGAGCCCTCAATAGCGATGATCGGGGGCCCCTGAGACCAAGCTCGGAAAGCCCGTGAGACCAAGCTCGGGGGCCCCTGAGACCAAGCTCAGGGGGCCCCTGAGACCAAGTTCGAGGTCCCCTGAGACCAAGCTTGGGCGCTCCCTGAGACAAAGCTCGGGGGCCCCCTGAGATCGAGCTCGGGGGGCCCCTGAGACCAAGATCAGGGGGCCCGTAAGACCAAGCTTGGGTTCCCTGAGACCAAGCTCGGAAGTCCCTTGAGACCAGCCTCGGGGGGCCTGAGATCGAGGAGCTCGGAGTGCCCCCCTGAGACCAAGCTCAGGGGGCCCCTGAGACCAATGCTCGTGTTTTCCAGTGCATAAGGTCAGCCCAAGGGGGGGTCCACGAACCCCAAGGAACCCCCACCCTTGGCTACGCCACTGGTCTGAATGACACCACCATTTGAAACCATTAAGAAACATTTGAAATTCACATTTGAAACCATTACAAAACAACTGGGACAGCCATGCAATATCCTTTTAAAACCATTAGGCAGGGTTTGTGTTTTCTAATGGTTCCTTTTAACCCATTAATGCCGACAATTTCGGAGCTAGCTTTGAATATAACTAATGCTTGCTTTTAGCTTATTGGTCACCATTGAACATATATACAACTTTTCAGGAATGTCATACGACTGGAATAAATTTCTTTGAAGTGGCAACTTTGGTTGCCACTCGGCATTGCGTAGTCAAAAACCACGGGGATTTTAACATTAAATACTATAACATTTCATTAAGTTTGATTTTTGTCTCATACTTTAGTTGTGTGGATACCCAACAGTACTACGTAAAAGTACGAGTTGCAAAAAAAAACTTCCGATTCCCTGAGAACTCAGTTGTAGTAGCTTTGAATATGAGATCCTTATAAAGGTGCCAACCGTGCGCAGGGGTTTAGGGGATATCAATGATAGCAATGAGTGATGTTTAACGGAGACGGTACCCAGTCTCTGAATTCCTTTCCAGGCTAGGTGTGTCTCATCGGCTTGTTATTTTGATTTCATCTTTAATTTTTGATAATTTAATCCCATTTTTAATCCCATCGTGCTACCGAACTCTTGCCAGCTGCCGACCCTAGATCAGGGAGTACGCTGGTTCCAGGTCTCACCTGGGCTGTGCTGTGCTTTGAAATGATTTCCAGCACGCGCTCACGGATGAACCGCCGCAGGGTGATGTCATGGCTCAGCATCCTATGTAATATCCTGGCATGGTACATGAACTGATGGCCCTGTTGAAGAGCGACCACCACCACTTTTTTTAGCGGATCCTGGTGTGATTGTTGGACACAAACTGATGGTAGGGGTCAACTCCGCCCATAGTCTGATTGCAGATGGCCACAGACGATGGCATATCCACAGTCACTTGTCTTTTCTCTTCCCGGGACCATCTTGTGGCCTTGTGCAGTAGGTAAGTCCCAAACTTGTTACTGAGCATGGTACTGGGCTTCTTGTCCTTCCATCACACAAGAGCCGGATCGTCAGTGTAGGCTGCTGATAGCGCACCGCGACTCTTCTTCCTCATATGGACACTGTTTGCAAGCGAACAGTCCTTTGGGATCCGGTTATCCCGAATGGTCCCAGTTTACCAAATCCCAGCAGCCGACAACTGGTCAAGTAGGGGCGGAGATGTAAATAGATTGTGAAATGTCGCATGATGGCCGGGACGCAGGGCACACTTCTCAACAAGGCCCAGTACCACATCTGCTCCTTGTCCATATCCAGTCCTTAAATGGGGGCCACTTCTGTAGAGAGTGGCTTTATTTGCTCGTCTGGGATGGGCAAAACATTGTTTTTGCCGGGTGATTTTCGCGTGGATTGAACCTTGATGTAGTAAGAAATAGGCTGGGCGTCGCGTCTTGTCTGTAGTGGGCACAGCCCGCTATCAGTTAGCAGGCTGGTGATGGGGGATTCTCTGAGCGCGCCTGTGGCTGCCCGGATACTGGCGTTTTGGACTCGCTCTAGCTTTAATTTATTGGTCTTGTTCGTTGAGTCAAAAACGAACGAATTATATTCGAGAATGGACCGAATCAGGGACTTGTAGAGCATAAGCAGGGTCTTTCGATCCCCGCCATACTCTGTGCCGCCGAGCATGCGGAGAATGTTGACTCGCTTTTGACAGCTAGAGACGACTTTGGTGATGTGCTCATTGAAACTCAATCGGGAATCTAGAGTGACGCCCAAGAATTTGAAAGCTATTGGTGCATTCAATAGGTTTACCCGAGATTTGGAGCCGTGGAGGGTCGTGTCTGGAATGCGCTCTGGCAAAGACAACGACTGATGATTTTTCCGCCGAGAGTGATAGACCCATTAAACAACACCAATTATTGATGTCGTTTAGGCTATCCTGCAACTGCGTAGTTGCGTGTTGAAATTCTGGTTCATTATACCGCCTGGTATCGATTGCAGTGGCTTTCCAAATGGCGACATCGTCCGCAAAGAGGGAGTAATTTATTCCAGGCGGTAGCTTTTTGGCGAAGAGATCATTGATCATTACTAGAAAGAGGGTGGGGGACAGAACGCTACCCTGGGGTGTGCCTTGGTCCTGGGTTGCCAGGTAGGAGAATTTGGTGCCACAACGGACTTTAAATTTTCGGTCCTTGAGGAAGTTTTCAATGAATTTTGCAAGGTGGCCACGAATTCCTAGCTTGCTTAATTTAAACAAAAGGGCGTCTTTTTGTACGCGATCGAACGCCGATTTAATGTCTAAGAATGCAGCTATTGTTACTTGCTTTTTGTAAAAGCCATTTTGGATGTCACTGACTAGTTTCACCAAATTGTCAGTGGTGGCTCGCCCGCGCCGGAAGCCTGATTGCATAGCGAAAACAGAGTTATAAAGGTCTTGTAACGCGGACAAGACCTTTATATTTACAGACGGCTCCAAAATAGGCGAAAAAGTAGGCCTCGGCATCTGGGGGCAAAATATTTGCCTTCAGGAAAGACTTCCGGACAACTGTTCTATCTTCACAGCCGAGGCTGTTGCCATCCTAAATGCATTAGCCATAATCAGAACCCAAAATATCAACTCAGCCGTCATCTGTTCAGACTCTAAATCTGTCCTGCAGGCCGTCAGTAACGTAGTCAACCCCAGCCACCACGTTATAGCAGATATTCAGAAAGGTATCGATGATACCCCTGATGTCTCTTTTCTTTGGATCCCGGGCCACTGCAAAATTCAAGGAAATGAAAGGCCGATGAGCAGGCAAAAAAGTCCCTAGAACTTAGAGAGATCGCACCCTTAACGTGGTCTGGAGACGATAGCAAAGCTCTCATCCAGGACACCATCCGGAAGCAAATTCAAAATAACTGGACTACAAACCACAGCGCCCACCTATTCTATATCAAGCCTAACATCGGCTACTGGCCCAGTTCCAACCAAAAGAGTCGTCGGCGCGAGGTTATTCTAACCAGACTCAGAAATGGACACACAAAATTAAATGCCTATTGGAACGCGGGTACCTGTGGTACCTGCGACGCAATGGAGAATCCCTATCACATTCTCATCGATTGTCCCCAGCACAATACCCATCGGCAACCCATGCTAGATTACTGCCGAATCCAAAACATCCCTGTAGACCTAAAAACTCTGCTCGGTAACGACCATCCTGAGCTACTTGAAAAAGTCTTTACATTCCTAAAGGACTCTGGGCTAGAGAAGTTTCTATAAATCACCACTCCCAGTATATGTGATGGAGGGTGCATGGTGCACCCCAAAGTAGGACTTGCCTATTTCCCAATCATAGATGATCCACTGCGAAATTTAAGCAATAGTTTTGTAACCTTTAAATGGTTCATTGTAGGCTAAGGATAGGTTATGTTAGGCTAACTTTGAAATCAGGTTAGGTTAGATAGGTTAGATTTCTTCACCGTAGTGATACCTTTCACTGCGGGTCTATACTAACCACACATATACTCTTACTAACAATCTAACTATCCTCTCACACTTCTTTCTCTGCGCGGCGGCTGCCCAGCCGGAGAGGGGAGCTGCAACTTCACCTCCGGGTTGCAGGGTAAATTCGCGGCACCCTGGCCAGGTGTTTAGCGCACTTTCTAAAATACGAAATTATTGAGTTAACGGAGGTTTTCGAGTAACGTATACAAGCGGACATCAATAGCTGACACACAAAATTCTAAATTCTAAATTCCAAATTCTAAATTTCAAATTCTAAATTTAAGGTCTTCAACCACAGAAATAACCTTCGTACTCTGCGGGTCTAAACTTATTAAAAACCTCCCTTGGCATGGCTATGCCATTGCCACGACCGTCCATTTGCAAGCTAAAACATCTTGCAACCCATTACTTGAAATAACTCCCATTGCTTTAACAGACTAACGTAGCTTGCCCTCACACAAAATTCTAAAATTCTCCCACACACTCCTTTAGAGGCGGGCAAAGGTGCTATGCACAGAACGCCTAATAAAAAGCCATAAGCTAAGCTAAGCATATCCAGTGCTCGCCAGGTTAGTGGCAGAACCACAGTATAGCTCGGGATGAAGCACGCAGCCTTCCGTAGCGCACATGCACCAGAGCTTATAGCCAATGCATACGGGCTTTCTCCGATATACTGTTTAATCTTGTGTCGGTAGTACGGCACCATGAATTCGTCGGCGGAGACGTTCTCAGGGCTTACAAAAAAGCTTGTTGACTTTGTTTATGGCGTCAAACAATGGCCGACCTTTATAGCATGGGTCCGGCTTTCAGCTGTCCATTCTCTAATTGTCTGTCAGGTGCATGACGCTAATGAGATGTTCAAAACGCACCTCCACGCCTGCCCTGCGCGATGAGGGCGTTGAAGATATCGCCTTCCTGTCGCCAGTATAACTGTCTTGAAGGAATTCGGAATTCGGGAATACCCAGAGAGCATCATGATCGCAAGCTTCTCCTTGAAGTAGGTAGTCAGAATTTATGACATTGATGTCTTGTCTATTTTTTCCAGCTTATTCGGTGCTTTGCTTTACGAAAGAATGATAAGATCGGCAGACTGAAGGAGCCGAAAAAGTATGTTTGCAGATTTGACGGTCTCTTGAGCAAGTGTGGTGCTACAATCGATAGCACCCCAGCGGGCTGGCGGCGCCCCAGCCCGCCACCACTGTGTGCCATGGACGGGGCCTCGGGGCGGGGCGGAGCGTCGCCACCGAGGGGCCTAGGGGTGGTGGGGTCCCCCTCTCTTGGAAATTTTGGGGAGCCCACTGTTGGGAGAAATGCTATAGAAAATTCCGAATTTAAGAAAATGTAGGGGCTCAAGAGTTTCCCCCACTGGCCCCATCCCCTTCCTCCTCCGACTCGAATATCCGTGTAAAAACCCTTTGAGGAGGGTCCATTTACGTAGGTGACAGGCTTTTGAAGTTGGGAAACTTCTCGTCTAAAGGGTGCTCGCTGCCGCTCCATATCCTTGGAAATGCCTTTCTGCCTTTTTTAGAAGAGCTTGGGTCTGTCCTTTTGAGAATCCCTAAGCTTCTGCTGAAGAAGAGTCGATATCAGAAGAAGGTGGATCGATATCATCGGAAACATCAAAGGCGTATCCTTTCTATATTGGATAAGCTCTCCGGTTGCAGCTACTATTCTTCTATGGAGATGGTTTGGATCTGGGATTTGGATTCTTCGTCGCTCTGATCCGAGTCTTGATCAGCATCAGTATCTGGAATTTCTTTCGGTGGCTGAATAACTACGAGGTATTCAGTTTCACCACTGGTCCCCGTCCTCTCCCCATCAATGTCATCCCAATCTGACTGGGAGGATATCTAAAATGTGGTTTACCGTCAAGCTGCAAGAGACAGTGTGGCCCTGGTATAAAGTGGTGAATAAGTAAATACTTTTTTCTGTGGATTGAGCATGTACCCCATATCATTGATTGTGGTAGTAAAATATTCCACTTTAAAAGTAAGGTGAATCTCCAAAGGTGTTACCAAATATTCTAGCATAATAAATGCATCAATCAGAATATTATATAGGTCCTTGCATGTAGTGCGCAACCATGCAGATCACATTGTGTGTGTGCAGAAGTACACACCGAAGTATAGAATAAACCATATTACATTTTACCGACACCAAACTATTTTTTTCAATATCTGGTGTGAAGACAATCTGCAAAAGGGTACTTTTGAGAAGACATGAAACCTGAATACCAATCGATTGAAGAAAACACAGATAAAAGCAAGAGGCTCCCAATTTTTTGACCGCGTAAATGCCGAGTGGCAACTGAAGTGGCCACTTTCAATTTGACGCCACGTTATTCTTAAATTGGATTTGGAAAATCACAAAAAGTGAACGGATATATTTAACATGATCATTCTAAATAACGAGGCATGAAAAACACTCGCAAAGGTTGAGTAATATGCACAGTATCCACTTTTTTCCTGCTCGGTGTCAGTCCATGTCGGGCAGCAGCCGCGCAGCGTCTGGTGCGAATCAATTTTACTGGCGTCATATTCGCCAGTGGGGTGCAGAAAGGGGTCAGACAGGTGAACAAGGATCTGAGCTAGCTATTTGTAACTAGATCGCCGCTCTCGAGGAACACTGCGACCAGCTGTGGCGGAGTCTTTGTTGTGGCAACTATACTTGCCACTCGGCGTTAATGGGTTAAAAACGTTAGAAAACATTTGAAAGGGGGCACATTTAGAAACATTTCAAACCAATTGAAAGCATTTGAAATGGTGTTCCAATTTTAAAGGTGTTATACCTATTGAAACCATTAGACCATTTCAAATGTAATTTTTTACTGGGACGAGCAGTCTCTCGCCTATGTATTAACTATAGGGGCTCGGACATTTCCAAAGCGGGCTAAGCCCCTCTAGCCCCCCTCTCTTGGATACGCTACGAGTGGATCATGGGCAGATCCGGGGAGGGATTGGCATTGACCGTTCCCAAATCCTTGGATTTATTGTCGATTTTTAATGATTTTTTTAAAGAACCATATGTTTTCACAATTTGAGGCCTCCTTTACCCCTCTTAATCTTTGGCCTGAATCCGGATGGAACCAGTTCACGTCATAGGCGGATCCAGGATTGCTAATCGGGGACACCTTCACGAGGGGCGCCATCTTGACCAGGGTTCTTTTCTGGACGGCAAAACCCATCAGGTGGGCGACAAATCCCATCGGTGAGAGCTAATTTTCGAATCGGGAGAGAAGGTGGGAAGCGAAATTTCAATGCGGCACTGTTGAGCCATTTCAGCTGGGGGCGCTGTGACCATTTCAGCTGGGACACCGACAGTCGATCGGGGGATTTACCTGCCCCTCTTTGCCCCCCACCGACCTGTCTTTCGTTGAATCTTCGGTGAATCTAGAGAGATATGACATAGTCATGTACATGGGCGCCGAAAGCCGGGGGACGGGGAACTGCGTCCCTCCATAGATTTTTGCGTCATTAATGCTGGTACCGAATATACTCAAAATTAGCCTCCCCCGGTCAGCACCAGCCTTGGTCCGTCCCCCCTCTTGTGAAAATTTTGTGGTGGCGCCCCTGTTCAGAGGCGGACGCAGACCCGAGTTTTGGGGGCCAAACTCATGTCTGCCTCTCCTCCTGGGGGGGAGGGGGTGGGAGCGCTTTTTGCTCTACAAACCTAGTGTAAACACATTTTTTCAGTGCTCGTTAGACCTAGCATAAGTTACCTCTCCAAGTACATGAACCCTCTCGGGCGGGGGGCGGTGGATTTTTTTGTTCTACAGACCTAGTGTAAACACCTTTTTCAAAAATTTATCCGGTGTTTGGGGGCAAAAGATAGTTTGCCCCCTCCAGCGCTTTGGGGGCCATGGCCGGAATGCCCTCCCCCCCTGCGTCCGCCAATGCCCCTATTCATATATGTCAAGATGTCAAATAAATGATCTGACTAATGGCATCTTGCCGCGGGGAGCTTTGCCCATCCAGGTAGAGGGCATAGACAGATCTAGGATTATCGATCCGGGAGCACGTCTTCCGGGAGGATCCAGACCGGGGGGCATCAAAACTTACCAGGTGGGCGCAAAATCCTATCGGTGGGTGCCGATTTTTGCATCCTGGGGGAGGGTAGGAAGCGATATTTCAGGGGGCGCTATCGATCTTTTAGGGGGTGCCGTGACCAGTTCAGGGGTGCCAAGGAGCGATCAGGGGGCAACTGCCCCCTCCCTCCCTTTGGCCCCCGCCCCTGAATCCATCATCATTATCACCGACAGTCGAATCCGGCTATTGTAGAATGAGACCATCAGCCCCCATTCCCCCGCGTTTGGCCACCTGTCGACGTGGTCCTGATTCTGGCGTAAAGGAGATACCATGGCGATCTCCCTTCTAATTTTCTAGAGACTTTAAAAAGTGGTATGGCTATTCGAGTGCCTTCCACTGACTTTAGTGGAGGTAAGGATGCCAGGTACTTCTTGGCCGTAAAGAGCCAAATCATCGCCTAGGACCCTGGCTAAGCCACATTTTACTCAGGCAAGGTAAGGCTCGGCTATCCGTTCTTGCGCCCTTTACGGAAGAATAAGATATGGAGAGTGAAAGATACCTTTTGTTTAGAAAGGAAGTATAATTTACATTCACAAGCTTGTTACACGACTACCAACGACATCCCACGACTCCGCCGTTCATTCCAGCGCCATACCCGACCCGTACGCCAGATACCTTGTACGTCCGTGTCTTTCTTGCCGACTTGGCTCTTGTAGCCAAGAAGCCTGGCACCACCTATCTATTGGAACCGTGGGCACCTCCACCTCCACGAAAGTCAGTGGAGTGACAAAAGACAAAACAAATTATTTGCTACAGATGTTTGTGTTTCTCGGGACCAAAGGTTAGGTGGTCAGGGGTCCGTGGCGGCTTTACCATGTGCGTGGTCCTGGTATTAGGTGCAGTCAGATGAACCGTTCAAGTTGAATGATCTTGTGCACACACTGAAATGAAATCACAACTAATATCAATATATTGAATAGACACAAGAATCCTGCTGCCCTCTCCCAGAATTTCAGGTAAGCTAGGTGCTGAAGGGGGTCACCATGGGTCACTACTTTGCAGCATACCTATATATTTTTTAATAAAACAAGTTACTTAAGGTAAGGTTCCAATTCTCAATGCCATCATCTGCATGTGTTGCATATTTATTGATAGACCCCCACTTGCTTGCTTTCATCCCAGTCTGCAAAGTATGGCACTTTCGATGAGATCTTGTGGTGCGGACACCCTTCAGGTGGTGCAAACTTTGGAGAAAAAAATGCCTACTTTTTCTGTCTGGTGTGAAGGAGCTCAAATCAAACACCCACAGAGTTCTGAGAAGGGAGAAACTGATAACTTTGAAATTTCCAGGTCAGTGAAATTTCTCACCAATTCTCACCAGTGTTTGGTGTGAATTTTAGGCTGCTGGTGGTGTGAAAAATCTACAAGGCTGTTGCAGACTTGTCAGGTCTGCTGCCATTCTTTGCAGACTGGCGTCCATCTAACTCTCCCTTTTCTTCCCCAGAATAGTTACTGCTCAGTAACAGTGGAGTTGTGGACCTGTTGGTGTGTATGCAACTAAGCAAATACTCTTGCCTCATTGAAGATGGCTATGGCCCCTCCTGCTCATTGTATCCAGCTGGGTAGAAGAGCAATGCTATTGTGTGGAACATGGACTTGGTATTCTGTAGAATTTCAATTTTCTTACAATAATGGAATTATTCTGAATAGAGCAAGTGCAGGCTGAAATATTTTTTGTTGTTAAACTAGAAATTTGCTTTTAGGGAGCAAGCTTATTTGAAACCAATTCAGTCATTTATGTTCCCAAATCCATCCCTAAAATAGCTCATGCTTAAATAGAATGGCTGTATTCAGCTCAGTTGCATGGATGGCTCTGAAGCTCTAGAGATTCTTGTTGTGTATAGGTTTGTGAAATAAACATGGGCGTAATATTCTGCAAGGTTTGATCGCTTAAAGATGAAGTGTTCTCCATTCATGTGAAAATGCTTGAAGCCATGAGCATCTTAGATATGTGATGCCTGATGGTTATTAACAGGCCACTGAAGGTCTGTAGAAGTCAGTCACAATGAGCTTGTTTTAGGTGTTCAAAGGAATACTGTCCCTGAACATAGATAAACCAAAAAGTAGAGAAAAATTATCAGCTGGCTGCTGTTCTATAGAATTGGAGGGTTTTTGTATACATTTATGTTTTTTATAGATTATGTTTTTGTGTTTTTGTGCAAAGCTTCTCATCAGCACAGGAATTTATGTATGGAGGTAGGTTGTACAGTGCTTTAAACTCAAATAAGATAATGTTTATGTTCTTTAGGCTACTCTTTCCTGTGCTGATGAGAAGCTTCCTTGCTTTCCCTTATGATCAATTTTAATTCCCAATTATATCTGATCTAGAAAATGTATTGTGAGCTATTTGAAGAACTATGAATGCCCAATGGCCTCAGCTGGGAGCTTCTGAGCCAATTATTCACTAATGGGGGACTTAAAAATTTAAGTCTTTGGATCTATATGCTGCCAATTGATATACATCTTACAGTAGCTAAGCAATGTAAGATGTAAGTATTGACTGCAGAAATGTGTCCCTTGGACTTCTAAGAGTGTTATTTTCCCACTTTGGTTCTGAGTAAAAACTTGATGAAAATTTGATGACACTGCTGCATAGCAACCATATCTACCTTAATATTTAGATAATCTTGATTAGTAAAAATTTCTTATTGTGAGAATGTTTTTAGGATTCCTGTTTGACCAGGGGCACAACAACTTCCCATGTATTTGGTGGGGCTTGAATCCTGCCAATGCTCAGAAAAGGCTCACTAATGAGCTACTGAACCACACCATGTAGAAAACCCCTGACCATGAGCCCAGTCATTAATATTGCATACCTTTTTTGGTCAACTGACGTATTATGGGCCTTCTCTAAGGGCAGATAGATGCCCCAAATCATAATTAAGCTTTTTTGCAATGGAGGAATGGCTCATTATCTCATTGGAGCCTCATTTTGTAATTACAGGTCCCCTTCAACGTCAGAGCCAGGGAGAGGGGAGGCAAAAAGGCATTAAGCCCTTCCAATCCCCTGTTTTGTTGCCCCTAATAAAAAAAAAATAAAATTTTCATAAAAAAACTTGTTTTCCCTATTTATGCCCCGCCTCCGAAACCATCGGCCCCGACCCGGCACTGGGTGCCCCGTTGGCCGGCCAGGGCCTCTCACAACTGCGCTGACATTATTTGTGTCGGCGCGGCGGTGAGGTTGCGTTGCGGTAAAGTAGATCCCACCACCGCCGGGGGTGCGGTGGTTTGTGGATCAGCTCTCCAGTGAAATTATTATCGGCTTGCCGCAACAGTAACTGCCCGTTTCTCAGCAATCGATAATTGTCGCCGCAATACGGCCGTCGATGTCACCCCCCTATATGCTGATCGGGAGTGGCGCCACCCGCGCCTGTGGAGCAGTAGAGGGTGCTGGTTGTCATTCTGTTCATTTCGGTCGGTGGCCGTCCGGGCTTGATAATTGGATGACCATCTGTTAGCCACAAAGCCGTCTGGGGCTGCACGTTTGTCGCCAAAACTCGACTGAGTATCTGTTTTGTATCGCTTAAGTCTAGTGCAGTGTCAGCGACTAGGGAAAGGGTGTGATTCCATGGGCGGGGATTTTTTAAATGATCGTGGGTACCCAAGTTTGAAAATGTCAATACTCTAATTACAAGTGATACCGTAATATAAAGTTTGTTTTGCCTTTTCTCTGACCTGCTGAGGAACGCAAAAATCAATGCATTTAAAATGAAGAACAAGAAAATGTAAATGATACCTTAACACTGCTTCAACGTTTCATTGGGCCATATGACCCAGCTGTCGGTGCGCCCAACAAAAAACCCTAACAACGTTTCATTGGGCATGCCCGGCCACCCCCATGGAGGTATAAATCCATATCCTCTGTCTGATTCCAGCTTGTAAAAATAGTTGACATGTAGTACTGCGGAGCATAGCTACCCCCGGTGGTGCAGGGAGTTGGCATGTGATCCTCCGCTTATCTTATGTCTTTTTATTTTACCGATCATGCTATATTGTGGTTTAACCTTTGGCATCATCCAACATGTGCTAGCTGTAGTTAGCGCATCTAAGTTATGTCTGGCTCAATACAGGGTCTGTTTCGGCATGCTTCGTGCCTGAGCATCCATGTTCTCTCCATTGTCCCGCCCCAAAACTCGCTCGGCGTCCCTCGCACCTCTCCCGGTCTGATCTCGTCGCGTCTCCATCGGCCGCTTGGCTCCGTCGATATCCGTAATGCCGGTATCTGTCGCCCCGCGTTAAAGCCCCCCTTTCCCTCCCCCCCTTCCCGTAGTTGCGTGAGCGAGCTCGCCTCCGGACTGATGCACATTTTGAAAATGGGTTGACCTTTTTTCTCTTGATAGACTTTCAAAATCAGACGTATATTTCGGTGCGGTTGCACCAGCTCCCCTGCGCTGTTTGTCCGAGTGGTGACGTCACAACGTCGTATGATCTGGATGATATGTCAAGATCGCCTCACCTGAAGGTCAAGGTCATACCGGCACTTGCAAAATATGTGACTCCAGTAATTCCGGCTCGAGGACGTTACCCAGTACGACGTATATTCATTTATAACTTCATGGTTCAAGTTACTCGACGTCAAGGTTAAAGGCCATGTGTCAAAGTCAAACTCTCTTTTTTCCGCCCAACGGCCGCTATTGCACCTTTTAGGGAACATGTCATTGTGACGTCATCTGTCAACGACCATGAATAACCTTGACCTCAAAGTGTCAGAGAGCATTGTATAGAACCTTCCATCCATAACCTCAGCCCGTTCTCGTTGTATTCTTGATTTTTCCACATAAGCACGGCAGTTCTCAATGGGTCCCCGGCATCGCCCGGATTTGATGTTTATGATCTCGTTTAACCCTGAAAATGTTGGCTTAGGCCAATGAAAGTTACCTATAATGTAGATCATCATAGCATCCCACAAGCCTTCAAACGGGCCTTGTTCTAACCCTCTTGGTTTCTGAGATCTCAGGGGACTCTTAAGCACCCCTTTTACTGCGCATGCTAACGCAGAACGAACCTGAAACCTTGTGAAGGCCCTTTTCAGCCCACAGTGCCAGCCAGGGTCGTTTCTGTCCCCTGTATGCAAAATAGCGTAATGCTTCGGCGTGCCTACATGCACTAAGGGTGATAATTGTGGCCGCCGGGTGCGGCGCACAAACATTTCCGGTCAGTGGGAGCCAGATCACTGAACCCCTGGGAATGGGTCCGCAGAATAGAGGAGATCGTGTCTGGACACGATCTTCAAACAATTTCTTTAAATGCCTGGTAGCGAGTTTGTCATTATTGACCCATTTGCACTCTCTAGGCGGCCTTAGCTTATCAGTTCTAGATCAATTCGGACGTTGTGATAAATGTGGCTATTTAATTAATTGTGTGAGAGATAAACATATTTACACCGGGTTAAATTTAGCCCCACCCCTTTTCGCCGCGTCCTCTTCACTCCCTTAGAGTGGGGGTGGTGGCCGGTAGCGTATTGTTGCCATTAAGTAATCAATTTATCAATGTTTTATATAAACTATTAAACTGTCAACCGGTCTGGTTTGAACTGGTAGATCTTATAGCGCTGCAGGAAGGAGCATGATTATGAGTTGTTAAACTTTTGTTTGCGCTGTGTTTTCGAGATAGGATGCAAAATCGATCAAACACTGATTATATATTTGGTCACAGCTCTTCAACATAATCTGAGTGTAAAAATCGGTGAAAAAAATTTTGCCATCGTATGAGCATGTAATATTGCAAGAGGATCAACGTCTGCTGTGCTTCTGCCAGTCTGGTTGGGAGTCCATGTAAATCATGTGATGGACGTTGCGGAGGCAAGTGGATTTTAACCTAGATGAAGGCAAGTTCTGCGGACAAAGCTGTGTGAAATCAGCGTGAACCCTAGTTTCATTGGGCTCTAGTCTTGAGAAGGCCCGCGGTGCCAGCAGTTTTAGTTTGCGAAATAATGGCTAAAACGTTGCTGATCTGTTAAGTCATAGGATCAGAAGGCGCTCCCTCCACGTCGCCCGGGCGAAGCGATCCCGAGGACGCTCCACCTCACTTGGCTGGGGCTTTTCCGCTTGAGCGACCGCAAATTTTGTGTTAGCAATATCTATGCACAATCTTTTCTTTTATCAGAATAACTTACCGAGGCGTACCAGACGGCACATAGTTCGTGCATTTGGGCACGAGCTATCGCGGGCTGGTGTGAGACCACAGCGGCAGCCCTCACGGCAGGCGCCGCCGGTCCGTCCGTGCTGCTGCATTGGATCGGGCCGCGTCTGCTGCGGTACCAGTGCCAGCAGTGAAGCTCGTATCTCGCGGGCAGCCCGGCGAGCACCGATCACCCATGGCTGACGCTGCTGGTCCGCCAAGGCTGACCTGCAGCCGACCACCTTCAGCTAGGCCTCTGCTGGCCGGCTGGTTGTCAGCAGAGCTGACAACAGCTCTGAGATGATTCAGAAGGAAGCAGATGCAGGGCTTGCTGTAGCTTGTGAGAGTTGGCTGGAGAGGCTGGTATTGTCTGCAGCGTGCAGGGTAGATTGTGCTAGTTAGTTATGTGGGCTGTAGGGCGCTCTGGCCTGGTGAGGTTGTATGGCGTCCGTGCCGGGGGTGTTAGGTGGGTGGGGTTGAGTGCGGCGGCGCCGTTTGGAGCGGCTGTTAGGCTGGAATCGGTCTGTTAGCGGCCGCCGGCGCTCGGGTCCTCTCCCTGCAGCTGCGGCCTGTGACCTCGCTCACCAGTCCTGCAGACCACTCCCCGACAATAGAGGAGACGCTGCTTGCAGCGACCACCGTCCTCGCTCGTTAGATTAATGCTCCCTCTTCGGGGGTGCGTACCCGCGTGACGCACTCTGAGGCTATCTGCTCGCTAATCAGCTGGCAACATCTTATCGAAATCATAATCCTTTTTTACCGAGGGTGACCGTCGGGGTGACTATGGACCGTCATTAACCAATCCATGAAATGGGAAGAATTGCAGCAATTGGTCGGAGTTTTTCAGACCCCTCTAACTTTTTACTTGCTTTCATTTAGCTTTTCGTTTTCATTGCAATGCGGTTTTTGGAGTTAGTGTGGTCGTAATGGCGATGGTGTTTTGGATATCTTGTTTGCAGGCTCTATCCGGAAACCGTGGTGTCGTCAAAGGGCTCTAGTCCAGGGGGTTGGGCTCTTTGGGAATGCTCAACCCCTCTCTGGTCGTCTCTTTAAGTTGTTGGCTCGTGGTATCGTCACCCTAATGTTTAACCTTTTACTGCTCACAATGACTGGAAAGCCTATATTTGTAAGGACATCAAATGCGAAATGACCTGAAGCTTCCGTGGAGGGTACGGGCCGGGCCCGCCTTCCAAGCCGTTCCAGCACGGGCCGTCCGATGTCGCTGCCGTGCCTTTTCTCGCCGATGACGTCTGCGGTGACGTCACTAACGGGTCTCGGGGCGGGGCCGGCGGCGGCACGTGCTGTCTCAGTGGGCCGTGGTGCGTCGGTGGCGTCGGTGGGAGCCGTGGCACCCCGCCGCTGCGATGTGAGTGCCTGGCTGTGGAATCTGGGGGGTGTCGCGTGTGTCAGTGGCGGCGGCCTCACGACCCGGCTGGCATGGCCTTATGACACAGCCAACACCGGACGCCGAACCAGGTGTGTTCTCACCGGGCGCCGAACCAGGTGTGTTCCTACTGAGTGCCGAACCAGGTATGTTCTCACCGGACGCCGGACCAGGTGTGTTCCCACTGAGCGCCGAACCAGGTGTATTCCGCTCAGCGCCGAAGCAGGTGTGTTTTCAACTGACTCCGAACCAGGTGTGTTCTTACCGGACGCGGAACCAGGTGTGTTATCACCGGGCACCGTACCAGGTGTGTTCTCACTGAGCGCCGAACCAGGTGTGTTCTCACCGGACGCCAAACCAGGTGTGTTCTCGCCGGACGCCGAACCAGGTGTGTTCCCACTGAGCGCCTAACCAGGTGTGTTTTTCACCCGACTCCGAACCAGGTGTGTTCTCACCGGGCGCCGAACCAGGTGTGTTCTCACCGGGCGCCGAACCAGGTGTGTTCTCACTGGACGCCAAACCAGGTGTGTTCTCTCCGGACGCCGAACCAGGTGTGTTTTCACCCGACTCCGAACCAGGTGTGTTTTCACCTGACTCCGAACCAGGTGTGTTCTCACCGGGAGCCGAACCAGGTGTGTTCTCGCCGGGAGCCGAACCAGGTGTGTTCCCACTGAGCGCCGAACCAGGTGTGTTCTCGCCGGGAGCCGAGCCAGGTGTGTTCTCACTGAGCGCCTAACCAGGTGTGTTTTCACCCGACTCCGAACCAGGTGTGTTCTCACCGGGCGCCGAACCAGGTGTGTTCTCACTGGACACCAAACCAGGTGTGTTCTCGCCGGACGCCGAACCAGGTGTGTTTTCACCCGACTCCGAACCAGGTGTGTTTTCACCTGACTCCGAACCAGGTGTGTTCTCACCGGGAGCCGAACCAGGTGTGTTCTCGCCGGGAGCCGAACCAGGTGTGTTCCCACTGAGCGCCGAACCAGATGTGTTCTCGCCGGGAGCCGAACCAGGTGTGTTCTCACCGGCTGCCGAGGGAAGCGTCGCTGGCAGGCCGAATCGGCACTTACCCGGGAACCTCGCTGGCAAGGCCTTAGGGTGAAGGCGGCTTCCGAGTGAGAGCGGTGCATGTGAGCCTAAAGGCCTATTGCGTGTGTGAGGAGATATCGCCTCTTGGCTTGTTCGATATTTTTATTCTTGAAAGGTCCGCCATCCCATCTAAAGGCAGTCAGGTGTGTCCTTATCGTGATCCCAGCTACAGCACTTGAACGCTAACTCCAGAAACATAAAGTTTGATTAGTCATGGCACGTCCTGCTAGGCAAGGAGAAAACGATGATAGGTAAAAAGTTAGTGTTGTATAACCAGCTTGCTAAATACGGGAATGGAGGTGTCGAACAGGTAATCCCAATACGTTTGAAAGTGTCTTTTGTGGTGTAGTAGTACTTTGAAAGGGTAATCATATCTCCGGATCTAGTGCAAATTTGGGTTTAACGTCGCACCAACTGCCATTGTTATACGGCGTTACCAATTCTCACCCTGTTGGGAGGAATGTGGAGGATCAGATCAACTTCTGCAGAGGCTCGGCGGGACTTGAACCCGGAACCCATGACTCAGAAGATAGGAACGCTATCCTCTGAGCCACGCATCCCGCGGGCTTAGGTCCGAATAAATGGGGAGGGACGAATACATCTTCCTTTCGCCACATTTCCATATGTAAAGAGATTGATTGAATATGGATGGCGATCCCGGGACAGAGTGTGGACGCAGAGTTTACATCCAGCCGTGTCTCCGTGCCTTACCATCAGTCTCTAAACAACACTTGGTGAGAGGTGTCTTCCATGTATACTAAGAGGATCAGCGAGGCCGCCCCAGCACAGCCAAGTGCCAGAGCATGTAGCTGTATCCCAGTACTGAGTTGCGACTCTCCTGCCGCAGAGCTCACGTGACATCGACAATGCTGCCTCTGTTGAAGGCGAGTTAAACCGAGACAGGCGCGGGATTCGAACCCGCGCTTCCAGCCGAGTTGCTGGTGCGGGTCGCTTCCCGGGCCGGTACGCCTCCGCGGGATTCAGGCAAGCCTGGGCGATAGCGAACGCAGTGAGCACGCGTCACTGCCACGCTTAATTCCTCCGCTTGGCTGTTTTCGCATTGGGGACTAGACCAGTATTAGCATGGCCTTGTAATGTTCAAAACGTTGCACGGACGTACCACACAGGAATCGACCGCCTTATAGCTTTCCTTACGTTTGGCAGTCTCCCAGTATTCCTTGACGCGACGTATCGGCGGGGGCAAATGACTTAACAAAGTCCGCCTCAAGACCTCCATCAGCCGTATTTATGTAATGTAGTTCGGGGGCAAGGGCATGGCCCAATGACTGAGTTCGTCGTTGTGAGTCAGACATAGTGATTTTGATTGTAGAAAGTGCAATTTCAGAAATAAAGGCTGCGCCAAAATCTGTCCGGTTCGTGGTTTGAACGGTTCGCTGCGGACGCCAGTACACAAACATTTTCAGTTCCAAACATGGCCACGTCTCCAGTATAGATCGCTGCTTAGGGTGGGTAACTTCGTTGACTCCCTTAGTAGCATCTATATGTTATAGGTATATGCTGTCGTCGAGCCATTGAGGTCTGTTTGTGCTGATATGACGTGCTCGGCAGGAGATAGCCTGGATTTATTTGAAGAATTGGCGACTGGAGTCTTTTAGAATACATGACTCCTCGTTAGTATAAATGATTTTAAAATCTGCCCATACATTTCACTTTTCAAGGCAAGCTTATGATTCGGAATTGCCTTAATTGCTCCGCAAGATCAGTTCGTTGATGTTGCGGAGCATGTGACCACACTACGGCGCAGCGTGGTCGGGGCAGTATGTCTGGGAAGCCCTTATAGTGCTCATAGGCCAGGGTCATGTTTCATTCGTAAGGTTGCCGGTCCCGATGATTTGAGTCATTCATAAAACACACCGGGGATCTCTCCGGTGCGATTTTCTCCGTTTCTAGTGTTTTCACGGTGTTTTGGTTTGTTGTGACGGCCGGCTGCTCTCTATGACGTACTGCAGGTGCCGGTTGGATGCTGACGGCGTTGTACCCGGTGTGTTGCAGAGCTCCGGCCGGCGGGGCCCTGAGCGCCTCTGCCTGACCTCCGCCATGACCTCGCTGGACGCCACCACGTCACCCTCGCCGCCGGCCGGGAGGCTGGGGGAGACCGGCTCCCAGGGGCGCGCCCGCACCCCCTCCCGCCACCCCCGGCACCAGCAAACTGCTCACCGCCCGGGTCCTCCTGCTGGACGACTCACTAGTGCCTTTTTACATCCAGGTGAGCGCTCCCAGTGAAGATAGGGATAATACGTCCCGCCCAACGCGAGGCTACAGTGCGAATGCGTTGTGACAAGAAAATGAGTTGGAATTTGACCCATTGCCTTCGCACTGGATTCACAAGCTCAGTGGAACTGGAATATTACAGGCAGGGTTCAAGATACGTGTGAAGGTCTGCTTGGACTGCCGAGGGACGCATTCTTTTGAAACTGGGACACTCAGCGGTGTCTTGTTCCACGATTGCGTCGTTCTTTAGTTGCGTTGTAATGAATTATCGCGAAGCAGCGGGCGTCAGTGGCTGTGGATTTCCACGCCATTATAGCGGTGGGAATGGGACGCAGTGTAATGGATTTAGACTCCGGCGTGCCCAACGGCTGGCGCGCTCACAGACCGAATGGAATATATCACTGTACGAATTTTCAATGTTTTACCTTATACATTTGAATAATTATTATTGTTTTGGTATGATTATTTTGAATCTCATTTACATATTTTTTTAACTATTAATAACACAATTTATGGTTTAACACGCGCATTGACGGGGGTCTGAGTCACCTTCGCTTTGACGAGGGGGCGGGTACCCACCCCCCTAAGATCTCGAGAACCACGGTAGGTATCGAAAAACGGTAAACGGCGTTGGGTAGCCCATCCACTTCTCCATCGAAAATACTGGTACCATTTTTTTGTCAGGTCACATTTAGGTCACGAGAGGTCAAAACATGCCGTCATAGGGATAACATGTAAATCATGTCTTTTCGGTCATTACATCTGAACAAGTGAAGATAGAGCAAAACGACTTAATCTATATGAATCCTCGCCGCAAGCCGAATCGAATGATATATAATTCGACCTTGCTAGGTCAAATCAAGGATTTGACCTGACCTGACGTCAGGTCAGGGTCAAATTATATTAAATGCATATCATTAGAATCGCAAAGCCAAGGCGAGTCTAGTACAGCTAAAATAAACGCTCCATCTCTATCCATTACTGAGTTATTCAGTAAAAACAATTTTCTCATGTATTTCCAATGGAGAGGTCATGCCTCGTAGCTGACCTTAGGTCATCGATATAAAAAATACCGGAACATATTTTTAGAGAACTCGGTAGGCCCATTATATGACATGAGTTTCAATCGGATAAGTTCACCCTGCTCCGGCTTATGCCATCTTAAACTTTTTTGGGGTCAGGTCACTTGACCTGTACTGGTGACCTGACCTGAGATGACCTAACCTTCAAATTTTCACAAAAGGTGTAAAAATGATGAGGAAAAGGTATGCCAAGTACGGCGGCGCTACGCGCCGCCGTTTTTCTACTACCTCCGAAAAACCTGAGGGGAGGGCGGGTACCCTCCCCCGTCAATGCGCGTGTTAAAGTTAATATCACCTATTATTTTTTAACATGGTGATCACATCATGAGGCGCTGCAGCATGCTGGCTAGTGACAGAGGCTGCCACACAACATACGCCCAAATGAACAGCTGACGAAGCAGCTGAACAGCTGAAGATTCTGCTACACCGGCCAAGAGGACGTGGACTCTCCGTCTGTAGCTAGGTATCCTTAGGATGGTGGTAGCCAGAGAAATGGTGTCAAGACGTTGAATTTGTTTTAAGAATTCTTACGGAAGTGCGTGAGTAAGGATCTCTGTTAGAGAGGGACGAGGATGATTTTTGCAAGCATCTGTTATCTACATCAAGATTCTGATGGAGGGCCTAGCCTAAATTTTATGTCGTTAATTTTACGTAATGCTCCATCCAAGATTCGAGGAGGTAGGCCAAGGATAATGGCCTCATCATCAATTAAAAAAGGAGATCGAAAGACGTCCGAAGTCAAATAATGCTCTCGTAAATGTATTAGAGCCTCCTGTAGGGTAGCGTAGGTGTGCGGAGAGTAGAAAAATGAGCCAAGCAGGCTCATTCAACGAGGGACCCGATGCTACCCCCAAAATTTCCATTTGCCCGTTTGAAGACCAAGTGTGCGGGAATTGGACTTGGGAGCGGAGAGCCTAAGGCACGGATGTCGTGGTTGGTTGCAGAGTGTCAGTACCAGGTACAGTCCCGGAGACGCTCTCCGGTCCTGCGTGTGTGTGGTACAGTCCAGGAGACGCTCTCAGGTTCCGCGTGTGTGGTACAGGCCCGGAGACGCTCTCAGGTCCCGCGCGTGTGTGTGTGGCACAGTCCAGGAGGCGCCCTCGGGTCCCGCGTGTGTGGTACAGTCCCGGAGACGCTCTCCGGTCCTGCGTGTGTGTGGTACAGTCCAGGAGACGCTCTCAGGTCCCGCGTGTTTGGTACAGTCCCGGAGACGCTCTCAGGTCCCGCGCGTGTGTGTGTGGTACAGTCGCGTAGGCGCCCTCCGGTCCCGCGTGTGTGTGGTACAGTCCCGGAGACGCTCTCCGGTCCTGCGTGTGTGTGTGTGGTACAGTCGCGTAGGCGCCCTCCGGTCCCGCGTGTGTGGTACAGTCCCGGAGACGCTCTCAGGTCCCGCGCGTGTGTGTGTGGTACAGTCGCGTAGGCGCCCTCCGGTCCCGCGTGTGTGTGGTACAGTCCCGGAGACGCTCTCCGGTCCTGCGTGTGTGTGGTACAGTCTAGGAGACGCTCTCCGGTCCCGCGTGTGTGTGTGGTACAGTCCCGGAGACGCTCTCCGGTCCCGCGTGTGTGTGTGTGGTACTGTCCCGGAGACGCTCTCAGGTCCCGCGTGTGTGTGTGGTAAAGTCCAGGAGACGCTCTCAGGTTCCGCGTGCGTGTGTGTGGTGCTGTCCAGGAGGCGCTCTCCGGTCCCGTGTGTGTGTAATACAGTCGCGCAGTTGCTCTCCGGTCCCTTGTGTGTGTGGTACAGTCTCGGAGACGCTCTCTGGTCCCGCGTGTGTGTGTGGTAAAGTCTAGGAGGCGCTCTCCGGTCCCGCGTGCGTGTGTGTGGTACTGTCCAGGAGGCGCTCTCAGGTCCCGTGTGTGTGAATACAGTCGCGCGTTGCTCTCAGGTCCCTTGTGTGTGTGGTACAGTCTCGGAGACGCTCTCTGGTCCCGCGTGTGTGTGTGGTAAAGTCCAGGAGACGCTCTCAGGTCCCGCGTGCGTGTGTGTGGTACTGTCCCGGAGGCGCTCTCAGGTCCCGTGTGTGTGTAATACAGTCGCGCAGTTGCTCTCAGGTCCCTTGTGTGTGTGGTACAGTCTCAGGAGACGCTCTCTGGTCCCGCGTGTGTGTGTGTGGTAAAGTCTAGGAGGCGCCCTCCGGTCCCGTGTGTGTGTGTGGTACAGTCGCGCAGTCGCTCTCCAGTCTCGCGTGTGTGTGTGGTTCAGTCCCGGAGACGCTCTCAGGTCCCGCGTGTGTGTGTGGTACAGTCCCGGGGTGCTCACAGGTCCCGCGTGTGTGTGTGGTACTGTCCAGGAGGCGCTCTCGGGTCCCTTGTGTGTGTGGTACAGTCGCGCAGTCGCTCTTAGGTCCCTTGTGTGTGTGGTACAGTCTCGGAGACGCTCTCCAGTCTCGCGTGTGTGTGGTACAGTTCAGGAGACGCTCTCTGGTCCCGCGTGTGTGTGTGTGTGGTACTGTCGCGTAGGCGCCCTCCGGACCCGCGTGTGTGTGTGGTACTGTCTAGGAGGCGCTCTCAGGTCCCTTGTGTGTGTGGTACAGTCGCGTAGGCGCTCTCCGGTCCCTTGTGTGTGTGTGGTACAGTCCCGGAGGCGCTCTTCGGTCCCGCGTGTGTGTGTGGTACAGTCCCGGAGGCGCCCTCCGGTCCCGCGTGTGTGTGTGGTACAGTCGCGGAGGCGCTCTCCGGTCCCGCGTGAGTGTGTGGTACAGTCCCGGATGCGTGCTGCTGTCTCGCCGCTCTCTCCCGCCCATTATCCAATAATCGAATGAGCGGCCTGAGAAGCTGTGGCGGCGGGACGTAGGTGATGTCCTGCCACTGCTGATCCAGCTCTCACTCCTTCTGCTCGGATCGTGGCCGAACTTCAGGCACCAGGTTCTCTGCAGCGCCTGTTCCCACGTGACATGTTCTCCTCAGATACTTGATGCAGCTGCGTTACGGCCGGATCGGCTGCTGCTATTTTTTCATTTCGTTTTCTTCCATTTATTGTTTTGTTATCTGTGGACTGCGCCCTTTGATAGACAAGCCTGTGGTATCAACTCCCCGTGTGTGACAAATGAAATGTGACAATGCCAACCATTTCAAGGCATTGTAAAACATGGCCAGTCAAAACTCAAACTCCAAGACACAGACAGTGGAAGATATCTTGCGAGATTAAGTATGAAATAATGTATGATGATAGACTGGTACCTACGCCACACGACAATGTCGGCATGGCCACCACGGGCGAGCCAACGCCACACGCTACTGCTGACATGGCCACCACTGACGGGCCAGCGGCACGCTACACTGTCGACATGGCCACCACTGACGGGCCAGCGCCACGCTACACTGCTGGCATGACCACCGCTGGCGGGCCAGCGCCACGCATCACTGTTGACATGGCCTCCACTGACGGGCCAGCGCCACGCGTCACTGCTGACATGACCACCACTGACGGACTAACGTCACGCTACACTGTTGACATGTCCACCGCTGGCGGGCCAGCGCCACGCATCACTGTCGACATGGCCATCGCTGGCGGGATGGCCGGTCATGTTGGATGAGCGCTCCTGTATCTCTGGTTGACGCGGTCGCTATTGCCAGAGCTCCCCGGAAGCGTATTCGGCTGGAGCATGACACTCTTTCTTTTGGGAGTGGTGATGCCTGAAAGGATGGCGTACGTAAGGTCCTGAGAGGGTAGCAAAGAAGAAATATGGCAGCTGCTTCCCGGCACCCCTCATGTTAACGTAACCCCGAAATGCGTCATCACCAAACACGCCGGGACGTCACCCGTGCGCAATAATTTCTGCTGTCCAAGGGAGACAGGAAGTGGCAGGTGTCGGAGTTTCCTCAGACGGTGTCTGTACGTGGTGTCGCGGTCTGTTTCCGTCATCAGGCCGCTGTAGTTGCCGCCCTGGACTGTTGCCTGCAGTGGAACAAACCATGGCATTGTCTGTGGGCAGCTGGACAGCCTCCGTCCACCGGCTGGAGATGTGTTCCCTGTCGATGCTTGTGGTCACACCGCGGGCCTTCTAGAGCGGCGGGGCGGCGGGGCGGCGCCGTGGGTTGAGTCACTGCGTGATTCGCCTCGCCGGCGGTGCCTGGCGTGTCGCCGGTGCGACCCAGTGGGATGCGTGCCGGCCAATCACTTTCGCTGACACGCCCGCGGCGTGTGGCCCTGCCACTGTGTGGTCCGCTCCAGCGGCCCCAGCCGGTGCTCAGAACCGAACGGTTCATCAACGTAAAACATCGATACGACCAACGTTTTTTTTAGTTATATCACCTCGGATCGGGTCAGTTTATTTTTCATGTTACCATCTAGTATGGTCTTATTAATTCGATGTGTCGTGGCGGAGGAGTCTTACGATGCGTAAACATTGACTCTAACTCTAACTCAAACTTATCAGAAGTTAGAACAACAAAAGTGCACCCAACCTGTCGCTCTCTTAACCTGAAGAAAAAGGTTAGAGGTTAATAAAAGGTTACCAAGTCGGCTCGGAAGCCCAGCTGTTAGAGCTTTGGGCTCCGGTCCGCTGCTCAGGAACATGCAGTGGCAGTATATGTGTGCAGGCTGGGGATTGATTCCCCTGAGACGCTCCGGTACTCAATATTTACCCGGCTGGCAAGACTGACAGGGTGACCCGAGCGGGGCGGCCGTCCCTGTGTTTTGTAGGACGTTAAACTTTGGCTTCTAAATCAACCCTGCATTGCAGGAGTTGCTCGTTCGGATGGTGGGGTCGGAGTCTCGGTGACAAGTCCCTTGATGACTAGCGAGGCTCCAACTCCAGAAACCGAATTTGTAACAGCTTGCACAAAATTCATAATAAAAACAAATGAAGTCTGTTTTTGCGTAATCGTGTGTTATGGTCTATCTATCGCCGTCCGCGCCTTTTCTCTATTTCGCTATGTCCCGCACGAGTCGAGATCGAGGGGGGCTTTAACCCCCTACCCCACAAGGGCGAAGGTGGACTGGAGGCCCTCCGGAGTGGGGATTATGGGTTATCCCTGAGACCGCATGCCTGGGGGCCTTCACAACGCAGCAACTGCCGTGGTAACATGGTGTGGCCAACATTCACCTCATTGGAAGGTTTGTATTGGGGATCGGGGAAGACTTCATTCGGTATAACTGCCGGGGGCTTGAAGTTGGGTTTGTGGCGTGGAAGCGTCGTCGGGGCGTATTACTGCACCACTGCATCCGTTAATCAATCGGGACAAAAGACCTAAGACTGAGATACAGACTCCATAGGAACCTACAAATCGAGCGTATCCTGCCCCCCCTCCCCGGGTCTGCACCCGTGATTGGATGTGCCGCAATGCGGTGGGCAGGTATTGGCGCGAGCTTCCAGAGTGAGGAGGACTACTTCTGACACCGGCGGCCGGCCCGTCGGCAGTTTAGCCTTCAGAGTGTTGACATAACCCCGATGCCCCTGGTGACTGCGTCGGCCGCCTGCGTGGCTGCGACAGCGCCCGAAAATCCGGCGTCTGAGGGTAGAGCTACGCGTGGAGTTTCAACTCACCCGTTGCTGGTTTGGGTTCGGTATTGCACTCACTTCTGCGCCCCATGATTGCTTTATGTCTCTTTGTCCTATGCTTCTAGCGAGCCAAGCACAATATTCATATGGAAAGTGATCCCATTTTTGGGTATGAGCGCTTGCTATTCGTTTTTTTTCTTAGCGTGCTGGTCTGAGAATTATCGGATCTCCCAACTTCTGCAAATATTTACGGGGGTGTCTGATTATTGTGTCATGTGGGTTGTCACAATAATGGTGGAATGGTCCACCAGTCACATTGCATACATACACAGCGTTTTGGGTCGGGCAAAATCTATCAGTATTCTGTATTTTGAAGTCTGAAATTAATCCTGCGACGTTACAGCGAAGCAAATATTTTCCCCAGTTTTCATGGAGACCAACTGGAGACCAACTCTTTATATCTTGTTACTTTACCTTTGCGCTGGAGTTATATATGTAGCAGTTTGATACAATAGTACCCGACTCGTATTTAGTGATTGGGGAGATATTTCCTTTGACTTTGAGACCAGAACTTGGGTGTTCTGTCCGGAGCGGACAGCGCTTTATGAAGCCAGTGTATCAAATTAACGCGAATCCAGTTTTGAATTTTATACAGGATCATGCATCCTTATCGTGTATCATCTTGACAAGCCATGGGCAGGGTAGCCCTGTATAAATCTGTTCCACATTAGGCGCCTTTTCACTTCCCATTGGGAGTTTGTTGCTGCAGTGTGTTGGACGGCTGCGGGAAGGTGCCGTGGGCCGTGCCCGGCGCTGCGGGCCGCCCCGCCATACTGCACGCCTTTGACGGGGTGACTCACTCGGACCGGTTCAAACTAGAGATGGCAATCGGTCGCCGAACAGCTATCAGTTCTGGATGGGCTGTCCGCTGGTCAGTTCTGTAGTCCGGACAGATTCCGTTGGTTGTGTGATGATCCTCTTTCTAGTGTCAGTACAAGCCCCAGCAATCACATACAAAACCTCTCGTCAAATACGGATCGTTAAACCTCACCTCAGCAAGCTCGTTGGTGTTATTAAACTCGAGTATGAAACACGGGTCATTTGCCAGAACTGTCTGCTGGAAACTAATGGTAAAAATCAAATGCCTATATCGGTATTGAAAAATACACAATGCTCCCATTTCAGCCACGTTGGTTAAAACCTCTGTTTTCCTAATCTCATGCTAGACTAGCGAAGTATTTACCCGATTATTGTCTATGACATTGGATAGGGGCCCGGTGTCTAAAAAGGGGGCGCCGCCACGGACAGCAGGGGTGACGGCCCCCATCGCCCCCTTGGCTCTGTCTCTGTTTGTATGTACACCATTTGCCAAACATCATAATAAGCTGCCTCTCCAAGCCTATCTCTGAACAAAAGCTGATCAAAGAAGGGTACAGCGGGGATGCTTGCATTTCCTCGAAACATCTGAATTCGGAATTCGGGAATCGTAATATCACAGCCCGTTCTTTGAACGCTCCCTCGGGGGGATTTCCCAAGATGGCGCCCATGGCACGGTCTATCAATCTCCTTCGTTTGAACGATTCTGTGTCCATGCCCATGTACTAACTTGACTTCGATGTACTAGTATGTGACGTCACATATACCAGATCACATTTTTGAAACGCGTTTGAGCGCATTTTTATGACCAGGTGATTTTGCTGCAGCCTGTAACCATAACGTTGCATCTTTTCGTTCGCAGTTGAAGTCGCCGGGGCGAACACTGTTCGACATGGTGTGCAAGCACCTGAACCTGTTGGAAAGCGACTACTTTGGACTGGAGTACGTGGACCAGCAGGGGGTTAAGGTGAGACCCCTCTCTGTGGAGACTTTGGACTGGCGTACGTAGACCAACAGGGAGTTAGGGTGAGACTCTTCTCTGTGGAGATTGTCTACTTTGGACTGGAGTACGTAGACCAGCAGGGAGTTAGGGTGAGACTCTTCTCTGTGGCACCAGCCAAATGACGTTCCATGCGGCAGTGGCAATTACTGACGGTAGTGTCACAAAATATGTTTCCTAATCGGTTGCGGAGAGAAAATTGTGTAAAAATGCCTGTCGACTGGAAAATTAAATCCTCAGAGAGGATTTTAAGTGTTAAGGTTCCGGAGTATTTTTCACCTCCCACAGTAGAATTGTCCTTGCTCTCTTTTCGACACTGCCGCGATAAGTCACTCGACCCGGCCGGAACTTGTTTGTGTAAGGATAACTGCAATAGAACCAAGGACGGAAGTGGATGGAAGGTGAAGCCCAAACGTCGATGAATTAATGGAAATTTGGACTTGTACACTGCATCAGCTACTGCATGAAAAATTTGGACCACCTAACTAGTTTTTTTGCTGACCTTGGTAGAGTTTCACTCATATATTCGACACATGTGATCGTGAAATCCTTTTGTATACTTTCGAATGTTTTCCCCGAAAATTCGAATGCCGAAACCTCCCTCAGTTGAAAATAAAAACGCATTACATCTGCCATGTTTCCAACGATAGACATGTGGGGAATTCGGAGGCTGCTGCTTATTTTTTCTATTTCCGTTCTGTCCTCTAAATTTTGTGAGGAATATACGATAAACTTGTTTGAACTTGAAGATGTGGACCCAGATCAATGAAAATCGGCCATGATGCAGAGAACCGTTACATAACACCGGTAGGTTGGGCCTTGCTTGCTCAGTTTTGGCCAGGGTTGGCAGCAGCCGGCTGAAAGTGGCTTAAACCACTGGTTTAAACCGGTTTAAACCGGCTGGCAGAAACCCGTTGGCAAAAAGTGGCAAAAACTATGAAATACTAAATATTAACTGATATTATCGTTGGAAATGAATGTAAGGGCATCTCCTAGGGTGAAAACCTACATTACTGTGTAGTGGGAGGCTTCAGCACTCTCTTCTTCCATTTCATCACACAACTTCAATAGTCTGTTCAAACCGAATGGTCATTTATGGCTGGAACCAATCCATTGGCAGCTACAGGGAGAGGGAAGAGGCCAAGCCCTATAAAGTCGAAAATAGTGTTTTTGCACCCCCCCCGCCCCCCCACGGCCGGCAGCAATAAATTTTAGAAGCAGTCAGCTTCCATTTAGGCTGTGTGACGCTTTTTGTTCATCGGCTTTTTATTTATTTATTTAGGGCCACTCCCAACAGGTACACTTGCCCAATTACTGGGAGTTTTGGCGTGGGTGTTTAAGGATCCTTTCCACCGGGTCAGATCGGACACGGAAGGCGGTTTCCCGCCGTGGGGATTGAACCCACGTTAATTCATGCTATCCGATCCGAAGACTGGCAACGAAGCCACTTGGCCACCCGGCCCCATGTGATCAGGTTTTTTGCCGATCAGTTTGCTCCGCCCCCAAACGGACCGCCTGGATCCCCAAGTGACCTCACCTTTCTGATATGAAGAGTTTTTGCAATGGATGAAGTGTCGTTGCTTCTATTGTTAGTTAGGAACCGGTACGTACATTTTAGATGACGCCACAAGTGAAATACCACATCAGAAATGTAGGTATGTCAATAGAAATATGTGTTCTCTAATCGCAATAAATCGTATGCATATTATTAAATAACAGTTTGGTCCATTCAACCTTATCTTATTTTATATGATTTATTTCAGACATTGTATTCGAAGAGACAGTAGCCCCCCCCAAGGGGGAGAGGCAAACGCAGGCACCCATGGAGGGCAGAAATAAGCCTGATCTGGCTCTTAGTACCAGTTCTACTCTCACCTTGCCGTCCCTGCCCTTATCGTGCCGCCCCTGCGTTGAAGCAGTCGCCCAATATGTGATTTAAGCCGCCCCTGTTCAGAAACTGCCGCCTCCTCACCAGGGAAAGAAGAAATCCTGCGCGTGACATGCCGCCCCCCCCATCAGCCTGCCGCCCCTCAAACGAAAATCCTGGGTGTGCGCCTGCCAAGAGATAAATGTATGGTATAACTGACTACTGTGGTTACCAGCCACTAGGTTTGAGAGCTTGTGATCAGAAGATACGAACAAAGTAGCTCGAGGAGACAACATGTTTGAAAAAGGTGAATGTTTTAACCAGAACAGGTCAGTAGCTCAAAAGTACTGCTAATAATGCAGTTTCCATGTATTCAGGCTGAAATGATGTCCTTCGCCATAAAAGATCCAGTACACCAGTCACTCGGAGGGGCTTGGGAATCCCCAGCTTGTACCCTTTCTAATGTTCGCCACTGTTCGGCGTTGAAGAAGACTCAAAATTGTCACCAAATACGACACGTAAAATAATAACGGTCTTCGCAGTAATATGTCGTGCACCTAAAAGGCGCTTGCCTTGCCTCCGATGCAGAACTGCATCGGAGACCCCAACGCATGGGCTAGATTCTTACTGAGCTCGAGCGGCTGACTTCCTAGTCAGGAAAGCCGTCTTATTTCATCTAGACTACCACCAGACATCCGAATTAGCCCCTGCTTGATGCAGCTGATAATATTATCGATGATTAACAATTGAACTGATTAAAATGTGCAAAGCATACGATCCTATCTGCGTTTGTTGCACTAGGGCTTAAGACTAAGACTAGAAAATATATAATGCTAAATAAGATAATCAGAATACCGGAAATATAGTGTAATTATCAGCATGCTGTTGGTAACGACTATTGGAAAACGCTTAAGGTTCAGTTTCCATAAATAATGGCAAATTTGGCCTCCTCGAGTTTTTGCCACTTTCTGCCACTTTTTTGGGTTTAAACAGGTAAAAACCGGCTGGCGGCAGAAACCCCTCTCAACTGGCGAAAAAATACCAACCCTGGTTTTGGCCATACGACAATGTCACGATTCTTTTCTATGGGGGCCATATTCAAAGGGGGCTTCTATCCGCGATCCCCAGGGGGGGCTCCAAGTCTGGGTCTTCGGACCATTTGTGTGGTCAGATTCCTTTTATAAGACAGGGGGCTACAAATGTTGTGCAGGGACCTCGAATAAGTACGTATGGATGCCGCTGGGGACCTTCTCGGTCGTTTGAGCGGTCTCTCCGCGTGCCTCTTACATTGCAGACGGGGCCTCCTTGACCTGTGCAGAGGCCCGATCGTGAAACATGGGAAAGACCAGTCGCTATTGCTGACCTGAGAGCATCCTCTTTAATTGGAGGGTGAAGAGGGTCGTATTATTTTATCAGTTAGGAAACCTTACATGTATCGTGTATATCACGCACCAAAATCACCCGAAATATGTGATATGATGCGGCCTGGACTGCATGTCAGTTTCCTGAGTCGTATCGTACTCTAGGGACCAGCCGCCTGCCGCGGCACGCGCGCCGGTGCTAAACTGTTTTAAAGTCTTATGGCTGGGGCTTGCGTCCTACACCCCACCACTGCCGCGTGTGACCTGTGAGCCGCAGTGCTGGCTGCGCTGACCTGTGTCCAGAGTGAGCCCGCTGTTGTCTGCGCCGTGTCTGATCCCTGTTAATTACGCAGACAGTGCTGTCTGCGCTGACCTGTATCCAGAGTGAGCCCGCTGTTGTCTGCGCCGTGTCTGATCCCTGTTACTCACGCAGACAGCACTGTCTGCGCTGAGCTGTGTCCAGTGTGAGCCCGCTGTTGTCTGCGCCGTGTCTGATCCCTGTTACTCACGCAGACAGCACTGTCTGCGCTGAGCTGTGTCCATTGTGAGCCCGCTGTTGTCTGCGCCGTGTCTGATCCCTGTTAATTACGCAGACAGTGCTGTCTGCGCTGAGCTGTGTCCAGCGTGAGCTCGCTGTTGTCTGCGCCGTGTCTGATCCCTGTTAATTACGCAGACAGTGCTGTCTGCGCTGAGCTGTGTCCAGAGTGAGCCTGCTGTTGTCTGCGCCGTGTCTGATCCCTGTTAATTACGCAGACAGTGCTGTCTGCGCTGAGCTGTGTCCAGTGTGAGCCCGCTGTTGTCTGCGCCGTGTCTGATCCCTGTTACTCACGCAGACAGTGCTGTCTGCGCTGAGCTGTGTCCAGAGTGAGCCTGCTGTTGTCTGCGCCGTGTCTGATCCCTGTTAATTACGCAGACAGTGCTGTCTGCGCTGAGCTGTGTCCAGAGTGAGCTCGCTGATGTCGGCGCCGTGTCTGATCCCTGTTAATTACGCAGACATTGCTGTCTGCGCTGAGCTGTGTCCAGAGTGAGCCTGCTGTTGTCTGCGCCGTGTCTGATCCCTGTTAATTACGCAGACATTGCTGTCTGCGCTGAGCTGTGTCCAGAGTGAGCCTGCTGTTGTCTGCGCCGTGTCTGATCCCTGTTAATTACGCAGACATTGCTGTCTGCGCTGAGCTGTGTCCAGAGTGAGCCTGCTGTTGTCTGCGCCGTGTCTGATCCCTGTTACTCACGCAGACATTGCTGTCTGCGCTGAGCTGTGTCCAGAGTGAGCCCGCTGTTGTCTGCGCCGTGTCTGATCCCTGTTAATTACGCAGACATTGCTGTCTGCGCTGAGCTGTGTCCAGAGTGAGCCTGCTGTTGTCTGCGCCGTGTCTGATCCCTGTTAATTACGCAGACATTGCTGTCTGCGCTGAGCTGTGTCCAGAGTGAGCCCGCTGTTGTCGGCGCCGTGTCTGATCTCCGTCGTCTACTCCGGCAGTTCTGGCTGGACCTGGAGCGACCCATGAGCCGCCAGATGGAGCTGGCGGCGCACCAGCCCATCCTCTGGTTCTGCGTCAAGTTCTACACGCCTGACCCAGCCCAGCTGGAGGACGAGTATACGCGCTACCTACTGGCGCTGCAAGTGAAGAGGGACCTGGCGCAGGGGCACCTACAGTGTAACGACAACACGGCGGCGCTGATGGCCAGCTACATTATCCAAGGTGAGAGAGAGAGAGAGGAGAGGGAGAGAGAGGAGAGAGAGGGAGGGGAGGGGGGGTGGCGGAGTGTGTGAGTGTGAGTGTGAGTGTGAGTGTGAGTGTGAGTGTGAGTGTGAGTGTGAGTGTGTGAGAGAGAGAGAGAGAGAGAGAGAGAGAGAGAGAGGAGAGAGAGAGAGAGAGAGAGAGAACGCCATGTGGGGTTGTCTGCGGAAGGATGGTCGATAGGCATTTTGACACGGAAACCCCCTGGATATTTCCGTGCCACAGGTGAACTCCCAGTGCGACGCGCGGCTATATATGCATTCCCAACACACATGATGTACTGGTAAACACCCGGAAACACATTTCGAACAACCCCTTCAATCTCGGCTCCGATGCAAGATGGCGAAAAAGAACGCGAAAGCCGGTAATCCCACCAACCATGACTGATGATCGAGGTAGTTACCAATAAGTCTGTGCTGGTACGCACGGGGTGGCGCGGCCCCAGGGGTGCTGGACTGCCCCGTCAGTGCGTCAGCTCGCGTCCGTCAGCATCGATGACGCGGCCTTGTTTGGAGAGGTAACATGTGCGGCGCGGACGCCGTCAGTCCCTGGGCACTTGGCCAGCTCCGGTGAGGTGCCCTGCAGCGGATGGGGACCGCTTACCCGGGCCCGCGGCGTCCCAACAGTTCTCGGCGCTGGAAACAGGAATGCGTGTCATGTTGCGAGGGTTACAATGTAAGCTAACGGTATTTTAGAATGCATCCTGTAATGTACCCTGGTGACTCCCAAATTTCCAGAACCATTTCGTGAAATTGTTTTGGAAATTGTTCCATTTTTATTGTAGGTCGCCTGTGCCTTTCAAGTTCCGGAAAGTCCTTAGCCGTGGTAGTGAAATGCAGTTGATTGATTGAGCGGAAATATCCGATTGCCAGGTAAGCCGGGTTTGGGCGGAAAAGCGGCTGCCGCTGCCGCCGTTGTGGGCGGGGGCGGGGGTGGCTGCCGTGTGTGAGCGGTGCCCGCGGCGTGCCCGGCAGCGGTGTGGCGGCGGCGGCGGCGCGCCGTCGTGGCTGAGTCACCAATTATAGCCGCGCCGTCGCCGGGTGGCGGGACACGGGGCGCTCGCCGCCGCCTCGCGTGGAGTGGAGCGGCGTGGCACGGCGGCTGGGAACACGCGGGAGGATGGACAGCGCGCCATTGGCCTCCCCTTTCTGGCGCCACAGCTGCATCGGCTAGATATGGCGCGCCCCGTCGCTCTGTTGATTGATATATCGATGAGTGGTTGGCTTCTGGCGGCTAATGTAGTGGTCGCCAGCGCTCCCGATCTGATTAGCCCTTTCCAGCAGCTGGATTGCTCCATTACCACCCTTCAAATCTGCACTGATTCATCGAAAATTACCGCTAATTGATTCCCACCAGGTTGTTTCCAGCTATTCATGTACTTTAGGCGCAGTGTTGAAATCTGCAATAAAAAAAAACTGAGGGTTCATTTGGATTGGTTTCTCTTTTCTTTTGTCGTTTCTCCCCTCGGGTTTCGTTACTGACAATGAGGACCTAAAACGGTGTCTTAGTTTCATATCACTCCCCCGCCCATGGGCGTTGTCACAGGGGATAGGGGGCGTTTTTATGTAACGGAATGGCAGGGGAAAGGGGCGTTTTTATGTAACGGAATGGCAGGGGATAGGGGCATTTTTATGTAACGGAATGACTACTGTTTCCTTCGAGCTGGACGATACTATTCCAGAGACAGAATTGGTATTGGTTATACTGAGCCAAGAACGTTCAACGATGCTGAAATTTGTATTTACACGATTTTGATGGAATGACTTCATTAGTAAGAGACGCCATATTGGGTAGGAAAAAGAGCGCACCCGCGCTGCTCCAGAGTAACAGGCGTGACGCTCACTGAGCCAGTGACAACACGCGGTAGCTGCATGCCTAGTGGCTGCTTGCCAGATGGGTGATATTCTGCAGCTACTTTCTCTCGAGTGACAGTTCCAATGGGTGCAAAATGTGTTCAGCTCATCGGAGGTCAGATTTACAGCCTAGCCGGATTTGTTGTACTTTGATGCGTATATTAGTTGAATCTACGGAGAACAGGTAGAGGAGTGTGACGCTCACCGTGTAATTATATTTCCTACTAAGACGCCGGAAAGGCTTGAGCTGAATATAGTATTAGATTCTGAAGCGCCCTAAAACCCCAGCTGAAACACGCCGAAAACTGTGGTGACCCGTAGTCTAACAGCGCCGCTCGTGCCGCTGTATGACTGGACGCTCTCAGGGAGCCGGGCCGCTGTAATTGGCCCGTCGCCTGAAACGCTAACAACCGTGGCGAACGCACTCCAACGGAGCAGCAGCCATGCCTTTTTGCTTTTCGGTATTCTTATTACTGGAAAATATGGTTGGTGTCGTGTCAGCCAATGGGAGCAGGATGTTCCATTTAACAATTTCGGATCCAATTGATCACAGCTATGCCACTGGCATGTTTCTAAGGGTATATGCTAGAGATCAATAAATGCACATAATCTCCCTCCCTGATCATAGTACTTTAAGGCCAAAAAACGGGTTTTCTGGCCAAAAACGGGACGACCACCAGCAGCCTGGGTGCTGCTGCTGGTGGTCGTCGGTAAGGGCTGTACCAGCAGCCCCTGCCGCTCTATGGGCCCTGCCCGGAGACTGCTGGACCGTGGGATCTGCCGGGAATCTGCTGGACCGTGGGATCTGCCGGGAATCTGCTGCACTGTGAGCAGTGTCGGTATTCTGCAGCACTGGGGTCCTGCCGGGAGTCTGTTGAAATCCACTGCCGGCTCAGAGCTGCGTGCTGTCCACTGCCGGCTCTCAACTGTACTGTCCATTGTCGCCTCTCAGCTGTAGATTATTCACTGCCGGCTATCAGCGCTGCACCGTTCACTGCCGTCTCTCAGCTGCAGACGGTTCACTGCCGGCTCTCAGCTGCAGACGGTTCACTGTCGGCTCTCAGCTGTAGACGGTCCACTGCCGGCTCTCAGCTGTAGATGATTCACTGCCGGCTCTCAGCTGTAGATGATTCACTGCCGGCTCCAGCGCGTACCATTCACTGTCGGCTCTCAGCTACGTACCGTCCACTGCCGGCTCTCAGCGTAGATGATTCACTACCGGCTCTCAGCTACGTACCCTCACTGCCTGCTCTCAGCTGCGTATCATTCACTGTCAGCTCTCAGCTACGTACCCTCTACTGCCGGCTCTCCTCTGCAGCCGGAACTGCGCCTGTGTACGGGACTGTGACCTCGCTGACAGGCCGTCAGTCAACGCCGACGTCGTTCGTCTGTGGCTCTGCCAGCCGCCCCGCCGCGGCACCTCTGACAATGAGAGTGCGGTCACGGCGCAGCGCCCGGCAGGGGCTGCGCCGCTGCACAGGCTTGTCTGCCATGTCTGGAACGATCGGCTGCGGTGACGGCCAAAGCCGACCGAATACAGCCGGAAACACTATTATTCTCCTTTCATACATTTCGAGCGACTTATTTGCCTTGTACAGCAAGATGGAGAGAAAAGAGAAATGTAGCAGGTCGATTTTTTCTAGCTGCTGCAAGGGGAGCCTTGTGGAAGCGTGCACGACTTCCCCGCCGCTGAGTCGGGTTCAAACCGAGTGGGGGAGGGTATTCTGCATGAGCCTTTCCGATCTTCATAATGCCCTCCCAGCAGGGTGGATGTTGGCGACCCCGCATGACCTCAGCAGACGTTGTGTCGTAAAGCTCCAATTCCCTGAAGGGGATCATCGTGCCGGGATGCCGCGAAATCGTGGCTTATAATAAGGCGATCAACTTGGTTTCTTCGCAGAGTTTTCGCGAAGGGATAGCGAATGTTTATAAAAGAATATCAAGATCAGAGTAACAAGCGTCTATAGGAAAAGGGCAAGGGCGAGCATGTCTGCAAAGGTGAAAGTGAAGTTATATAAATTCAAACTCATTACAAACTTCCAGCCACGTCCAGTATATGTCTGATAGCATTATTTGGATTATTTGGGTTGTGTACCGCGCCCGCACCGTGCAGCCAGGCCAAACCGTGGCGGTGGTGTGAACGGGCAGCAGGAGGCGGCGGCGGCAGTCGGGTGCCGGGACCGCCCGGCACACCTGCAGACACCGAAATGCCAGCGATGGAGTTGTCAGGAATTCGGGCGAGGACCGGTGCACGGTCGATTTGGCCGCCGTTACGTAACGCCGCCGGCCGCCGGCCGATCAGGCGTGCCTGCACTGATCCCTTCCACGCCATCCTGCTCCCTCCCTCTTCTGGGGCCACCTCGGAAAAACCGTAACACGCGCCGGAACAGGGGGGGCTACCCGCCTTCGTCTAAGATACCAGAAACCATGTTAGGTAGTGAGAGGTGGAAGGCGACGTTAGATAGCCCGTCTTGAATTCTACCAGGTATACATCTCCTCTTGATCTTCACCCCACTCCTCGTTGCCGTGAATGGCGGCTGGGTGGGTGTGGCGGCGCGCTGCCGTGTGCGGGGGCGGTGCTGCTATGGGCGGCTCAGCTGGCCAGAGCCCGCGCGGCACCCGGACTATCCGCTTCACGCGGAAGTGGTACCGTCGAGCTCCGACCCAGCAAAGTTCATCTGGTCACCGCGGCGTAGTGGACTGTCGACGGTCACAGAAGGGTTAACCTTCGCCCGGGTGGGGGTCTTTTTAGACCCCCACTCGGGTTTTTCCGAAGTGACCAAAAAACGGCGGCGGGCAGCGCCGCCAAAACTTGGTCTAGCTGCTCCCTCGTCATTTTTACATCTTTCCTGAAAATTTTGGCTCAAGGTCATATCAGGTCAGGTCACCAGGTCAGGTGAAGTGACCTCACCTCAAAAAATACTTAGGACAGCATAACTAAAAGAAGGGTTAATCGATCAAGCTGAAACTCATACCACATCTTGGGCTCACCAGGAGCTACAACATTTGTTCCGGGATTTTTGATATTGGTGACCTAAGGTCATGTGCATAGCATGACCTCCCCATTGACAATGCATGGGGAAAATCACGAAATGAGCTTGTCTCAGTAAGTATGGATGGAATCAACTTCAAACATCGGTTGCGACTTGCTCTTAGCCCATTTCTGAAGCTGATACCAAATTTTTGACTTGTGACCTTTAAAAGGTCACCTTAGGTCAAATATGCATTTTTGGTGTTTTTCTTTATAAATTTTGAATAAACAAAGATAGAGCTTTTATTTTGTCACCAAAGTGTTTGTATAGTCACTGGAAGTCAAATGATATACATCATGACTATACCAGGTCAAGTTGGGTCAGACCGTTGACCTGGGTCAGGTCAAATTCTTAAATTTGACCTGGCATAGCAATATCATATATCATTCGATTCGTATTGACGAGAGGATTGCAATGGTGCATAAACTATGGCTGTATCTTGTTTGGTTTGGAAGCTATTAGCGAAAAAGTAAACGCCCTTATGCATGGGTGGCTATGGACATTCCCAAGAATATGCCCAATATTTAGTGACCTGTAGCTTCCTAGGCTTTGACCTGACACGAAAATGAATGCCACTGTAATGAAAGCACATCTCAAGAGCTTTCGAATGGTGTTAGAAAAATGTTTCTATCTATCATAGTTTCTGAGATATAGGAGGTTTTCTTAGTACACCTCATATTAGCGATTTTGACCTATTTTGACCTCTGGTGACCTTGATATTGACCTGACAAGAAAAATGACCGAAGTATTTTCGATATCATTTTCGAAGAGCTTTCGATTGCCGTTTTGCGCTTTTTCTAGCTCTCTTAGTTTTTGAGATCGTGGGGGGTCTTTTTAGCCCCCCCCACCAGGGCGAAGGTGGCTCGTACCCGCCACCGGGGCAAGGGCTAAACCGCCCGGCGACTGGGAATCCGAGGTAGTTCAGTATCTTGAAATGTGCTATTTTTATTTTCTCTGAGGGCGGCTAGAACTGCATCCTCACCTCTGAAGCATTCTTGAATCCTCGTAAAATACGTTAACCATCGCTAATGAAGTCAGCCCTGAAAGGTGAAGGCAGGGATAACTTCCACTCCTGCCCTACTTGACTTGTCACCCCCCCCCCACCTGAGCATAGATTTAACACCCCTGGGGGCTGAAAATGGGACCAACTGGCCATATGTTTTGTCGCGTTGGGAAGGTAATTGATAATATACAACTTCACACAAGTTTTGACAGGAGGAGGGATGCGATGCAAACTGTTGCAGCCTTTTTAACCTGCTCCCAGTCGATGGTGTCCATTTTTGTTTCTGCCGTCAGTTCGAAAGAGTCGAGTGGTCACTTGGTGCCTTTTTAGAGTCTTGGTGCTGGAACGCGACTGTTACGAAATCACACCTGGCTGGTCCACCGTGGGTGGGCAACCTCTGACTTGAAGCCCAATGACCTGCTAACTTGAGACCGGCATTACCCGGGCCCCGGGCCCCGTCCGTCCAGTCACCACCCGTGCCTACCCCCACAGCCGAGTGTGGCGACTTCAGCGCCGAGGAGTGCGGCGACGCGGCCTACCTGAGCGCCTGCCGACTGGTGCCGGGGCAGGACGCCGAGGTGGAGCGGCGCATCCTGGAGTCGCACCGTCGTCTGCTGGGCCAGACGCCGGCCGAGGCCGACCTCAACCTGCTGGAGACGGCGCGCCGCTGCGAACTCTACGGCATGCGCATGCACGCCGCCAAGGTGGGCACGGAGAGTGGCCGTGCGGCTTTTGGTGGAGATTTGTGTTGAAATTCTGTAGAAACCTCTAGAATGTTTAAATTCCTTGAAGTACCCGCATGGACCTTGTTCACGAGAGATATCTCCCACAGCTAAAGGGTAAAAATGTGTAATGCTTAGAAAAAGTACCCTGAATGGTAGATGAGCGCAAGGAGAATAAGTCAATTTCATCGAATCTGCGCTATAGACTGATTGTGTTTGTGTCTTTTAAAAAAAGGGATTTTATTGATTTGCGGGGTCGATTCATTTTTAGGATTTAAACACTGTTAGCTTATGTTTGATTGGTACCTCGTGGGCTGGTACCAATACTTTAATACTGTACTTTAATCCTTGCGAACCTCTGTAAAAATAGTGGTAACATTTAAAACCTGAACTGAAGCGATATATTTGAGTGTAAAACTGACAACGGTGAATGTGTCCTATCCCCAGGCTGAGATATATATATAAAAAAAAAAAAAGAACTGGTGTGCTGTGGTTTTAGGACGCTTCAGCTTCCACTGTATATAGCTTTTATACAAAGCTGCGAAATTCTAGATTAAATTATTAATTAACAACGTTCACTTATAACACTTATGGTTTGCTGCGATGACTCAGTTCTCTAATTTAGGAACCATAAGGTTTGCAACTTAAGAAATAGTGTTCAACGTTTTGGAAGAACGTTGCAGATCAAAGAGCGGGGTTCCATCAACATGCTACCGACTGTATCCCTATCGTCACGTGCAATCGGGCTGTAGAAGTCATGCATGGGGTAGCGTGTTGCAATACCAATGCAATCACCTTATAATGGGAAAGCTGGAACCTACATATTTTCGACGTGACACTCAAATCCATGCTTAACACGCGCCCCGCTCGGGGGGCGAAACCCTCCTCCTGGTTTTCCCCAAATAACGTAGAAAGGAAGAGACGCAGAGCAACGAAACTTGCAGTGCCTTATCCCTAATCAATTTTACGCATCTTGCCAAATTTTTTAGGTCAGGTCATATCAGGTCAAGGAGCTGTCTAAGTTCAAGCGACCCGACCTCAAAACCTAAAATCACGAGTTTGAAGCGATGCCTAAAGAACATCTGCCAGCCGATCAGTTTCAAACTTTCACAATATGATGGGGTCATTAGGGTCTACAAATCTGCTATCTCGGAATTCTAATATTGTTGACCTTAGGTGGGGTCAATTTTGTGGTCACCCCATTATAAGTCTATGGTGAAAAATTGAAATGGCTCTTTTTCGGTAAATACTGGACAGATAGAGCTGAAAATACCCAAACCGTGTATTCTTACCACGACCTGGACCATAAAGTTGAGTTTTTGACGGTCTGACCTCTCGAAGGTCATGTCAGCTCACAGGAGCATACAGTAATTTTTCCAATACCTTCTCACTGAATTGAAGATAAAGCTCCTATTTGGCTTGCATTCTGCTTATATTGTCACGGGGATTCGATTGATATGCAAAATCACCATACCAGGTCACCCTGTGACCCTGACCTAGCTCGATGGCGGGTCATTTTCACAATATGACCTAGCAAGGTCATATTATACATAATTTGATTTGCCACGTTGAGAGAAATCCAATGATGCATAAATATTTATAAATATTTTCTCTAGCTCCACTGAGTAAATAGCTAGAGGGGGAAACGTACCCTGCCCTGTTGTAAGCCTATGGAACCTTCTTTGACCTATGCTGACCTCAATATTGACCTGACAAAGTACCTCTTATAAATTCTCTTCGTCTCGTCAAGAGCTTTCGAACGCCGTCGATTTTTATTTAGCTTTCCTAAGAAATGAGGTACGGAGAGGGGTGGGGCGCAATTCGCTCCTCCCTGCGGGGCGCGTCATGCCAGGGACCCCAGCGGGAGCGCGTGTTAAGAGTCTGTTCTGTATAATGATTCAGAAAGTTACTGTGTTGATAGTTTGGAGTGTGATAGTTTTTGTCTTGCTGTTAGGTTGCTTCGTTGATTGTATAACCACCACTGAATTTGTTTAATGAGTGGCTGGCATCTAAAAAAAACACATCAAATTCTGGACCGATGAATCGTCCGCAACGTTGCCGGGTGGACTGATGGAACAGAGCCGCTGTCCGCGCCAGAGACCCGCAGCCTGCATATTCACGCTCCTTTATGTGTGGTGTCCGGCCCTCCTGGCAACACCGCTATTCGAGTGCAAATCGAATGCGGCGCGCATAGCCTGAAAAGATAATTTTCTGGCGGCATTGCCAGTCGTTAATGCGGTGCAGAACTGCGTGTATTTGACAACTTATCAGAAATCAGGAAGTGTAACCGTACAACAAGGACGGCTTTGCATTTGGCTGCCGCAGTAAAGTCTGCTAGCAAACGTGGTTTGATTCACGCCTGATTACATGTAATGATAAACTCGGCCCGAAGCAGTGGTAGATGTCTTTGGCCTGGCTGAGTACTGAGATTGGAGCATTGGTGGTTGTGTCTGGCCTGACTGCGGACTCAGACTGGAGCAGTGGTGGATGTGTCCGGCCCGGCCGGCGTTGCCGTGGTGTCCGGCGCGGTGTTTTCGGGTGAGACTGCCCGGTGCAGGTGCCCGGAGCCATCCGGATGATGAATGGCATTGCCGTCTGTGGCGGCTCGGTCCCACGAGAGGCCGGCAGACTGCCGGACTCTGTCCCTGAGGGGCGGGCTCCACCGCTGGCGCACGGCAGAGCACCAGTCGTGAGAGACGGAACAGACTGCGGGGACAGTCGCAACAAGCCGATCACGACGACTTCAAGGGAATGCGGCACATACGTTGGACTTGAACTCATACATAAATTATAGCATACCGGAAACACCCTGGTTTCATACTGTTTTCCCAGGTCTCTCCTGCTGCGGAAACAAGGTGTTTCCAGAGAATACTCCTTTCTGGACGTGCTACTGTCCACGTTTTACCGGCCCGCCCTGGCCGGCGGCTGAGCTGTAGGTTTTCGTGCGCGGCGTAAACCCGGTGTGAACAGTGTTGGCACCTGGTCGGACGCTCTGCAGGCGCCGAAACTGTGAACTTATTGCACGAGTGGCGTGTGCCGCTTGTACTATGCTGTCCAGAGTGCGTATGCGTGTATAGAACAGTGTTGTGGCGTCCACAGGACCACGAAGGCGTGCCCCTGAACCTGGCGGTGGCTCATTTGGGGATAGTCGTGTTCCAAAACTACTACAAGATCAGCACCTTCTCCTGGGCCAAGATCCGCAAACTGTCGTTCAAACGCCGGCGATTCCTCATCAAGCTGCACCCAGACGGACACGTAAGCATACTCCCGTGTGTTTGGAGGCGGCCCTCTCTGTGAAAGTGCTGGGTAGGCCACAAGTAGGATTATTGTTTGGAAAAGGACTGGCTTCATGTAATTCCAGAAATTGCAGGGCTTAAGTGTATCGCAAGAAATTGAAAGATAGGTTAAGTCATCCCACGTGACATGTGTTGTGTACAATGTGCATCCCGTGGCACTCTGTGTACCTCTCCATGAACAATTACCGGTGCTGTCCTGCAGTACTGTGTACGCGCTATTGGTGTGCTGCGCTGTTGTGTAGGCGAGGCGGCAGGGACTGTAGGGCTTTGGGGCGGCCGGGACGAGGGTGACCGGGACTGTAGGGCCTTGGGGTGACTGGGACTGTAGGGCCTTGGGGTGACTGGGACGGAATGGCCTTGGGGCGGCTGGGACTGTAGGGCCTTGGGGTGACTGGGACGGAATGGCCTTGGGGCGGCCGGGACTGTAGGGCCTTGGGGTGACTTGGATGGAATGGCCTAGGGGCGGCCGGGACTGTAGGGCTATAGGGTACGGGACTGTAGGGCCTTGGGGAGGCCGACTGAATGGCCTTGGGGCGGCCGAGACTGTAGGGCTATAGGGTGACCGAGACCGAGTAGGGTGACTGAGGCGGCCGGAACTGAAGGGTCTGGGGACGGCCGGACTAGGATCTTGGGGCGGCCGGGACTGTAGGACCATAGGGTACCGAGACCGAGTAGAGGACTGAGGCGGCCGGAACTGAAAGGTCTGGGGACGGCCGGGACCAGGATCTTGGGGCGACCGGGACTGTAGGACTATAGGGTGACCGAGACCGAGTAGACTGACTGAGGCGGCTGGAACTGTATGGCCTCGGGGAGACCGGGACTGGAGGGTCCTGAGACCGGGACTGTAGGGTCCTGGGGTGACTGTGTCGTCGGTGCCGGACCCGTGTGACTCACCGGGCCGGCCGTCTCTATTTCCAGCCCCGGACACGGTCCCATGCCACCTGCCTCCAGCCGCGGAACACGGCCGCCCGCGCCCGATACCAATCCCGCGCCCCGCGCCAGCTGGGGCTCACGTAGAACTATACCTGATCTACAAATATTCTGGCTGATTTACAAAGGCATATCCAGGGGGTTAGGAGGGGTATGTCCCCGCTCCCCCATCAAGCATTCGGCGCCCTAACACTGTGACCCGACGTCGCCCTTGGAACGTTGCTTTCCACTCCCACCCTAGGATGCAAGTATTGGTGATTTGGTGTGGTTTGGCGCCACTCTGATAGATCACATCTTAATACTTGGCGCCGCCACTCCCCCCTCCCCCCGGCCCAAATAGCTCCTCTGGACCCAGAAGACGCTCCCTGACAGAATTATCCGCTCGCATCAGAAATCCTGGATATGCTTGCTGTGATTCACCAATGTGTGCGAAAAATATTTGAATCATATGTAAATAATAGAACTCACGTGAATACCCTTCTGAAACCAGATTCCGATGGTTGAGACACCGGACCTTGCTCGAGGTTGTCAGCAATTAGCAGGTAACAGGAAACAGGTATGCACGGCTTCAGTGGTCTCCCCAGTTTTTTTAGGTTGTTACAAAGGCGAAGAATTTAGTGGCTTTGGGAAGGAAAATTCCGTTGTGGACATATTTAGTGGGCCAACCTATGGTGTGTGGCCTTTCCATGACAAGAGTGGCACGGAATGGTTTCTGTCTTAGATAAATTCCAATAGGGAATTCAAAACCCGAGCGTCAACTCCGAAGGCAAAGCTGAGTTGGTGCCGATCGGGGCATAGTACTAACTAAATATATTCTCTAATTATTTGACAAATGTTGGAGTCGTGCAATTTTTTTGAGGGACAAAATAACACCTGTTGCCGATGACTGCAGTCTCGGCTCCCCATTCTTCATCAGTGTACCCTGTCCAGTGTAGTCTTTGGTCGCGGAAGTATTGGTCTGACTGATCGTTCCCAATGGATGGTGGTCTTGGATCTGCCAGGAGTACAGAAGGACGTGCGTGCAGTCGCCCCTTGGGGGACCTTTTTCCAACCGTGCGCCACTGCCGCCCCTGGGGAACCTTCTCCACCCTTGCGCCGCGCCCTCTCTACCGGTCCTGGGGACCTTCTCCTCTCGTGCGCCACGCCCTCTCTCTGCTGGTCCTGGCGGACCTCCTCTCGTGCGCCACACCCTCTCTCTGCCAAGGAGGGCCGTGCGATGTGTCATTTCCCAGGGTCGGCACCTTGGACGGACAGTATAAGACTGGCCGACCCGACAGCCCCACACCAGCAGTCTGCAGGTCTACCTCGTTTGTTGATGCAACGTATATGGCCCTTTTGAAGGTGAATGGACTGCCTAATTTCGCCATAAATTGAACTTGAAATGACCCTAACGTAAGTGACGTCCCTCTGTTCAGTGTTCCGGAATTCACAGCTGCAAATGGAAAGCGTACTTTTCAGCGTCACTGCAACCACTTTCCGGCTGCACTTAAAGATTTAAACTCCTCACCGATAACGCACAGTTTTCCTGTCCAAATGTCGTGGCCGAACACTCGGTTTCCCCGTGGTATATTGCAATAGAACTCGTGTTGGCCAAAAAGTGTCGCCAACATAGGCAATTAGGAGACATTTGAACCATCCATTGCTGAGATACATTGATAGTAGTTACGGCCAGAAGGAGAACACGGGGACAATGTATTTAGGTATCACTCTGGCACCTTGCCTGGAGGCCCTGTTTGTTTCACGAGCTGATGGTCTGGAACAGTTCGCGCTCCCTGAAACAGCGGCAGCTGGGAGCTCCGAATGGTACCGCCCGGGCGCGGTCGATGTCAATCATCACCCGAAGCAGGCCCAGAGTGGACGGGCGTCTCCCGATAGGATGATTTTGTTCTACCTTAGCGGCGGCGGAGTTGTCGATTTCAGCTGTCGCTGGGAGTACGGCACCGCTGCCCGTTTCGGAGAGCTCGCGGGCGTCCGACGTCGGGCAGCGTCCCGTGGTCACTGCTGTCCCAGGTGCTCGCTGGTAAAAGCACAACATTGGTGGTAAATGTACTGTCCTCCTATCTGGGTATTCAGGAATGTCAGCTAATAAAACAATATCATTGGCTAACAGTTTGGAAGTCTTTTTCGGAGAATAAAGTCGATGTCCGGCACTGATTAGAGGCTGGCAATGTGCTTCTTGTTGAGTTATGAAACGGTGGGGAAATGCCTGGGAGACCAGCTTCTGAAAAATTTCTCAATATCTGAACATGTCGAATGCACATACACCTGAGACAGTGGTGTATCCAGAAATTTGGAAAAGGAAGGCAGAAGGAATGTCATCTTAAGGGGTGCCGGTCAGCGATGGGGTCACCATAAAAGGCGCTGAGTGGGGTGGGTGGTGGTCTGAACTGCTGCTCGTACCTGCCCGGAAGAGTAATTTTTACTAATCTGTAAATTTCGAAAATCGCCTGAAAAAAATTTCCGATACGTAACGGATTCAGTTTCCTCAGTCGAAGCAATGGAGCTGCACAAGACCCCGGAAATTATTTGGGGCCGGGCTCATCAATATCCTATGATTTGTTCTTATAGCCCAGATACGTAAAGGACGCAATTCATTCTCACAAGGATGTCTTCCAGAGCCAGGAGATAAATTACCCATCCAAGCTAAATTAAGAGTTGTCACATTTCTTTACTCTCTTCTTCCGACTACTGCTACTCTTTTGGAACCCCAACTTTAAATCTACGTAGAACGCTTATCCAATTCCCCAAATGTCCGGTAAAAGCGAAGTTATGCATAATTGATAATGGGACGAAAACGTAAGTTTTTATTGCCCTCATCTAGAGTTTGCACGTCCCCGCGGTCAGCAGTTTTCCAGCCAAGTAGGTAATTTAGCACTTCGCCTCCTTCCCCCTCACCAGAATCCAGGCCCAGCATGCCGAGTGTTTGGTATCCACAGGGAAGACCTCGGTGTCTTTCTCGTGCTGTGGCGCTGATGCCGCTACTGTGACGGGCGGGGCTGATGCCGCTACAGTGACGGGCGGGGCTGATGCCGCTACAGTGAAGGGCGGGGCTGATGCCGCTACAGTGACGGGCGGGGCTGATGCCGCTACAGTGACGGGCGGGGCTGATGCCGCTACAGTGAAGGGCGGGGCTGATGTCGCTACACTGACGGGCGAGGCTGATGCAGCTACGGTGATGGGCGGGGCTGATGCCGCTGCAGTGACGGGCGGGGCTGATGCCGCTACAGTGACGGGCGAGGCTGATGCAGCTACAGTGACGGGCGGGGCTGATGCCGCTACAGTGAAGGGCGGGGCTGATGTCGCTACACTGACGGGCGAGGCTGATGCAGCTACGGTGATGGGCGGGGCTGATGCAGCTACGGTGATGGGCGGGGCTGATGCCGCTACAGTGACGGGCGAGGCTGATGCAGCTACAGTGACGGGCGGGGCTGATGCCGCTACAGTGAAGGGCGGGGCTGATGTCGCTACACTGACGGGCGAGGCTGATGCGCTACGGTGATGGGCGGGGCTGATGCCGCTACAGTGAAGGGCGGGGCTGATGCCGCTGCAGTGACGGGCGGGGCTGATGCCGCTGCAGTGACGGGCGGGGCTGATGCCGCTACAGTGACGGGCGGGGCTGATGGCGCTGCCGGGACGCGGTGTTTTAGTGAGGCGCCGGCGGTCGGTGGCGGCACGCCTATTGATTCGTTGGCGGCGCTGCGGCGGCCGGTGCAGCCCCCCCCCTCTCCTCCCCACCCACCTGGTCCGTCTGTCGGACCGTGTGACGCTCACTCACTCCCTGTCCACGCTGCTCCTGCCTCTGCTCTGGAGAGCGAGCGCCCGGGGTGCAGCGAACGAGAGAGGTCGTGTCTTAGGGATTGGGAAGAACGTAAGGTACGCTGCCAAAGGTGGATCGGGGGACATGAAGGCAGGTACCATCCCCTCCCCTCATATGCAAGTATTGCCCCCCCTGATAGGTCACACATTAAGAAATGGTATGCCCTGACCGAGGTACCCCTTCCGGATCAGACATCCTATATCCGCGTATGTACATTGCATCAATCAGGAGTACCCTCGGCGCCAAACGGAAAAGTTATTTTTGTATAGAGTTGTCTGTTTACACAAGCTTCCTTTTCCTTTCGTACTTGTGCCGATTTGTTTGACTTGTGAGAGTACACCAAGTTAGTAATGTGTTACGAATAAGGGCCCGTGCTGGCCGTGGCAGGTATAACCATAACCATACCAACATAACCATAGTTTTTATATGTCATGATATGAACTGGAATGATCTGTGTCTTCCAGGGCTATTACAAGGACACCGTGGAATTCTTCTTCGAGACACGCAACTACTGCAAGAATTTTTGGAAGAAGTGTGTGGAGCACCACGGTTTCTTCCGCTGTCTGGACGTGCTGAAGCAAAACAGATCGAAGCCGCTGGTCATCAGCAAGGGCAGCTCCTTCAGGTGGGTGGCCACCAGCAGCCTGTGACTGTGCCGCGCGGGGAGATGGGCGAGTTCCACTGTTGGGTATTGCAGTATGAATGGCAGTGTGGTTGGTGAATATTTTACACTGGCACTGTCAGCTCGTGTAGAATATCCTTATGATACAAAGTATTTGCTTATTTCTTTGTTGCCGAAAGAAGCGTGCTTACATCGTCTTGCGTCATGCCTAATCCCAGCTGTATCTCTCAGAAGCACATCATAAAAGTATGAAAATGGCGCAGAAAGAGCTCAGTTTTACAATACATTAGGGCACACGGGGATGTCTTTCGTTTAGTTTAGTTTAGTTTAGTTTATTGTCCTATCATCAACGGGCATGAACCATCCCAATGACAGATGAAGTCATGGTGATAAAACAGTGGTGTCAAATATCAATGTCAGTGGAAACAACATAAAGAAAAAGCACAGTAAAACGGATAAAAATGGCTGAAAAGGCTGCTCAATCGCAGTTAGCCGCATAAAGGATCACGCGTGCTCGAAATTGAGCAGCTGTGGTGTTCCCACACATCAACATCTCTGCACTTATCTAAGAACACATTGCAGGTCCTCGGCAATCTACAAAACAAACCCGACATAACAGTACTAACTCTAGCGTGGGGCACATGAAAGAGAATCCTGTTACGCAGGGCTCGGGAAGGAGCCGCTAGGGGAAAGCATTCTAACAGAAAAGACGCGTCAATTTTGTGGTTATGAAGATTCCGTAGGAACAAAAGATCATGTTGCATCCTCCTTCCAGCTAATGAAGTTAGGCCGAAATGCCGAAGGAGGTCTTTGTATTCAAAAGAAATGTTGTTAATATGTTGTTAATGCGGCAGCGTCCGCAAAGCCAGATAAAAATTTGTGTTGGATTTTTCTATTCGTTTTAGATGGGTCTGTGCAGCTCCTCCCCAAGCTACACAGCCATATTCTAGTATAGAACGAACGTGTGCACAGTAAACGCCAATAACCAGTTTTGTATCGAGTTGAAGAAGTGGCCTGCCGTGTTTTCCAGTTTGGAGTGACCTGATGAGAAATCCCAAGGCCCTATTCGCTTTTGAAATAATTTCCTCTATGTGATAGCCGAAGGTAAGTTTAGAGTCCAGGTTAACACCCAGGTCACGCATGGCGGAAACTATATCAAGCCTAGTGCGGTTAATGTGATATGAACTTTCTACCGGCTTCCTGCGAAGCGTCACTCTCAAAACCTTGCACTTGGATGGGTTGAGGGTCAATCCCCATTTCGAAATGATGTCACTAAAAGAGTAAGGTCTTGTACCCGGGGAAAAGGTGGACAGTTTCCTGATATTACCTTCTGTGACTACATAGTCCTTAGCATGTGGATTGCGTAGACTATGGAAGCGATGACTTTAGTGGTGGACGGTGACCATTTCTGTTTGCTGCAAACACTTCCACACGTCATGTGGCGTTTTTTAAGTGCCGTCGTGATGGATGTGAAGTAATGAAAAAGATGGAAGGAAACGATACGGATTATGAGGGGTGAGGGTAAAGAAATTCAGGATGCTTCCTGGATGTGTAGATGCTGCCCAAGGTGCATGCGCTCACTACTTCCAGGATAGGGAGGGGAATAGGGATAATGAAGACTGACTGCGCATAATGAAGACATATGCGCACGACATCACATTAACTGGCAACGCAAAAATAAGTCAAGTATGTGTTATTTTATTTGTGTCTGCTTTTTTATTAAATATCAGCCCCGGTGTAAGGCTCCTCCTCACACTAGTGTGATTCATTACCATTTCTGAGCCTTTGGAGCTCACTAATGTATTGGGTAATTTGGCATCGGTTCTTACCAAGTTGATGTGTTGACGTCAGCAACGGCTGACTGGTGCGTTATCACCACAGGTTCAGCGGCCGCACGCAGAAACAAATGATCGAGTATGTGAGAGAAAACTACGTCAAACACCAGGGATTCAACAGGTATGTGCTGGGATAAAGTCTGAGCCTGCATACTGATGAACTACAGCAGGCTGCCTCTCAGCTGCAGTACAGCTGCAGCACATTTGAAATATGTCAGATTGTTTTGGAGCATCATTTATTTACCGCATTGTTCCCGAAGTGCCTCTTAACGTAGAGGTATCTGAGTGTGTTTTGCTGTACTCGGGAACAACAGTTGGTCGTTTATTGGTGGTATAAGATGTCTCTCTCTCCCCTCTCTCTCTCTCTCTCTCTCTCTCTCTCTCTCTCTCTCTCTCTCTCTCTCTCTCTCTCTCTCTCTCTCTCTCTCTCTCTCTCTCTCTCTCTCTCTCTCTCTCTCTCTCTCTCTCTCTCTCTCTCTCTCTCTCTCTCTCTCTCTCTCTCTCTCTCTCTCTCTCTCTCTCTCTCTCTCTCTCTCTCTCTCTCTCTCTCTCTCTCTCTCTCTCTCTCTCTCTCTCTCTCTCTCTCTCTCTCTCTCTCTCTCTCTCTCTCTCTCTCTCTCTCTCTCTCTCTCTCTCTCTCTCTCTCTCTCTCTCTCTCTCTCTCTCCTCTCTCTCTCTCTCTCTCTCTCTCTCTCTCTCTCTCTCTTCTCTCTCTCTCTCTCTCTCTCTCTCTCTCTCTCTCTCTCTCTCTCTCTTCTCTCTCTCTCTCTCTCTCTCTCTCTCTCTCTCTCTTCTCTCTCTCTCTCTCTCTCTCTCTCTCTCTCTCTCTCTCTCTCTCTCTCTCCTCCTCTCCTCTCCCCCGCCGCCTCGCCCCGCCCCGCCCCGCCCCCCTCGCTCTCTCCCTCGCTCTCTCTCCTCTCTCTCTCTCTCTCTCTCTCTCTCTCTCTCTCTCTCTCTCTCTCTCTCTCTCTCTCTCTCTCTCTCTCTCTCTCTCTCTCTCTCTCTCTCTCTCTCTCTCTCTCTCTCTCTCTCTCTCCTCTCTCTCTCTCCTCTCTCTTCTCTCTCCTCCCTCCCCCCCTCTCGCTCTCTCGCTCTCTCTCTCTCTCTCTCTCTCTCTCTCTCTCTCTCTCTCTCTCTCTCTCTCTCTCTCTCTCTCTCTCTCTCTCTCTCTCTCTCTCTCTCTCTCTCTCTCTCTCTCTCTCTCTCTCACTCTCTGCCCTCCCCGTTACCGGGTCGTCAGTAGAGTACTTTATGTGACGCTGAGAACCTGCACAGGTCGCAGTCCTTCCGGTCGTCCCACGCGCTTCAGTCCGCCAGTCTGGCTAACGTGGGTTCGTCGCTGTCGGCGCACCCTCTGATCCCGGCCGACCTTCAGGAGCAGTCCTCAGGTACTGTCCCTCCCTCTCAGGTTACACTGCCTCAGCTGTGCGCTGCATCCTGGCTTACATCACGGCCAACTGACGTATAAAGGCCTACCTATCCACTGTTTTTCTTTCGATAATGTTAATTAAAAGCTATGGTTTCAATCAGGACATTTTTATATGTGATGTTGATGCCACATTGTATGAGTTCTACTATTAGCTGTTGGTAGGAGTTATGACAAATTTATCGATAACAATTCGTAATATCACTGTTATCAGTTACTTGGTTTTCACGGAAAGCCGGCTCCTTGAAGGCGTACAATGTATCTGAGTCAGTGAAAAATGTCTCTTAATTCTTGGCCATGTAGGTTTGCCAGTGCTGTGATAAGGATGAGGGAGTAAATTTGGTGGCAGAATATCTGTGTGCAAGCACACTTATATTAACATGCAAAATTTTCCTGTCGCCTTTTCTGGTACGTTTTTGAACCCATCTAGTAAGGTAATTGTCACGATTCAAAGAGGTGACTGTATTTGAATTCACCTGCCGTACGCCCTCTGAACACTTCCCTACCCTCTTCAAGACGTATTCGTAAGTTTGTTGAATTCCCTCTTGGAGATGTAATTAATTTCTTCCGTGTGTGATTACATTTCATCATCACCCGTCCGTGAAATTGTCCATTCCTAGTTCAAATATGCACGTAAAACTGACCTCAGCCGGGAATTCGTATTCGTGTTTGACGAGATCAGCCTGAAACTGCGTACACCCGGCGTCTGGGCCCCACTCTCGGCACTCCTGACCTCTGACCTTGTCTACCGGCAGCGGGCACGCCTGTGTCGCTGTCCTACGGCTCGGCGACGCTGCCCTCCTCAACCGCGACCGTGCCGCAGTCGCCGCTCTCCGCGCCCTCTCCCGCCGACTCCTCGCGCGGCGAGGTGGTCACCTCTCTGACGGCGTCGCCACCTCCGCCGCCGGTCAGCTCAGCCGCCGCGGCGCCGCCGCCTCCTCCCCGCACAGGTCAGACCTCACCCGAGCCCAGCAGCGTGTACAGCGAGGCGTCTAGTGCGCCGACCACGGCCAGCGGCTCAACGGCCGCCAGGGCCGGCCCCGCCGCCAGCCCTGAGCGGTCGGAAACGCCATCTAGTCAGCAGTACCAGCGGGCGCCGGCAGATGGCAGGCGCGGCAGCGCGGCCAGCTCCAGTCTCAGCTCTGTGAATGAGATTGACACGGTGATAGACAGACGGGTTAGGTGTGATGTGCTGGAGCCGGAGCCGACTCTGCTGGACGATAATCTGTCGCACGACTCGTATGACCTGCTGGACACCAGTCCGCTGCGGGCGGCCGACTGGCCGCCGCCGGCCATGTACGCCAGCAGCGATGACGCTGATCCTGCTGACGGCAGGGGACAGGGTGACGGTGTGGAGGATGAGATAGGGTTGGGGAGGGAGCCGGACCGTGTGCACTACCTGCTGAGCCCCCACTACTCCGCCTGTGAGGAGAGCGACGCCGAACGCAGCAAGCTGGACGAACAGGAGCAAGATGAGGTTCTGGCGGTGGCTGAGGCCTCTACCGACTCTGCCGCCGCTGCTGGTGAGGTTCGCTTAATTCCCTACGGCGGCGCATGGTCGGCGCGGCCTCCTGTTCTCCTGCCTACCGCCGGCGGCGCTGACCTGGGACCGGTCCTGCTGCCCCCTGAGGGGTTTAGCGGCGGCGTCAGGTCACCAGAGACGGCCCGCGGCGCTGACGGGCAGGGAGCCGACCCGTCGCCGCGGCGACACCGACTGCGCGCCGACCTGGACCGGCCGCGGAGGCCGGACCACAGTCCGGTGCTGTACGCCCGCGCCGCGCTGCCGCCCGACTCGCCGCGCTCTCAGAGGCGCGCCTACGTGGAGGTACATCAGCTGCCGTGCGAGCGTGCGTTCAGCAGCCAGGATGACTCGCTGGATGACTGGCTACAGGTTCGCTCTATCTCAGGGCCGCTGGAGCGCGAGATTCTGCAGAGGCTGGCCGAGCGACGGCCTCCCGCCGCTGCTGCCTCTGCTGCTGCTGCTGCTTCTGCTGCTTCTGCTGCTTCTGCTGCTTCTGCTGCGTCTGCTGCTGACGACCCGGCCACTGAAGAGGAGCATTCTACACTTTCGGAGTCGTCGCGCCTGGCCGAGGACGACTCCAGCACCCTCCAGTACGACACTGTACCGGACGAAATATCGGACGCGCCTCCGCCTCCGCCCCCACCTCCGCTGCCAGCCGCCGCACGCTGCCACTGGACGACCCAACGCGCTCTCAGTCGCATCAGCGAGCAGAGCTCCGAGTTGGACTCGCGCCGCTCCACACCCACGAATCAGCTGCCTTCCCTGCCCGTCGACGACAGCAACGAAGGCGAGCCGACAGATGGCGAGTCGTCCACCACGGACGGCTGTCAGGAGACCACCTCAGAGGACCCGGACTTTCCGTCTCCGCCCAGCTCGCTGCTGGAGCCGCTGCGGCCCGGAGCGCCGCTGCGCCGCCCCAGCGGGCCCGTCGCCGGCGACGCCGGCCAGCTGCGACTGCCACCTGCCGCCGATTCAGACGACACCTCGTGTTCGGAGCGCAGTGTGCCGGAGGCGGTGAGGAGGCGGCAGCTGACGGTGGGGCCGCGTCGGCGGTGTTTGACCACCTCCCCCGAGGTCGGTCTATGACCGCTCGCCGTAGCCCCATCCGCACACCAGGCACTGGCCTCACAGCTGGCGTCATTTGTGATTTACACGGAATTTCATGTGGCTGTTAGTAAGTCTTATAGTTGTATATACATTCTTAAGATATCTAGACATCTATTGATGAATCAAATATGTGTTGATTTTGTTGTTAATGTTTTAGACATATGTCAACACGTCGCCTGCAGCGGTATAGAAATCACGAATTGGACTGGTGGCCAATCCTCTTCTAGCCGATCTTAGTTCGTCGTTATTGCTTGGCGAATTTAGAGAGCTGCTTATGCTGATTTTTATCGATTCTTCGACGCATGTTGTTTCCGTTAGTGGCATTTCAGATCTCGAAAACAGCAGCTTTCGCACGCGGGTGATTTGAACGGGCTCTTTTGATTTCGTTGGTGTCGTCGCGAAGCGTGCTGCTTGGAAGCGCCCTGAGTGATCAACGTCACAAGCGGCTGGTGGTGATATTTGTTACGGCATCATGCCCGAGTTGGTTTAGTACGTGGCAGTGACGAGTGCTTATAGTCAGCTACATACGCTTTGGGACAGGGCGGTGATATGGAGGGGAACTAGGAGGCTGTATAGTTGGATGTGGGCGGAAGCGGGGTCTCCGGCCTGTCTGGGAAGGTAGCTGGCACCAGACCAGCCCTGCTCGTCTTGGCACGGCGCCGCGCTGGGCTACTCGGATGACTGTTCTGGTGGTCATTAATCGTCCCCTTAGCGAAGTCGCCAGAACTCCGGGCGCTGGCATACGGTGTGTGCATGCTAACGTCCATGCTTCCTTTGTTGCGCTCGGCTCAAGCGGTCATGTTTTACGGGTGTGTGTTTGTCCTACCCTTCCCGGCATGACCAAGTACCTAATTCATCATAGCAAAGTTTGTAGATCCATCCTAAACCCCATCCTCTGCGCTGGTTCGCTTTTACACGGTCGCGCTCACTCGCGTGGTATGTATGCCGTTTTGTGGGTGCTCCTTTTCTAGTAGTTGTGATGTAAATACTGGGCGGCCTGACGGAGGCAGTCAGCGATCCTGCCTCGGCACCCGTCACCATCACCCTCGCGTCACCTGTCCCCGCTTCTGACAGTTGCTCAGTCCCACCCCATCTATGCCATCACCCTCGTCACCCCTGTAGGATGTTTGACGTCGACAACGACGCCTGGATGTGCCGACCGCGCGTTCGACTCCTCACAACGCGATTATGTGGTGCCTTGCGTTGGCTGATGGTGCAGCTGATAGCTGAGGGTTTGCACGCCTGCCCGGCCCCGGCGGCTGCGGCGCCCGGGAAGTCGGGTCGGTGAGGCTGGTTTCACGCTGTGTTTCACTCTCTGCTGCCCTCAACTCTTATGGTGATACTCAAATGCTGCACAAAAGACCCGCAGTAGTTGTGTGACACAATGAAATGGGCGAGACAACGTTTCACGATCATTGGCATCATTTCTGAATGATCACTTTCGAGCCGACGCTGGGAAAAGTTTGACTGCTGCTCCGTGAGGCGGGTGAGCTCTTAGTGTGTCCTTAACCCGTTTATGGCGGCATTTACGATAATACAGCCGGGGTGCTAGCCGAGTCCGTGTCTGTAAAACTGCAATACACAATGAACCCTGTTGAGAACGGATGTACCGTGTTTTCTACGATTTCCCAAGCTGCTTGTTAATGAGGACTTGCCTACTTTCTTCTGCGAGGTGAGCAGTCTTAAGATGTGATGCATGTCGGTGTGCCGGGTTTTTCTCGTGCTTTATTTCTGTACACCCACCTGTCAAAAACAGGGCCCTGATCCTGCATATCTTCGTTTGGTTCGGCGCCGTATGTCGAATCGCTTAGCTGTGCTGAAACGTCCTCAAACCTGGCCAGGGGTGGATCCAGGGGGGCTTCTCCGGGCATGCTCTTCTCCCAAGCGGCCGAATTTTATCGACTTTTAGCCGATTTGGATCGAAGTTAGTATTGAAAGACACCGTTGTAGGATCTTACTGACTGGGCCTCCCAAGTGTTTCGTTGAGGCGCGCCTCTGAATCCAGCATATGCACACTCCGACGCACACATGAGCTTTGGTTCGGATCTATACATTGTTGTCATTTTGTTCGTTGATAGGGTGGGCATCCATGTATATTATTTGTTGCTGTTTTGGAAGCGATTTTGCTGCTGGAATGTTTAGTTACGCTCGTCATGATTGAATGTTTCCGTTACGTTTTTTACTTCTCACCTGTTTGTTTTTTTAGTCTGGATGTGCGGCCGGAATTTTGTTTATATTGTGCTGTTGTCCTGTGATTTTTCTACGGTAGTGATGCTCTTAAGTGAAATATCGGCAGAAGTTGTATTGCCTCATCACTTCCGAAATAGTTTTGATTGGCCGTTTCGAGTTGTCCTTTGCTAATGTATGACCTGCGACAGATACTTTTCTCGGAGTGATTGGCCAGCAGTGATCGACTTTGCCCAAAATCCCCGACACGCTGACATGAAGACGTCACTCATTCTACCCTGCGGGCGTTTTACAGCTTGAGCCTATGCGGACTTAATTTTTTTTCCTTGGCGCGCCACGTATGCCAATCCTAAGACGAGACTACTGGAGTAGGTTGGTCGAAAAGACGGCTCACCTTCTATGATGTATGAAATATATACAGAAAACAGATAGTTGGTGCCCTCCAGAACTTACTTTGTGCTGAAGCATACGCAGGCAGCTTGTTAGTAAGCACCCTCAGTTTCCATGGCCCCCTACCAGCTACAGTGAGAGTTCGTCGCCGGACTTAATAGATGCATGGTGACGGATACAAGCGGGCAGTGTCCTGTTCCAACAGCTTGTGCCACCGTTGTCTCGCTGACCGTCTCCCGGTTGCAGACGCCGGCTCTCTGCCGGTCCTGAGCGTGGACGAGCCGGATGTGGGCGAGCTGGCCTCGCCGGAGCTGGACTCGGAGCCGGGGCCGCGCCTCAGTCTCAACGGGCCGGCGCCGGAGGCTGTCAGCTCGCCGCCACCGCCGCTGCCGGCCGCCGACATGCGGCGCAAACCCCGCCGCATCCCGGCCGACAGGGCCTTCTTCATCGCCAAGGAGCTGCTGAGCACGGAGAGGACGTATCAGACTGACCTGCGGCTGCTGAGCCAGGTGAGGCGCCGCTGGACCGGCCTTTCAACGGGTTGGTACTGGGGGCGAGCAATTTCGGTCTCGAGATATCGCTAAAGGCTCCTCAAATCCATCTTGGAAATATGGATCACTGTTCACCGAGTGGGTTCAGCATTGCGGCCGGTGTGACTGTTACATTTGTCTGTCGGCAGCGGCTGCCGGAGGAGCTGGAGCGCGGGGTGCCGGCGCCGCCGGCGCTGATCGGCCAGCTCTGTCACCTGCTGCAGCCCATCGCTGGCCTGCACAGTCAGCTGCTGCGACAGCTGGAGCACCGGCTCATCGCCTGGTGAGTCCGCGCCCCCACCGGCTCATCGCCTGGTGAGTCGGCGCCTCCGCCGGCTCATCGCCTGGTGAGTCGGCGCGTCCGCCGGCTCATCGCCTGGTGAGTCCACGCCCCCACCGGCTCATCGCCTGGTGAGTCGGCGCCCCCACCGGGTCATCGCCTGGTGAGTCCGCGCCCCCACCGGCTCATCGCCTGGTGAGTCCGCGCCCCCACCGGCTCATCGCCTGGTGAGTCCGCGCCTCCGCCGGCTCATCGCCTGGTGAGTCCGCGCCCCACCGGGTCATCGCCTGGTGAGTCCGCGCCCCCACCGGCTCATCGCCTGGTGAGTCGGCGCCTCCGCCGGCTCATCGCCTGGTGAGTCGGCGCCTCCGCCGGCTCATCGCCCGGTGAGTCGGCGCCTCCGCCGGCTCATCGCCTGGTGAGTCCGCGCCCCACCGGGTCATCGCCTGGTGAGTCCGCGCCCCACCGGCTCATCGCCTGGGAGTCGGCGCCTCCGCCGGCTCATCGCCTGGTGAGTCCGCGCCTCGCCGGCTCATCGCCTGGTGAGTCCGCGCCCCCACCGGGTCATCGCCTGGTGAGTCCGCGCCCCACCGGCTCATCGCCTGGTGAGTCCGCGCCCCACCGCTCATCGCCTGGTGAGTCGGCGCCTCCGCCGGCTCATCGCCGGAGTCGGCGCCTCCGCCGGCTCATCGCCCGGTGAGTCCGCGCCCCACCGGGTCATCGCCTGGTGAGTCCGCGTCCCCACCGGCTCATCGCCTGGTGAGTCGGCGCCTCCGCCGGCTCATCGCCCGGGAGTCCGCGCCTCCGCCGGCTCATCGCCTGGTGAGTCCGCGCCCCCACCGGCTCATCGCCTGGTGAGTCCGCGCCCCCACCGGCTCATCGCCTGGTGAGTCGGCGCCTCCGCCGGCTCATCGCCTGGTGAGTCGGCGCCTCCGCCGGCTCATCGCCTGGTGAGTCCGCGCCCCCACCGGGTCATCGCCTGGTGAGTCCGCGCCCCACCGCTCATCGCCTGGTGAGTCGGCGCCTCCGCCGGCTCATCGCCTGGTGAGTCGGCGCCCCACCGGGTCATCGCCTGGTGAGTCCGCGCCCCCACCGGCTCATCGCCTGGTGAGTCCGCGCCCCACCGGCTCATCGCCTGGTGAGTCGGCGCATCCGCCGGCTCATCGCCTGGTGAGTCCGCGCCTCCGCCGGCTCATCGCCTGGTGAGTCCGCGCCCCCACCGGGTCATCGCCTGGTGAGTCCGCGCCCCCACCGGCTCATCGCCTGGTGAGTCGGCGCCTCCGCCGGCTCATCGCCTGGTGAGTCGGCGCCCCCACCGGCTCATCGCCTGGTGAGTCGGCGCCTCCGCCGGTTCATCGCCTGGTGAGTCGGCGCCCCCACCGGCTCATCGCCTGGTGAGTCGGCGCCTCCGCCGGCTCATCGCCTGGTGAGTCGGCGCCTCCGCCGGCTCATCGCCTGGTGAGTCCGCGCCCCCACCGGGTCATCGCCTGGTGAGTCGGCGCCTCCGCCGGCTCATCGCCTGGGAGTCCGCGCCCCCACCGGCTCATCGCCTGGTGATTCCGCGCCCCCACCGGTGTCGCCCGGGGAGTCTCCAACCCCCACTGGCGAGAACCAGCTCCTTCTGGAACCAACAACTATTCCCAATTGGGCAGTGTATTACCTTTGAGATGTGCTGACTGCAAAGCTTCAGCAGGAGTCACCTGCAGGAATTCGGTGGGTGGAGAGGCCAGTGTAGTGTCAACTGCGCCGCGAATTTTTGTTAAAAAAAAGATAGTGACTGGCTGAAATAAATGTAAAGTCTGTCGCATAATTACTGGTCTAGTTTTACCACATTGTGGACATTTTCCGTGGGCTCATATTTATGAATCTCAATTCGAGGTCTTACATCCGCTGAAATTGTGCCCGGAACCTATGATGGGAAATTTGTGATTTTACCCATTGTATTAAGCTGATTCGGATGAAGGGTTGTTCCCGAGTAGAAAATCGCAGTGTATCGGATCTGTTTTGCCTCCAGGATTCGAGAAGACAGGCCATTAAAAAACTGTCAACTTATAATCGTGCTCCTCGCCTCAGCACTCCGAAAACTCATTCAAACGCCGTTTTCGTCTTGTGGGATCTGCCTTAATTTGTTTTTCTATATTTTTTGGCTATTGACTTCAGTGGCAAGTGGGTGCCTGAGACTTGTCGCTCATTTCGATGGAGAAATGGAAGTGAAATGAATTATTAAGCATCATTCAACTAATAAGTACTAAAATGCTGATCCATTGAATGAATTCATATTTACAATAAAATGTGTGAGTTTTTTTACCTTCCGTCGCTTGGGGTTCTCATCAAACTGCAGGCAGCCGTTACAAATCGCATGACATCCCATCTGCTCACACAGAAACTATTTGTGATGGGGTAGCGAGCTGTGTACGGTGCGCCAGTGACGGGCTCCCGGTGTGATGGGCAGGGAGCAGAGCCGGCCCGGGGAGCCGGCGCCGCCGCCGCGGATCTGCGACCTGCTGCAGCCGGCGGAGCTGACCGCCGCCTACACGCCCTACATCGACGGCTACGTCCGAATGCTGGAGCTGTTGGACCGCGAGTACCGCAGTAACGAGGCCTTCAAACAGGTGGGTTCGCCCAGCCGAATGGCAGCTGTCAGAAATCGTGCTGTGATGAATGGGAGTGTCACGGAAGGCTCCTTTTCAGTCGCTGAAATATATTTTCTTTGGAATGGTGATTTTTTCATTAAAAATCAGTGCAGTGGACGAAAGGGCGGTGTGATAGAAGTCGATTTCCGATCAACGTCGCTGCTGGACTGTCCTATCCGTCGTGGCAGCCGGTGTTTTTTTTCATTTCTGTTTTGCATATTAACACGCGCAGTGGAGTCAACGCGCTGTGGAGGGTGTCCTAAAGTGTCCCCCCTCCACTGCTAACAATGTCCCTCTCCCTTCACTAGCAGTATCCTCCGTCTTCCTGATGGAATCTCCCCGGCGCCACCCCATGTGCTGTTATTGACGTCGCCTCCCCCTCTCGGAAGGCGTACCGGGAGTTTGAGGTGCAGAAGGTGTGCTACCTGCCGGTGTCGGCGCTGGTTCTGAAGCCGTCCCAGCGCGTGCTTCAGCTGCAGACACTGCTACAGAGTAAGCTACCCCTGCCCCGCCCTTGTCGGATGGCCAGCGCTGTGTGTACTTATTGTGTACAAGACATCGAAAGTTTTCATAATTTTGCATGGCTCTTGTATCTGAATTCAGAGACGCGAAGTGTGCAGTGTGGGAAGCACCGAGTGTAAAAACCAAGCTTAAACAGATTTCTTTGGTATTTTGCCCATATTTAGTGCCAAGTCTGGTTAGACTCAGTTTTGAAAGCTGTGGTTTCTACAGTGCTTTGTCGCGTGGGGCTTTCCAGCACAGCGAGACAAGACCAGTCTAACTAGTGGCATTTGACTAGGAGCTAGTGGTTACTAGCGGTGCGGCAGGGCTAGTAACCAATGCTGTGGACGGTGCGGAAAGACTAGTTGCTAGCTGTGCTGATGCTGGTTACTTGCGGTGCGAACGATGCTGACGCTGGTTACTTGCGGTGGAACGGTGCTGATGCGGTAAATAGCGGTGCGAACGGTGCTGATGCTGGTTACTTGCGGTGCGAACGGTGCTGATGCTGGTTACTTGCGGTGCGAACGGTGCTGATGCTGGTAACTAGCGGTGCGGACGGTGCTGATGCTGGTAACTAGCGGTGCGGACGGTGCTGATGCTGGTGACTTGCGGCAGGGCTGGTGCAGCACTACGGCGGGTCGCACCCCGACCTGGCGGCCGCCAGTGCAGCGCTCTCGTCAGTGGCCAGCCTGGCGGGCCGCCTGCTGCCCCGACTGCCAACCGCCATCAACCTGGCCAAGCTGTCAGAGCTGCAGCGGGACCTGATGGGCTGCGACGGCCTGTTGGTGGCATCCGGGCCGACGGCGCGCACCTTCATCCGCGAGGGCTGTCTCCAGAAGCTCAGCAAGAAGGGCTACCAGCACCGCATGTTCTTCCTGGTGGGTAGAGGGAGAGCTGCCGCCGCGAGTTGGGTTGTGTTTGATCGCGTGGCATCGACTGACGGTCAATGACAACCAGCAATGGCAATAACTAGAGAATGAGTTTTGTCATGTTTTCACATCTGATAGTATTTTTCTCACAAATTCACATTTTTTGTCAAAATCACACATTTCCAGTTTTTCTATATTCAATCAAGTCAGTTGCGGATTCAAGGGTGGGCTAGTGGGTTCACCCCCCCCCACCCCCCCGTGGAAGGCTAGAGTGTCTACAGTTAATGCCTAGCCCAATGCCGTTCGGAGGCAATGACGGCCGAGCCCCGAAATGGAGCTCCTTGTGTGTGTTGTGAATCCGAATCCGAAATGTGGGCTGTGTGTTGTCCTCAGTTCTTGTATGTGCGTTGTCCTCAGTTCCCGTGTATGCGTTGTCCTCAGTACTCTGCTACGTTGTCCTCAGTTCTCGGATGTGCGTTGTGCTCAGTTCTCGGCTGCGTTGTCCTCAGTTCTCGGCTGCGTTGTCCTCAGTTCTCGGCTGCGTTGTCCTCAGTCCTCTGATGTGCGTTGTCCTCAGTTCTCGGCTGCGTTGTCCTCAGTCCTCTGATGTGCGTGCGTTGTCCTCAGTTCTTGTATGTGCGTTGTCCTCAGTTCTCTGATGTGCGTTGTCCTCGGTTCTCGGCTGCGTTGTCCTCAGTCCTCTGATTTGCGTTGTCCTCAGTTCTCGGGCGTGCTGGTGTACACGTCCCGGACCAGTGCCCCGTCGCCTCAGTTCAAAGTGCACGGCCAGCTGCCCCTGCGCGGCGTCACCGTGGAGCAGACCGACTCGCAGCTCGGCATTGCCAACTGCTTCACCATCTTCGGCGGCAACAGGTGGGAGACTGCCTTGTTAGCTGTTGGCTTTCAACATTCGGGTATTTGCATGGAGGGTCTCGCCGAGGCAAGTTCAATGTTTGTACTCACCCGCAGGGGCGTAGCTGTATGTTTTTGTTGGATGGAGCACGAGTACACTCGAAGACCTGGTGCATAGGGGCTTTTTTCCTGAGCGACGAAGTGGCCCTTTCCCGTCATTGAAATTTAGTTAACATGATTTTCAATGGGCCCTGAAAACGAACAATTACAGGCATTCGCGTGTTGATGGTTGGAAATCGCCTCGCCTGTCAGTGTCTGTGTTCTGGCATCACCCTCGTTTGTTTTGTTTTAAGAATTGTGATATGCCTAAATATTTTCTACGCATTTGTGAAGTCGGAAGAAATTTGTTGGAACCATAATATAGTGGTAGATCTGGGATTACTTTAAGGGGTATGGAAAGGCCCCTTGAGGCGTCCATTTGCGAAGTGGTAACACCTCTCGATCATTACGATAATTATAGCATGGTTCTGCGGCTAGCACTATGCACAGAGGTGGTCAACCATGGAGCGTGCTGGGAAACCGGCTGTTTCTTGGTGGGCCACTAACTAGTTAGGTCTCTGTCCCACATACTCCCGTCACTTGACAGACGTTTTGCGGTCTATGTAGGGCCCTTTCGGTCCTATAAGTGGGCTCCTGATGTGGACAGGTGACGCATCCTCGGACCTAAAGATGATGAGGGCCCCCTCTTTGCCTCCCTTGCATCCTTTGCCTCTTTGCCGTTCCTTGACCAAGAAATTAACCATGTAATCCCTAGGCCACATTTTTTTCTGTCACAGGCGACCTCAGTTTCAATCCCCGAGGGATGCAGTCAGGATGCAGCTGGAGCAGCCGCTGCCCCTGAGTACCCCTCCTCCTCAGGACATGGATCGGTCGAGGCGCGGCCTTGGCCTGGACTCAGCCGCTGACTCTTTCTCCGTCCCTCTGCGTGTTGCCACTGTTCGTTATCTCTCCGCCAGGGCGCTGGTGATCGCCGCCAACAGCAGTGCTGAGCGGGAGGCCTGGCTGCGGGACCTGCAGCTCGCTATAGAGCAGGCCCGCTCCCAGACCGACGTCCCGCTCAGTCTCAGCCTGCTTCCCGCCTGTGGTGAGTCGCAGCGCCTCAGCCTGGCCTGTGGTGAGTCGCAGCGCCGTCAGCCTGCTTCCCGCCTGTGGTGAGTCGCTGGAGCGCCCTCAGCCTGCTACCCGCCTGTGGTGAGTCGCTGGAGCGCCCTCAGCCTGTTACCCGCCTGTGGTGAGTCGCTGGAGCGCCCTCAGCCTGTTACCCGCCTTTGGTGAGTCGCAGCACCTCAGCCTGGCCTGTGGTGAGTCTCAGCGCCGTCAGCCTGCTTCCCGCCTGTGGTGAGTCGCTGGAGCGCCCTCAGCCTGCTACCGCCTGTGGCGACTCTCAGCGCTCTCAGTCTGCTATCCGCCTGTGGTGAGTATCAGTGCGCTCAGCCTGCTACCCGCCTGTGGTGAGTCGCTGGAGCGCCCTCAGCCTGCTTTGTGGTGAGTCGCAGCGCCCTCAGCCTGCTTCCCGCCTGTGGTGAGTCGCTGGAGCGTCCTCAGCCTGCTACCCGCCTGTGGCGAGTCTCAGCGCCCTCAGCCTGCTACCCGCCTGTGGTGAGTATCAGCGCCCTCAGCCTGCTACCCGCCTGTGGTGAGTCGCAGCGCCCTCAGCCTGCTTCCCGTCTGTGGTGAGTCGCAGCGCCCTCAGCCTGTCCTGTGGTGAGTCGCTGGAGCGCCCTCAGCTTGCTTCGCGCCTGTGGTGAGTCGCAGCGCCCTCAGCCTGGCCTGTGGTGAGTCTCAGCGCCGTCAGCCTGCTTCGCGACCAAGCGCGGAAGCGCCCGAAAATCTGAACACTCACGCCTGTGGCGAACGCAAAGCCCGCTTTTTCTGAGGTGGGCTTCATGCAAAAACTTTATTTCGCAGTTTGTAGTGTGCTAAGCCGTGCGATAGTTAAGTTTAAATGCTTATTAATTTCATGATGTGAACGTGGCCGTCACAGATAGACAACCGAAACTTTGCCTCTGACCGAAAAGCGGCCGGTGCGTGGTCTGTGAAACAGCCGTACATACCGTCGCGGGCCGTTTGCCGCAGGCTCGGCTGACGAGATCGCCTGGTCGGGTGACGACGCCACATCGGCTGCTGCTGTCGGTGCCGACCGTCAGAACTGGCGCAGCAGCCGCAGCCCGCACGTCTGCTGGCACCGGGGCGTCTCCGTGTCGGCCGCGCATGCCGCCGACGCGCTGCACGCCCAGCTCAGCGGCTACCTGCTGAGAAAGTTCAAAAACTCTGACGGATGGCAGAAACTGTGGGTTGTGCTCACCAACTTCTGTCTCTACTTCTACAAGACGTTCCAGGTACAGCCTTTCTCCTTGAATGTCTTATTTTATAGTCGTGTGCCATAAATACGGCAAATCACTGACGGTGTGAACTCGGAGGGTCTTTCTCGGTAGGTAGCCTACCATTAACATGTCTTATTGTTGATATAGTGTTGTCTTGATGCACTTGGGCTCTTCAGCGGCGTGGAATTGATTTGAAACAGTGTCGGGAATACTGAAGGCCCAGGACTTGGGCTGTCTTAAGAAATACTTACTTGTTCATCGATATCATACTTCTAAATGTTCAGTATCGCTACTCGACCATTTTCCACAATTCCATCGCCTTGGAGCTGCGCAAGAGACGCTGACGGGTGGTTAGTGACGTGACCTCACACTGACCTCTCTGTGTCGTGACCTGACCTCTCCCGTTCGTGACCTGACGTACCGCGCCGGCAGGACGACTCGCCTCTGACGTCGCTGCCGCTGCTCGGCTACGCCGTCTCTGAGCCAGCTGCCGGGGATAACATTCAGAAGGAGCACGTCTTCAAGCTGCAGTTCAAACAGCACGTGTACTTTTTCCGCGCCGAGAGTCGGTACACGCTGGAAAGGTGGCTGGAGGTGATCGGACGCACGGCATCCACGCAGTGACCTGACTCCGGGCGTCTCCTCGTCTCCTCGCGGTGCCTCCGTCAGCGGGAGACGACGACTTAGCCACATGCGGGCTGTTGCTCAGCGGAGACGGCCAACTTTCCGGCTGTTTTCGGTGCGTGGCCGGACATCGCCGTCGTTTCCGCTGTGGCAATAGTGTTCCGTCGGAGTCAGCAGCGTGGCGGGTGCCGCTCTAGCGTCGAAAGCTCCAACTCTGCTGAAAAAAAACGCAGACGGGTGAACTGTTCGACTCGACGGTGAATTGGGAGGGCCTGGAAACGACGAAGGCTCTGGTTAGAGTGCGCGGCAGAGAGGTGCTCCGCTTCTGATCGTCTACCCACTGTCCGCTGCTGTCTTTACGAACGTACTCTGTAAACAGATACGTCTGCGTAGAACCGAGGCACCCAGTGGCAGCTGCAACGGAGGCAGCCCCAGTGGCAGCTGCATCAGGCAGTCAGTGGCAGCTGCAGCAGAGGCAGCTGCATCAGAGGCAGCCAGTGGCAGCTGCATCAGAGACAGCCAGCTGCAGCAGAGGCAGCCAGTGGCAGCTGCATCAGAGGCAGCCAGTGGCAGCTGCATCAGAGGCACCCAGTTGCGGCAGCAGCAGAGACAGCCGGTGGCAGCTGCAGCATCAGGCAGCCAGTGGTAGCTGCAGCATCAGGCAGCCAGTGGCAGCTGCAGCATCAGGCAGCCAGTGGCAGCTGCAGCATCAGGCAGCCAGTGGCAATGCAGCAGAGGCAGCCAGTGGCAGCTGCATCAGAGGCACAGCGCGGCAGCAGCAGAGACAGCCAGTGGCAGCTGAGATCAGGCAGCCAGTGGCAACTGCAGCAGAGGCAGCCAGTGGCAGCTGCATCAGAGGCACCCAGCTGCGGCAGCAGCAGAGACAGCCAGTGGCAGCTGCAGCATCAGGCAGCCAGTGGCAGCTGCATCAGAGGCAGCCAGTGGCAACTGCAGCAGAGGCAGCCAGTGGCAGCTGCATCAGAGGCACAGCTGCGGCGCAGCAGAGACAGCCAGTGGCAGCTGCAGCATCAGGCAGCCAGTGGCAACTGCAGCAGAGGCAGCCAGTGGCAGCTGCATCAGAGGCACCAGCTGCGGCAGCAGCAGAGGCAGCCAGTGGCAGCTGCAGCATCAGGCAGCCAGTGGCAACTGCAGCAGAGGCAGCAGTGGCAGCTGCATCAGAGGCACCAGCTGCGGCAGCAGCAGAGACAGCCAGTGGCAGCTGCAGCATAGGCAGCCAGTGGCAACTGCAGCAGAGGCAGCCAGTGGCAGTGCATAGAGGCACAGCTGCGGCAGAGCAGAGAAGCAGTGGCAGCTGCAGCATCAGGCAGCCAGTGGCAGTGCAGCATCAGGCAGCCAGTGGAACTGCAGCAGAAGCAGCCAGTGGCAGCTGCATCAGAGGCACCCAGCTGCGGCAGCAGCAGAGACAGCTGTGGCAGCTGCAGCATCAGGCAGCCAGTGGCAGCTGCATCAGAGGCAGCCAGCTGCGGCAGCAGCAGAGACAGCCAGTGGCAGCTGCAGCATCAGGCAGCCAGTGGCAGCTGCATCAGAGGCAGCCAGTGGCAACTGCAGCAGAGGCAGCCAGTGGCAGCTGCATCAGAGGCACCCAGCTGCAGCAGAGTCAGCTGCCTCCTGACAGCTCCCGTCTAACACGCCTGACTCCCACTCGCTTTATAGGGGCTATGGGTTCGGCGGGCTTTGTGAACTGTCTGTGCCATAGTGTAATACTTCCGTGTATAACCAGGCTACCGGGAGTCCCCAACAACCGTGCATAACGCGCCGAGGTCTTCCGCTGTGTGCCTAACGCCCACTCCGTGCGTGATATTTACTCATTGTTGAATGGACGTGTGCTGCTGACTGAATGTCCGTGGTTTGAGGTGCCTTCGAGGTACGTGTAATGAAGTCTCGCTTTTATTACCGATTTTATCACACTTTTTCGTTGTAAGCTGTCACAATAAGGGTGATGTATCCCGCTCCTTGGTTGGTGTCGCGGGGTTATGATCATTGCTGCTACCATTGCTTTTGGATATGCGTAGTAAACGGGGTTGATAGTCACACAATTGAACAGATGTCTCAATGTAGCTACTAATAAAGCCGTGAGGCTGATCAGATGTCCCAGTGCATTTGTTAATAGAACCATGAGAGGATTAGCTATTTGTTACAGATCCTGACATCCCTTGAGTAACACTGTGTTTTACCTTAGCTAGGGTGTGTTTTGTCACGATATAACAGCGGCCTGTGGCTGTTCTGGTCGTGCAGCTGGTGTCTCCGCTGCTCACGTGTTCACCCGTGCTGCGTCCTGGGAAAAGGGCGGGGTTCCGTCGCCGCCGCCGCGGCAGGCGCTCACCTCTCGCTGCCGGTCTCGGCTGTGTTCAGAGCTGGTCGGCCGACGCTTCAGGCGCTGTGCCCATGGTGCCGTACTCTGCAGTCCTCCGCCAGTTTTGAGCAATACAGATTTTGTACGTTTGCCGATGTTGGTTGTGCTAAGCCAGTGCGCTCTGCTAGCCTGAGCTCCCCGCCATTGTGTGCCCCCTGCTACTGAATATGAACGCGCAAGGGTCGGCCAATGTTCGGTTCCCCTATCGCGAAGTATAATTCACTCCCGCATTATTTACCAATAATAGACGTGTGTAGTCTGAAGATTTCTCGACATTCTCCACGTTAGCAGCTTGTTATAGGCAGTGCTGAAGCTTTATGACATGCATAGGTGTTTATAAGCCACCCTGCGATCACATCAACACTGAACGGGCCCGACTATAGGTATCGTATATTTGGGAGCAGATGAACGTGCACCCGTTGAAAATCCGGGCCGGGAGCCACTCCAGCAGGGCAGGCGCCATTTTGAGGTATTTCACGGTCGCTGTCGGTGGTTTGTGGAGCTGACTCCCCGGGAGCTCTCTACAACCTTCCCTTTCCATGTTTTGATTGTCGAGTGAAGAGCACCTCTTCGCTCCACTGTAGAACCCAGCTCGCATCGATAGTGCCAACTGGCTGACACACGGACTTATGTATCGTTGCCTCCGCCCTACTCTGTCTCTTCACTCTGTGCAATACTCCTTTGGCGATGCGGCGTCGCCTTCTTGGCCAGAGATATGCATACAAACTTGCACAACTTCCGAGTCACCCAACATATAAGATGGTCTTCTCGCGCCGAGTTGTGCAACTTTTTTCCGACCTTCGCAGGGGATTGCCTTTCTGCGTTCGTGCGCGAAATTTAGCATTGGAGAGTGGAGTCCACCGGCGAATGATTGCTCTGGACGAACCGTCTGAAATCCCTCCTTGGCAGGTAGCAGAAACCGAGACAGACTCATCTCTCGCTGGCTACGTAAAGTCTAGTGTCCCCCCCCCCCTGTAGAAATGAATGTTCTGGCCATGGAGCACATTTCACATTACAATGGATATGTTAAGATATTCGCAGATGGGTCGAAGACGAGAGCCGGGGTTGGCCGTTCATTCGTTGTGGGCACTACGACTAAAGCCTTTTCGCTTCCATCTCGTGCATGTGTTCTCTTCTGAATTGATCGCCATTGCTAAAGCCCTGTGTTTTATTGAAATATGTGACGAGAATCTATTCGTAATTTTACCGACTCACTCAGCAGTGTACAGGCACTAAAAACATTCAACCCGAGTGACTGTCTTGTGCGTAAGGTACGCCTACATATTTCACGATTAGGGCAAAACCAAAAGAAGGTTCAGGTGTGCTGGGTACCCAGGCATGTGGGAATAGGAGGCAATGAGGTAGCGGATGCGGCGGAAAACGTGCAACGGAAAGAACATGTTCGCGTCGACTCCCAATCCCGGCCAGGCACTTGTTCCCCACCTGTTGCATCACCTCCGCAAAGCCTGGCAGCAGTCGTGGGAAATGCTTGCAAGCAACAAACTGTTCGAGATAAAGCCCGAACTCGGTGAGTGGCCTTGTGCATCGCGCCGATCCCGGCGAGAGGAAGTGGCCCTCTGCAGACTGCGTACTGGCCATACTCTGGCCACTCATCGTTACCTCCTTTGTAGGGAAGTGAGGCCGCCCTGCCGGCGTTGCGGTGCACCATTGTCAGTGAGGCACGTGCTGATGTCCTGTCCGGGGTATAACCGAGAGAGGACCACACACTTTGGCGAAGGACAGGGGCCCTTAGCAATGTCAGAGATGGTTGGTCGCGACTCCCGTTTGATCGAAAAAGTGCTGGCTTTCCTGAAAGCCATCAATTTTAAAATAATGTATGACCCTGGTTAAGCGCAATATGCTCTGTGAGGACCTTAGCCGAACACATGTGCACATACCCTGTGGGTCCTCCGGGTGACGCTGCGCGGAGAGCTGCCTGACGCCGAGCGCCTGACTCCCCCTGTGGAGTCCTACGCCCCGTGCTGAGACTACACTGTCGTCCGGCGGGGGCAGGCGCGGGTCGCATGAAAATGTGGCTTGCGCCTGTCTTCCGTTGGAGGGCAGCGCAGGGGGAGTCCGCCTAGGTGCCCAGCTGTTTGCTGGGCGCCCGGGTGGACTCAGGGACTTTCCCGTACTTTTGGGCCCCCTGGGTCCGAGGGTACGGAGTAGGCGTCGGCACTGACGCTCCGACGCGTCGTGCCGGGCGCTCTCTGCGCGGCGTGAGGTGTTGGCCTTTTTCTGTAAAGAAGGGGCTGATATTTGAAGTGTGTGTGCACTGCTCTATTTACTTCGCCGTTCACCTGCACGTTGATATTTTGACACCGAATTGGTAATGAATCATCGAATCACGCGTTCGTCGTGTCCTACTTCTAGCGATTGTATTGTTTTGGGCGCTATATGGCCTCACCAGGCTGGTGTGCCCACTAAACCCAAATAACTAACCCAACTAACTAACTAACATTTGGCCCTCAGCCGTTGGCTCCACCTGCCCGTGTGGGACCTCACACAGTCGTCACGGGAGGCACGGTCACTGGGTGGAAGGAGCTGTCAACGCCACCTGGTCTGAGGCGTAAAGCAAGGAGTAACGTTCATGACACCCTGGGTGTTATGTGTGGCGCATGACGCCAGCGGCTCGTCATCTTTTCAGCTGGGTCGGTTCGTGTTTTGCACACCAGTCCGCTGGCCGGCGATATAGACTTAAACCCAAGCCCAGGACGCAGCGCTACCAGTAGCCGGAGTGCAACGTCAGCGAAACAGCAGTTGTTACCAGAATGCGCACAGCTGGAGAAGCAGCTCGGAGGTCTCCGCAGGCTGGAGCGGTACAGCACTATTCCGTTCTCTAAAGCCTGGTTTAACAGGACTCTGAACTCCAGCCGGGTTTCGCGGTGATTCCCTGCTTCCGTCGCGTTCGCGGGAGCTTGTGCGGCAGTATCGCCTTCGCAGTACAATCCAGTTTGCTGCCGACTAAGTCGCCGATGGTTCGTCTGGGGTGAGTGGCGGTGATGCTGATTATATACTTCTGGCCGCCGGATAATAGCACTGCACTGAAAAGCCTCACCACATGCCATTCTGACATTTCAAGTGATAGCCGACTTTAACAGGCGGCTTTAACCTATCTCAGACTACATGGTTCCCGCCCCGGCAACTCAGCTATAGAACGTTGGGCTCGCTCGCTCAAAGCGTTGAACTCTTGCCCGCTCAGAGCTTTGGGCTATTGCCCGCCCGCCTGCCATGCTCAGAAAACTGTACAGTGGCAGTACGCTGGTGAATGCTTGGGATCAATTCCCCTGAGGAGCCCTGGCACGTAATATTTACCCGATGTATGTCGGCTGGTAGTGGTAGTTGACTGGTGAGGGGCTGACCTGAGCGGGGTAGCCGTAAGTGTGCTTTGTGGGGCGTTAGACGTTGGCTTTCAAATTAACCCATTGTTGTAGGTATTGGGATGGTGAGGTCGGTGCCCTCGATTCAAGCTCCTTTAGACTTAAGTTCCGCTTCGATTCCAAAATAATCTGATCTTGCAAGAACTTGGCTAATTTCTTTCTCTCAAAAATGTATTTGGCTCTTTAGTGAAGCTCTCAAAAGCCAGAGTTCTCTTTTTATGGGTTTTGTTCTTCCCCGATAGATTCTCATTCGATCATCGCCAGAAGCGGATCCAGGACAAAATTTCGCGGGGAGGGGGTAGGGGCCTCGAGCCTCCCCCGTTATTGCCCCGGAACAGCCTCTGTCAATACATTGACTATAGACACCGGCATTTCGGGAAAATGTTCTTGAGCCCTTCCAGCCCCCTCCCTTGTATCTGCCACTGGTCACGGCGACTTCTGAGGAAGATGGTCAGCTTAGACTGGAGTTGATGTCAGTGTGTCACCGTCTCCGCTCAGGTTTATACCCAGATATTCTTGAATGATTCTCGGGGGTCGTTTTCCGAATAGGGGCATTCCAGGACAGATCGACCAAGGCTTGACACCACCATGTCCAGAAAAAATCTGAAACTTTGTCTCCGGGGTAGTTTTGGGCCAGAAACACGCCTGTGAGAAGCTTAGCCCCCTCCGACCAACGGTGACCGAGTTATAGCCCGAGGCATTTTCGGGAGGTCACCTTGTAGACTCATCTTTGATGCGTCATAACTCAAAAAACGCATTGCTTGATCAACAAATTTTGTATATCATTGAACTCGTTTTGAAACAAGATTATTTTGAAAAAGAAAATTTTGAAATTTTAAAAATTTTGACTTTTAATTTGTTTGACCTTTTCTTTTGTGACCTGTTGGCAGTTGAAATTGACCTTTTAGACACGTCAAAAAATTTCCTGCATAAATTATCTTTCGATGGAAAAATTTTAAAAAACTGCGTTCTTTCTATAAGTTCCAAATTTTTAACACCTAAGGTAGGCATGCAGACGGTTTTTGACCACTGCAGTAGTACAACGTTATGTTTAACCCGCGCCCACCGGGGTCCGGCGCCACCTTCGCCCACCGGGGGCCATCGATGGCCCCCCTCTAACTCGAAAATATGGGCGTTAGCGCAAATCTGCAAAGTGCAATAGAAAGCTCGCGTGAATTCAGTAAGAAATTACTTCGCATGTTTTAGTGCTCAGGTCAATGGTTTGACCTCCAGAGGTCAAATTAGGTCAAGATCGGCTATTTTCACTCAAATATGCAATGATTAAGCAAACTGGGCATAACTCTTATGTCATTAGAGCTATTGAGGCCTGGTAAAGTACATTTGATAGCAAATTGCCTGTACTTTTTCCGCTATGTGGAACGTAAAGACCTCCCGCCAGTGGTTTGACTGCCAGAGGTCACCTCGTGACCTAATATGACCTGAGGTCACGAAAGGTCAAAAAGTGACCTTGCCGTATATCAAATGAAAGCCAGTGACAAGACAAACACGATGGTGTTTGTTTCACCGCTCTAGCTCAATTAGGTCAAAAGTTATTGTCAAAATACTGTTTTTGACCTCCGGTGACCTTGGATGACCTTGGAAAAGTCAAAGGGCAAATATGACCCCTGGGATCCGTGAAAGGGTGTCCAAAAACGTTGTTCTGAGCAGTCTGAGTATTTGCAATCATTTTTGTGGCTTTTATATCATGAAATAGCTTTTCCCCATGCTTTTCCAATGGGAGAGGTCGCCTCGTGACCTGACCTCAGGGCACGAAATCGAAAAATCCCGGATATACACCTTGTAGACCCTGGAGGGGTCATGAAGTGTAGGAAGTTTCAAATCGATCGACTTTGAAATGTAGCTCTTACAGAGCTCTAAAGTGAAGTGAGGTGACCTTGGTTGACCTCGTCTGGTGACCTGACCTTGGGTGACCCGGGGTAAAAATTTCAGGGATGATGGGAAAATGATGCAGTGAGAGGTAGAGCCCTCAACCGCGGTGCTGCGCCTCGTCGTTTTCTGCTATCCCGGAAAAACCTTAGGGGGCCATCGATGGCCCCCGGTGGGCGAGGGTTAACACCGCAAAGAAAGCGATTGCTTTTGGAATCGTTTGCTTGCAATGATATCGCATTGTCTTGACGAAAATTTCATCGTGCAAGTGTCATAGTTGATGAGAATTAACACGCGCCCACACGAGGGGGCGGGCAATCGGCCTCCTCAGGTTTCCACAGGTCGTTAAAAATAATCATCACCCAGCGCCACCATACTTCATTTACCTCTAACTCGACATTTTTGCAGCTTCCGGCAAAATTTTAGGCCTGGGTCATATTAGGTCAGACTGCCAACCCAGGTCAAGAGACCTAACCTCTAAAAGAACTTTGAAAGTGTGTCAGTAAGATCAAATTTAACCTATTGTACTTAGATCTGCATAAAATAGTAGGGTTACCGAGCAAGATAATTGATCGTAGCAGGATTTCTATATCGATAACCTGGGACAAGGTCCGGGTCACGATCTTTCCATTGCATGGGGCAATTGGTAAATTTTGATAACTTGCGAGAATTGAGAATTGTCGATAATTGCTATGGAGGTTTTATTTTTACGTTGCTGTGTCTGACTTTCCACGGCAGTTTGATTCATATTCTTTTTACCATACAGACCTAAGCCCGGCTCTAGGTCAAAGCAGGTTAATTTTGAAATCTGACTAGACAAGATTATAAGATATATAATCCTATCGGGCTTGACAAGAGCATTTCAATGGTGCTGAAAATTTGTCTACGGCTCTGCTCTGTCAGCTATTATGCCACAAAATTTAGGTTTTTACTGTGTTCCTGTGAAGAATACTTTGACCTCGAGCGACCTCAAAGGTGACCCGACCAAACGATTGTATGTAGCATTGTCGGTAGAGATTAAAAAGGGCTATTTAGCGCCGTCGCTCCCAGTGCACTGTACATTCTATATGGTTTGCTGAACAGCAGAGATAACCAACAATTAGGCCACGGAGCCTGCGTGATATCAGATGGCTCCAAACACAAGACTGCAATGGCTCGTGTGTTTTTTAGAGCTTATGCCTGGAGTATGAAAGCGAGAGAAATGAGTGAAGAATGTACATCTCCTGACGGAGAGCTGTTAAAAATTGCAATGCTAAGGTTTGATTCCAGTGCAAAATCTACATCGAAACAAAATTCAATTATGCGAATGAATCGTTTTCGTTACGTCTCACAGCAGAGGCGCCTGTGACTATATCGAGAGCACGGCCAAAACGGCAACATATCACGATGGCTTAAAAAGTCCAGTGAAAGATCAAATGCGTGATGCCAAAGGCACGCATGCTTTTCTTACGCATACATTTTTCAGCGAGATTAAGTTCTTGCACATTCCACAATCAAGCATAGCCAGTGTTGCCAGACGGCTGCAAAGTCTGTTCGCTAATGCGATTATAGAAAAATGAATGAAAAGGTTCATAGAATACCAGCGGTAAATAAGACATCCATCACTGTTCATGAAATCTCTACAAACAAAAGAAGAGAGGTTCGGGTTTCGTATACCCATGTTTGAACCAAACAGTGTCGTGCTATGCAAGTAGGCTTTATTTTATGGGTGCTGCGTGAATGATCGAAAATTTAGTCATGGCGAATGTCCAGTGCAAAAGTAATATTAAATATACTGGTATAAATCATTAGACTTAAGTAATGAGTGATCTGACGGCCATCATTGCAGGTGAATGAATGTGTTTGTGCAAGACAAAGTCAATGTCAGTGTTGAAGTCATCTCAGTGTATTCCCTTATTCTTCAATGATAATACAAGGCACCAGGAGTGTGGAAATATATCCATATATATATTGTGTGTGCCCGACCACCTCCAATGAAACGTGGGAATAGCGGTAAAAGTGGTAAACCATCCTCTGGATGTTCTCTTTTTCATTTCAAGCACCGCCTTTTGGTTCAATGCAGTTCAACCGGCCTGTGAGAGGGCTAGACACATGATACATTTTTCTATTTATTTTCACGTAGTGGCTCTCGATATTGTTTCAAATTTTCCCACCCCTAATCATTAAAAAACACAAATCAAAAGCCTTTTGAAGTGGCGTTGGAATTGGGATCCGTGTCGGCTATAAAATGGTCACCTTTTAAAAACGTCTTGAGGCAGCCTGTTCAAGTGACCAAGTCGAATGCGTTATGATTTCAGAACAACATTTGTTTGCAAATATGAGCAGATTCAAATTGCCCCCTGGGAATGAAAGCCTTTCAGACACGTTTTAACATTGTATGGATCCGCTCAAACGTATGCTGTGCTTCACTGGGTCACCTTGTGTCGATACTATTTTTCCATCTCCGGGAACGACGTAATTGTGTGAGTTAGTGGTGCTTACAGGATAAGTTATACTTATTTCAATTATTGATAAATTCGCGATATTTTTGTAAATTTTTGTTTAAGGGTGCATGACTAAATAATCCATTACTAATAAGTTCCTTTGCCGGTCTCCCTCGAAACAGTGGCTCTTTTTCTATCACTTTTAATGGCTGCTATTTTTTATTATAAATCTTGTCCAAGTTGTTGCCAGTTCAGTTTTAGGAGTGAGTCTCACTAGAGTCATCAAGGGACGTTTCACGGAGACCCCGACCTCACCACCCAAACGAGCAACTCTTACGATAAAGGGCTAATTAACACGCTTGGGTCCCCCCGGGTTTTAGGATACAAAAACGGGTAGCGCCGCCGTACCATACCTTTCCCATCATTTTACAACTCTGTGAAAATTTTAAGGTTAGGCATCTCAGGTCAGGTCACCAGTAGAGGCAAGGACCCACCTCAAAAAAGTTTAAGATACATAAGTCGGAGGAGGGTGAACTTATCCGATTGAAACCATATCACATAATGGCCCCACCGAGTTCTCTAAAATATGTTCCGGTATTTTGATATCGATGACCTAAGGTCAGGTACGAGGCAGACCCCCATTGAAAACATGGAAAAATGGTTTTACGGAATAACCAGTAACGATGGGAAGAACATTATTTTAGCTCATTAATTTGCCTGGGCTTGCGTTCTAAGATATGCATTTTATATAATTTGAGCCGACCGACCCAGGTCAGGTCAAATCCTGATTGACCTACAAGGTCAAATTATATATCATTCGATTTGGCTTGCTAAGAGGATCATATAGTTCAAGTCGTTTGCTCCATCTTCTGTTCGATGTAATGGCCGAAAAACTGATTTACATGTTATCCCTATGACGGGCATGTTTGACCTCCGACCTTAAATGTGACCACAAAAATGGTTCAAATGTTTCGATGGAAGTGGATGGGCAGCCCAACACCTACCGTTTTCGCTACCTACCGCGGTTCTCGAGATCTAGGGGCGGTACCCGCCCCACCCCCGTCAATGCAAGGTGGCTCAGACCCCGTCAATGCGCGTGTTAAGGAACCAAAGTTGAACGGCCTACAAAGCCTAAGGACGGCCGCCTACCTCAGGTCACCCTCTCACCAGACAGTTACCAGCCGACCTACGGTATTTACAGTACCTACCACCTGCCAGTTTACCAAAACCATTTTGCCAGAAGTTGCAAAAATGGCGGGTTAGAGGTAGATGAAGTGCGGTGGAGCTGGGCGATGGTTTTTTTTACTACCTGTGGAAACCTGAGGAGGCCGGTTGCCTCGCCCCTCGTGTGGGCGCGTGTTAATTCTCATAAACTCTAACACTTGCACGATGAAAATTTCGTAAAGACAATGCGATATCATTGCAAGCCAACGATTCCAAAAGCAATCACTTTCTTTGCGGTGTTAAACATAACGTTGTACTACTGCAGTGGTCAAAAATCGTCTGCATGCCTACCTTAGGTGCTAAAAATTTGGAACTTAGAGAAAGAACGCATTTTTAATTTCTTATCGAAAGATAATTTGTGAAGAAAAATTTTTGACGTGTCTAAAAGGTCAATTTCAACTGCCAACAGGTCAAGCTAGGTGACAAAGGAAATGGTCAAACAAATTAAAAGTCAAATTCCTTTTTAAAATTTCGAAATTTTCTTATTTCAAAATGATTTATAGTTCAAGAGAAGTTCAAAGATATACAAAACTTTTTGATCAGGCAATGCGGTTTTGTGTTATGAAGCATGAAAGATGAGTCTACAAGGTGACCTCCCGAAAACGCCTCGGGCTATGCCTCGGTCACCGTTGGTCGGAGGGGGCTGAGAGTCTCACAGGTGTGTTTCTGGCCCAAAGCTACCCCGGAGACAAAGTTTCAGATTTTGTTCTAGACATGGTGGTGTCAAATTGAAATATTTTTGGTCGTTTTGTCCTGGAATGTCCCAATACTCTCATCCTGTTGGCGTGAGGGAATTTCCCGCGTCCAGTCAGGATCGAGGTATATTTCTCTGATAATGTATAAGTATTTTACTTATAGGAACATTCCTACTTGTAAATAGGGTACTATACAGGGTATAAGTATTGCTTACGTAGCTGTGTGGCAGTGTCTGGCTCTCATCCTGTCCTCTACTACCCTGGTCTTGACAATGTTCCATTCTATGCAAGTCATGACTCGGTAATTTTTCACCAGATTGGTGGCATAATTAATCAACAGCTCTCACAATCACTGTCGCAGCGGAGAGGGCATCCTACGTCCGCAGCCTTAAAAACAATCACACGGCCACGACGCGAGCGATGCAGGTCAGGGGCGGTGCAAGGCACTCCCGCACGGGAGGACAGTGAAGGTAGCACTGGTGTATCCGGGGCAGGGAAAGCAAATACATTTCCCCTCCCGAGCTTCTCAATTTCGCCCACTTTTCTTAATAAAGGAACCCTATGTTTTTCACGATTTGGGGCCTCATTGTCCTCCCCAAACGACCGGTGTAGGTCCGCCTTTGACACGTCCCTCCTCTTCCGGGCTCTACCGTCTTGTGTGTTGATGGAATTAAGCTGCATCGGCGTCCTTTCATTTCATTTATTTGTGAAAATAAGCAACAGGTCTGGGACGCTGACTTTTGGATGAGGTCAGCAACATAAGATTCCCATAAAGCAGCAAATAAGTGGGTATATGCTCTACATTAAAACAAAACGGAGGCAGTATCGACAGTTTTCTAAATGGGTGTCAACCCGGTAAACTATTGAGCCGCCCAGGTGGCCCTGTATTTTCCTGCCACCATAACGGTGACTGGCCGTGCATCTATGCCGTTACAATCTTCCATAAACAAATGAGAAGTAAGAGCACCTAAAAGTGCAACTAACAACAGAAATTTGGGTGAAAATCTAGTTGGGTTTGTCCCAGACATCCTTTCGAACTCTTTCTCAATCGGATATGGCGGTAGCGATAACGTCAACATGTGTGACTTCATTCATTCAACATTCAGGAGCACAACACCCTACTGGGAATCACATCCATTCTGGTATTTTTTAGCGGTTCAGGTAAGCAGTTATACATGTACACCGGAGCCTGTTTGTTTTGTTCTGCTGGGGTCTGTTTTTCCCCGGGGATGCCCGGAAATGTGGCAAAGCCCCCCGTGACAGGGACGCCGACATGGCGCCACGCGGCGCCAGAGGCTATAAACATTGGCGCGGCGGCGGCTATCAGTCCTGCATGGTTATGCAATCCTGTCGCCTCTCTGCCACCGGAAATACTGACGTGTCCAGGGCCAGAGCTCATCTAACAGCGCAGTCACTGCCGAACGGAGGCCCAAATTTCCCTCGGCTCGAGAGCGTCACCACCGGCATTTAAAGTGGGTGGTTCAGGCATGTGTTGTATTATGTATTTTCAGGGATTCTTGTGCCTCCCTGAAATTAAAAATGATACTTGAACTTTGAAAAGCGCCCCTAAGACTATTAAGCTCCATCTCAGTACGATTCGCTAGCTCATGGCTCACAGTAAACCACTACATAGGTGCTTGCTTAGTGCGTCTTAAACAAGTGGATCACACGAAAATATGTCCAGCTTTATGGGCATATTTGCACTATTCCCCCGTCCCCTCCCACGCTCACACAAATTTCCAGCAGTTGATCGTAAAAGCACCTTTAAACATGTTCACGATTCTATTTCACCCTAGGAGTGTAGGTCGGTGAAACTTTCTAATCTTATGCGAGGCTAAAACACCTTTCCTAAACCTAAAAAAATCTTCGGATTTGGCCTCCCAGTACCCTGTGACTCATTCTCGCGATGTCATCTCTAACTCCTCTTGGAGCCCGACTAAGAAATAATTTTTCGGTTCAAAATTGAACCGGCTCAGCATAAGTGTGACCAATATGGGCCGATAGGGACCACTTAGTCCCGCCTTCAACTTACGTTGCTGGAGAGTCATAGACCCGCTTTTCGCTTCAGTTATCTTTGGTTGCTGCCTTTTTGGTCACTGCCGCCACGCTGTTCCAAAATTTCGAAGAACTGGTCAGTAATACGAGGGTACAGATAAAAGTGCAAATGCCTGGACAATACGGAACCGGTCCTCTCGAAGCTGCCTTTTCTGCGGAGTCCGCGCGCTCGTTACCCATGATACCCGTACAGCTGGAAACCCAAACGAGCAACACGCCTTTTCTTTGATTCTCCACATGTTTGAGTATGTATCTATTTAGTTCCAAAATGCAGGAGTTAGACAGACCACAGGAAAGTGACGAAAACGATTGGAGCGATGAAAGAGAGCCGGTGAAAATGGGGAAATATTGTTTGAAATGACCTTTCAGGGCCATGCTGCACATCAGTCAAATTCTTTGGTTATGCTCGCAACTATGATTACAAATTTATTGCTGTATCTTATCGCATTCAGAAGTTACAGACACAAACAAAAATATATTAAAACATTCATTTTAAGATATACCTCAAACGGCGAAATATTGTGTAGAGCTCAGAAGGGAAGAGAGAAAAAGCTGATGCCGGTAGTGTTAGGCTTCTCGATATCATCAGTGACGAAAGCACAGCCTATACCGTCATCCTTGGAGCCATCGGTATAAGTATGACAAATGATCTGGATATGGGAAGGACTTGAATTCAGCGAAGATTTGTCGCTTGATGTACAGGGTCACGTCTCTGGTCAAGCTCAGGACCTTCGTCTGAGATATAAATTCATGGCACAGTGGCGGGGAACTGGAGGGACTCAACGGATTTTACGTCCACTTCGGTCTAACTGAGGCAGTCCATCACCCTGATACCTGTATACTTCAACGAGTTTATCTTGTTTATCTCTGCTATCTCTGTTTATCTTTACACGTGCTCACAGAAGGTGGCTTCACACGCCATGTCGAAAGCAGTCAAACATTGAACAGTAAGCAAACGTGCATGCACAGATGTCGAAATCAGTTAGAAATCAGTGTCCCTCTTCTAAAAAAATGGGTATGGGCTCGGACATTACAATTTTTCTCATTCCTACCAACTTAGACCTAAGTTAATTTTACCAAGTGTAGTTTTGTCTAACTATCTCAAAAGCGTTTTTCCAGGCGATTATCAAAAGCGTCCCTCGCTTCACCCCTGCCAGGCCAGAGTCATTCCCCGCGGCAAGACGGCAATTTACCTAACCTAGAAGGTGACCTGATGAACTCGAGTCATACAAATTTAGATCAATGGTGAGCTCTCGTACTTCCGTAATAAGCAACAGGCTGGTTTGCGTCGTGCATCATTTACCTCAAAATAAGGCCAATCGGGATTGAAGGAGGGATCGTGCCAATACCACCTCCTGCTTGTAAGGAAGAAGGTGGCGAAAACAATAATAAGTGCAATGGGTAACGATTAGACATATACCATACTTACTTCCCCAAATATACGTATGCAGTCTCAACAGATCTATGGCTCATCATTCAGTATTTTGCCAGGAAAGAGGCTTACTAGTTCTAAAAGTTCTTGGGATTTATCGAGGCCCTTGGGGAAATAAATCAACCCCACTTTGAGGCCCAAGAGGGGGCGTTAGCTGCGGAATCGACTTCCTCCCGTTTTGGCACGTGCCGCGTGTTAAGGTCATTGCCTCGGCTGCGTTGTAAGGACTGCCGGTCTGTAAGCTGCGATAATGTCCTAGATACCGGTGCTGCAGAAGCCCGGCCAAGGACGGGGGCCAGCCGGAGCTCATCAGTCGCCTACTCCGAGACTGCTCAATAGGTGGGAGTATGCCGAGACGATCCGCAGAATATGCCGAGAGAGACTGCTCAATAGGTGGGAGCATGCCGAGACTGCTCAATATGTGGAAATATGCCGAGACGGGACTGCCCAACATGTGGGAGTATGCCGAGACAGACTGCTCAATATGTGGGAGTATGCCGAGACTGCTCAATATGTGGAGCATGCCGATACTGTCCAACATGTGGGTATGCCGAGACTGCTCAACATGTGGAATATGCCGAGACGAGACTGCTCGGCATGGAAATATCCGAAGAGACTGCTCAATATGTGAGCATGCCGAGACTGTCAATATGTGGGAGTATGCCGAGACTGTTCAATATGTGGGTGTATGCCGAGACTGTTCGGCATGTGGGAGGCATGGTCCGACAATTGAACAAAAAAATTAAATAGCACCGGAAAGCTCATATTTTGATGATGTAATTGTTTCAGAGGATAATCAACCGTAGAATCACACTGTGCTGGTAAAACTTTCATAACACTTACAGTTTTTTACTTAGTACCTGAGACACCTGGTCAACAGTTTCCAAAATTTACTGCTTGAAACCAAATATTGCACTCATATAAAATGCAGGGAAGATCAAGTATAATGTTTTCTAAGTCAAAATGAGCTTCTAAACTGTTTGCACCATTAAATTTTGAAAAACTTCCATGTTTTTCTATGAAAAATAGACGAACAAAATTGTGATACGGTCATTAAAAGTGTAAAAATTGTCTTGCTCATAGCATTGCTAAATACACTTCCTGTCTTATAAAGTATGTGGTCAATGCATGAGAATGTAGCAGGTCCTGTCGGCAGACGCCTCTGATCACACCTAATGCTTCACCTCTGCGGAGGACTAGGCCCACTGACATGATCCTGGAGGACACAGGGGTGGACCAACTTGCCGTGACCTCGTGCAGGAGGAGCCGCGTCACCACTTCCTACCTGAAGAGCTGCCCATGAGCCTGACGTTGCCGCCAAGGCCGGAAGAGGATCTTCAATAGCAGTGTTGAAACAACGTAAATTATCTGATTTGGCTCGCTACCAGGATCAATCCTCTGATAAGGCAGTGCACGCAAGTGACCGGTATATTTTGCATGATTCTGTTTTTTTCAAGCGGTCTCAAACCGGTCAGAGTAACGTAACAATATAGGCTCGGTTATATTCCCCAGAGCTATAATTATGCTGACTGGAGCCGAGGGAAGCAATCTCACGCACTTGCCGTCTGACCGGTGCTGGTGACGGTTACGGCGGGGGTAGCGTGGGACTGGGTTCACCTCGGCAGCCACCTGCATCCCGTGACCGACCTTCACCAGACGTGTGGTCAGATCAAACCCCATCTGATTTGTGGTGCTTCCCTCAGGCGCATTGTGTAGTTGATACTTCCTGTATTCGTCTTTATACCTTCGCGAACATGACCTTGGATGCAATTGTTGTGTTAGCATGAAATGAGAATATGTGATTCGGACCTGCGAAGGGATGGCGATGATACCTAAGACTGGGATGAGATGCAGTTCCTCTCAATCTAGAAGATATTTTCAGGTGTGTGAAGAACACGGACCAGCAACTATGAAAAATAGTACTGATGCAGATAATAATAACCAACATCCTTTGACTAAAAAACCGTGACATGGCTGACATGAGACATGCAGACGGAAGACAGGCCCTGACAAGCCAGGAGAAAACTGCCGACAAGAACGACACCAACACGACCTCGGGTGTAGCTCAGGAGAAGACTATTTGACCCCATTGATCATTGCTGTCTAAGAGCATAATAGAGGAATCGGGGAAAGTCGAGTTCGGTGGTCTCCTAAATTGTTTATAAATTTTCAGAAACAATGTAGGTAAAGGGTTGTAGTTCCCAGTCAGACTGTGGAGAAGGACATTGGATTGGAACCTAATTGGCTCAATGCATCAATTTGCACCATAGAAACCCCGTCAAGTGATGTTCCTAGGCTAACTTAGGAATAAGGAAAACATTACCAGACTTCTCTAGCACTGGTGGTTGACGGTGGTTGAAGTCCCTGTGCATCGAATTTGATCAAAGGAAACAAAGTCATGAAAAGATGTCTTCAATCTCGGCGCTATGAAGAGGACAACGAAATATATTGCAGGAACATATGAAACAAACCTCATCTGGAAGAACAAAGGACTTCACGCTGCCAGACAACAGACACATGGCCCTGCACTGCACATGAGATGTTGAAAAGGTCTACCCTGGGCAGGGCAGAGCTCACTCGGACATGCCAAAGCTCCAAGAGAGTGAAGATTAGGTCACCTGAAGCTGCATGTGTTTGGCGATGATGAACACCATTTTCTCTTCTGTTTTGTGTTTGAAATCAGACACAAGAGAGGGAAAACTTCCGGCATTACTGTAAATAATCCGATGGAAACTCATGTTTTGAATATCATGCGGCATATTGTGGTCTTTGTGTCCCAAATGTCCCAAATGCAACTGACTTTCGATTTTTCACTAAAAAAATACGATCCCATCTCACATTTGTGCTGGCATCTCAACCAGGCATGATGAACAAAGAGTCTGTTCGGAAAATGTATGCCCTAAAATATTTTCCAATTTGACCAAGCTTTTCGTAAACAAATCATTTCTTATCTAGCAGTGGCAACAAAAGATGGTTCGTTATCTCCATTGCCCTCCCGAGACTTAAGTTTGAACCTTTGCTCTCTGTTGTCATGGAAAGTCTTCAGCCAATGAACAGGAAACACATTACGTTTTCTATGTAGTTATCCGTTTGAAGGGTTAGGAAATCAGCGTTTTATCTGGAAAGGCCTTTTAACTGCGCTCTGTCCTACACTTTGTCAAAAAAGCTGCAATGTTGGAAGATCGCGTGGTCACCAATTGCATGTATTCAAAAGGGCACAACGTCGGAGTATTCTGACAACACCATCTGGGAACATTACACACCGTTAACACCCGCCCCGAATGGACCTCCGAGCCACCTTTGCCTTGGGAAGGGTGATCAACGGCTCCCACTCTCCCACGGTTCCTGTGCCTATTTTTACAGCAGTGGACAGCTTCTGCTGGTTTCTAATGGATGTTCTGCCAACTCGTTTCACTTGAGGGCGCATCATTAACCACGGTAAATATGAGTAGGTATTCATCGAATTCTTGAAAATGAATTTCAGAATTCCCAGGCAATAATGGTGCGGATCTGACATGATTTCTTGTCGATGTTCAATGCAATGTTGACCGATGCTGCAGCCTACACTGCTGGCGGTATCACGAAGGGCATCAAAACCACGAGCTCCAAGGACGATACGGTACCTACCATCCAAATAACCATGCTCAAATCAGACGACCGCCGCTTATCACATACACAAACCCAGCCGAGAGCGATTCAAATCTTCCATCAAATCCTCGATCCTGCTGATAGGATACATATTTAAGACATCTTTTATTTCCGGTACTGAGACATCGCGGCTGGTATCTGTGGAGCGTAGCGCCGTAGTAACGGTCTGCGGCCGTCGTCTGGAGAGAGTCGTCGCCACGTTGGCGTGAGCTGTTCTACTTACCGTCTCTGCATCGCCACAGGGTACCCAGCATCGTGAGACTGCTGCCAATCTTGAGGACATCTACCGGCATGGTTTTTCGCCTGCAATGTGATAGAATCTCAGACTCTCTCCCGCTCATTTGCAGCGGGGAAATAAAATCTTGCATTATCTGCGGAGTCCGACTGCTTATCGTGTCTGTAATTCCTGAGCAGCCTGGCACCAGAAGCATGTTGAGTTCAATAATCAGAGTTAATGCCGTGTGCTTTGTTTGAAGCATTAATCCTTGTGCTGCTAAAATCCCAATCAAGGGAAAAACCAGAAGCAGCGGGTTTCGATGTTCCGTTACAGAGCTAAACCGGACCCAGATAACGATTAGGTGGCTGGCTCGAACATTTGATACAGGGGGTGAATAGTTCATCAATGTCCAATTTGGAAATATTTAGTGGTTGGTTATTACCAACTGAGGAGCCTGAAAGTCAAGAGTTTACAAATTGTTCTGACTGATTACAGTCATGCAGATCATTCTAAATCGATAATGTTTCAATCCACCAGTGAAGTCTTCAGAGTCTAACTACTAGTTGGTATAGCGTAAAGTCCGCTCCTGTGTCGGTGAGCGAATGGCGAGCACCGAAACTGTTCATACATGTGGAGTAAGTGTTCTTTGGTCAGAATCAGGGAGCGAGGGATTAAATAGCCACTGGCTTCCAGTTTGACCGATGTCAAACGTGCTGTCGACACTTGCTTTCTGCTGTTTCAAGTGGCCATGTGGGTACCCGTTCTCACCATCAGGCGCACCGAGCTTGAGAGCCCGGCAAACATGGAGTGAGCTGGGGCCTAAATGTTTTACGATGTCAGCTCACGAGAAAGAAAGGGCTCTGGTTATTTAGGTAATATTAATGTTTTTTAAGACACGTTGGAATGTAGAGAAGAGCTGTGGAGTGGGCCGGAGGCAATGAATCGACTCCGGGTGAAAATATGAAAATGATAGTTTTAAAACTGATTTCAAAGCTGGGACGAGACACTCAATTTTCAAGAAATAGAAAGTTAGGAATATTTCTAACTCGGAGAGTTTTGTTGCAGAACTTTTGGCCAGAGACGATGTTATCTCCATCATAGAGACAATTCCGACTCCGGGACAAGCTTTTTATCATTTGTATTACCACAACAAAAATGTCAGAGACTTGTTAGCCTTCTTCGAACAAAAGTTAGGCGTATGTAATGAAAAAGAACAATGGGAATCGCTTACAGGTAAAAATGTCACTCGGAATCCGCAGTCGACCCCGCAGTCATGGTTTAGACATTCAAGTTTTATTTATATTGTATAATAATAATAATAATGAGTAAACAGTTCCAAATTTCGCTCATTCTAATCCAGCTATCCAGCCAGTAATTGCGCTCCAAAATTATTCCTCTACGACAGCATTCGAACTATAAAGGAAGCTAGTTTACGATTAGGTATTGCCTTAAAAAAATTCAGATGCGAGTAAAACATCAAACTAACCAGAAATCGACAAGCTCAAAATCATTTTTCCATACAAAAGTCACCAAAGACTACTTAGATAATACCACCAAATGCATGTCTTTTGCACATCATGTGCTAGCAAAACACTTTTAGACTTGGTGAAGCTTCTATTGGTGAAGATTGGTGAAGGGATAGTCGGGCGTCTTCTGATGACGTCACAACATGGTGGTCCGTGGCGGCTCGGCCGGGGCCTGGGCTGGCGTGGGTGTGCGACGTTTCCGCGTTTGGTGCGGTCCCAGTGCGGCGTGAGGCGGCCGTTATGCCACCGCCAGCTTGCCGCTGACGAGACCAACTCTCAGGGAATGTTCTCGCCACTCTGGCGTCCGCTACCTGACATGGGCGGCACCTGGCTTTCCAGCTGGTAGACCAGAGGCCAGTGGTTTGCTTGTTGTGGATGGGTTGTTGTGGTCCTGGCCTACATTCGGGTCTTTATCTAACGAAGGATTGTTGCTTCGCAAAATCAAGTACGTTTTGGCGATGAAGCATAGGGCCCATAGGGTGCATGATAAATGTTAACGTGGGTGGACGTTGTCAAAAACCTGGTACGACGCTGTTAAACCCGCCATACTGGGAGTTCAAGTAGCAAATCCAGAGTGCCACAGAGGCAGTGCTCGTGGAAGCGTCCTCCCGAGCTGGCGAATCTGGGCATGTCCCCAAGAATTGCAATTGACCAATGATTAAAGAACTTAAGTGTCTATTTGGAGGAAAGAAAATGTGCACAAATTATGTACATGAGCTGATTCAAAAGCACTCTGTGGGACAACCATTAAACTCGTGTGTTTGCCTACCACCCGCGCCCCTTCCGTGTTCCCACGATCCGGTCCGTCATTCCATTATAAATCTGTGGTGACACTCCTGTCGAGTGTTATACTTCCCCTCCCCCTCCCGCCCAGGTTGAAAAAGTGTCATTTGACGCCTCCCCTTTTAGTATTTGGCTCCTATGTCGAGAATGAGCCAACAGCTACAAAAAACCTGTTCTGTACTGAACCGCATTCCGGTAAAACCGACAAACGTCGGAGAGTGGGGGGGGCATTCAGGAGACCGGGGGCATCCTCCTCTATTTTTCCGTATTAAGGTTTGGCCTTAGATTTGTGAATTCTAAAACAAGTTGTGCCTTTTTAAGTGCCTATTATTGTTTTCTCTCAAATTCTATTTTTAATCAGGCCTAGGATTGGGAAATTTGTGTCACCAAATATTTAATTCGGCTGGTAACACCGAAATGGGTAGCAGACAATAGCGGACTGTGGTCTGTGCCAGTTGGCATCAATCAAGCTAAGTTAATGTGGCCAAAAATGTTCTCTATACAGCTAATAAGTGTTACTCCACTTTAATTCCTCATTCCTTATGTAATAACCTACCATGTTATTCTTGATTAGCCTGTACTATCTCGATATCACCGCTACCGGAGTTAAAACATCTGAAAGAGGTGTGTGTGGACGGTGAAGTCGGCTAGAGAGCGCGTTTGGTTCGGCCCGTTACACTGTGATGTGTGCACAGGGCTGCGTGTTTGAGTTCACTCAGGGGCAGAACTTAGCACCCTGGCTTACTCCGCGTGTGTGCCCCGGATCTGGGTGGATCTCCGAACCAGTATTGACAGATTAGAATGGATTGGGTACAGAGCACGGGTAGCTGCAAGTTTGAGTGTTGATTCGGATTCTCAGTTTGCGTCCATATAACCGTTTTTATATGGACCGAATTGATCCTGATGAGTAAATGAGCTCACCTGGATTTTCTGGAAAAGTTCAGGCATGGGATCAGAGTGAATCTGAGATTGATTGTGCATGACACACCATGGCTCAAGATTACTCTGGCGTCAAATAATTCCCGAGATTTATAAATCAGCGAATAAGCTTTTTGTCTCCGACCAATATCAGGGGTCCTCTCCAAACGACCCTATAAGACTTTACGTACCAACAACTGAGGTGACCTCATTCAGACTTCCCTCGACATTTCGATATCCCCTGCATCTGCATTCGGGGTCCTTGACTTTAAGACCTTAAAGAATGTGTTGGGTGCAACGCCATCGTGTTTAAATAATCCTCACTGTCACCTCAAGTGAAGCATGCACCAAAGGCTTGACCTTCAATATATTTCTTCTACCGTCGAGGTCCTGTCAACGAGGACCCCAGTTTCAATGCTAGCCCTGTCCCCCCGGCAGATTTTTTTACCAGTGGTGATGCTCTTACGAATTACCATAAAGCTCAGCGCCTGCAAGTGCCCTGCAAATAGGGGCCTTCTTACCAAGACACTCTTTAACCGTCTGCTCGGCAGTCAAACACCACACCCCGCCAGATTGCTATAATATTTATAATCCTAAGTCATTAAAAGGAAAGCCGCACCTTCCTTTTATGGCATTATGTGATTTAAAGTGGGACATTCAGGTGATAAGACATACACAAAAATCCAGGTTTAGCATTTCATTCACCCTACAAATTACCAATAAAACACCTAAACCCGCGCCCCACCGGGGGTCCGGAACCACCTTTACCCCACCGGGGAGGCAATCTATGTCCCCCCTCTAACTCCGAAAGCAAGGGAGTTAGCACAAATCTGAAAAGTGCATTGAAAACTCATGTGAATTCAGTGTGATTTTACTTCGCATGTTTAAGCACTCAGGTCAATGGTTTGACCTCCAGAGGTCAAGTTGGGTTACGATAGGCTATTCCCACTAAAATATGAAATGCCTAAGAAACCAGGGCATAGCTATCATGCCATTAGAGCTATTTAGATCTGATAATGTAAATTTGATAGGAAAATGTCAGGGCTTTCTTTACTATGTGAAACATAATGACCTCCCGCTAGTGGCTTGACCTCCAGATGGCACCTCTTGACCTAACATGACCTGAGGTCACAAAAGGTCAAAAAGTGACCTTGCCGTTTTTCAAATGAAAGCCAGTGACAAGACATACATGATGAGGTTTAATTCAGCGCTCTAGCTTGATTAGGTCAGAAGTTACCGTCAAAATACTGCCTTTGATCCCTGGTGCCTTTGATGACCCCAGACAGGTCAAAGGGAAATATTGCTCCTAGAATCCGTCAAAGGGTGGGCAAAAACGCTTTTCAGAGAAATCTGAGCACTTGAAATAATGTTACTGACTTTTAGATCATAAGACAGCTTTTACCCATGCTTTTTCTACGGGAGAGGTCACCTCGTGACCTGACCTGAGGTCACCGAATCGAAAAAATCCCAGAGATAAATGTTCCAGACCCTGGAAGGATCATCCAGTGTAGAAAGTTTCAAACCAATGGGCCTAGAAATGTAGCTACTATAGCGCTCATAAGTTGAAGTGAGGTGACCTTGTTTGACCACACCTGGTAACCTGACCTAGTGTGGCCCGGGGTAAAAGATTTCAGAGATGGTGAAAACATGATGGGATGAGAGGTGGACCTTTCAAGTATGGTGCTGCACCTCGCCGTTTTTCTGTTATTCTGAAAAAAGCTGAGGGGGCCATCGATGACTCCCGATGGGGCCAGGGTTAAAGTGGGATACTCGTGATAAGGTAAAAACTGAAATCCCGGTTTAGCATTTCATTCAACCTACAAATTCCCAGTAGAACGCCTTTATTGGCGATTGTCAAAGTGGGTTTAAACGGCTTGTTCCCTCCGATGTCCAGCTCGTTCAGCAGAGCTGCCTCCCGGTACGCTAGCCGACATCGGCCTGCCTCCGTGCGTATTCTCGGTAGGGACAGCTCCGCTGACCGGCGTGTTGCACTGGTTGTGTATTGTGCTGCGCAGAGGGCATATTGAGTGTACAATCTATGGTGGATTGCGAGTGTGTAAGATTTTGTGCACTGAGCAAGCAGTGTGATACTGGATGAGATGTTTGGCGTCCAGCCACTTGAGCCGTTCAACAACGCCGGAAATGTGGTCTCGCTTTTGCCGCCCGCTGACTACCCTGGCACAGAAGTTGGTTATTATGCATCTGATGTGATTTTTTTTAGGCTGCATTACTGCTTGGAGTGATTGGGAGCGGAAACAAAATGTGGCTCTATCTTTCTTAGACCTATCTTTAGACCTTCTTTAGACCTATCTTTTATCTATCTTTCTTAGACCTATTTTCCCATGAATACCTTATTTTAGAATTTGGACAAAGTGGTCTATACCCTTTTAAACCAATTTCAAGTCCTGAAAATTAAAATCCATACCGCTTAACACGCGCATTGACGGGGGTCTGAGCCACCTTCGCATTGACAGGGGTCTGAGCCACCTTCGCATTGACGGGGGGGCGGGTACCCGCCCCCTAAGATCTCGAGAACCACGGTAGGTAGCGAAAAACGGTAAACGGCGTTGGGTTGCCCATCCACTTCTCCATCGAAAACATTTGAACCATTTTTTTAGGTCACATTTAAGGTCACGAGAGGTCAAAACATGCCGCCATAGGGATAACATGTAAATTAAGTTTTTCGGCCATTTCATCTGAACAAGTAAAGATAGAGCAAAACGACTTGAATTGTATGAATTCTCTCAGCAAGCCAAATCGAATGGTATATAACTTGACCTTGCCAGGTCAAATCAAGAATTTGACCTGGAGGTCAGGTCAGGGTCAAATTATATAAAATGCATATCATTAGAACCGCACAGTCCAGGCGAGTCTAATGCAGCTAAAATAATTGATCTATCGCCATTCGTCACTGAGTTATTCTGTAAAAAACATTTTTCCCATGTATTTCCAATGGAGAGGTCATGCCTCGTACCTGACCTAAGGTCATAGATATAAAAAATACCGGAACATATTTTAGAGAGCTCGGTGGGGCCATTATGTGATATGAGTTTCAATCGGATAAGTTCACCCTGCTTCGACTTATGCTATCTTAAACTTTTTTTGAGGTCGGGTCACTTGACCTGTACTAGTGACCTGACCTGAGATGACCTAACCTTAAAATTTTCACAGAAGTTGTACAAATGATAGGAAAAAGGTATGCCAAGTACGGCGGCGCTACGCGCTGCCGTTTTTATGCTATATCCGAAAAACCCGAGGGGGGCGGGTACCCGCCACCCGTCAATGCGTGTGTTAATATATATTTTTACACTTACTCTACTCTTCATTTGGCGTGCGTGGTGTGGCACCCGCAAATCGGTATGAAGCTACACGCCGGCATGTAAGCCGCTTCCTGAGCAAAACATGTTTGGCGGTACAGTATAGTAGCAGCGAAGGCACTGCAGCACAGTATAGCTGCAGGTCTATGCTGCGGCTTAATGTGCGGCGATAAAAATGGGGATCAGTAAGATGTAGGCATCCATCCGTGTGGAGAAAGGGAAGCAGCCTGCGCCCCCCCCCACTTTTCAAGCGAAATATTTGAAGACTTTAGCCGAATTAGATAAACATTGGAACCAGCATATGGGAAAGGTAACAATGAGTTAAAATTTCATGCATTCTTGTTTCTAGAGGTGATGGTACTTTATGAACAGGAAATTGAAAACAGACTGATCCTTAATGTTTTTCGGCCGTGACACTTATTAGGTTACGTATTAGGACACGTATGTTTTCCAGTCACAAGAGGTTCAGAATGCGCTTATTGGTGGGACTCGCGTTTTGTTTGTTTGTTTGTTTTTGTGTTTCATCTTTTTTAATTTCATTTCTGAAGGATGCTGCTCATGCATACCTGCCTGACACTGGTTTTTATCGATTATAAAAAACGTGTCTCCTCAGGTGGGTGGCGAGTGATTCCGATGGTACATTTACAGCAATACTAGAAAATGTTTTTGGGCCTAATTTCAATCAAAGGTTTGGAAGAAAACGGTGAGAAAACCCGTGTTTTGTGACGAGCCTTGTACGCCGTATCGTCTGTTTTATTATAGGGCCGACTACACCCCTGCACTGATGCTCTACAGCTGCTGGCACCACTGCTACCAGACGAGATTTGACCGCCGCTGACCCACTTCTGAGATCACAATACAGGGCCCGGAATCAGTTTCGGAGGTGGTGATGACGGACATTTATGTTCAACAGCACTCGGTAAATGTTGATGCTATGCCCAGACAGGAGCGGTATAAGCCGCCTACTGATTGACAGCTTACCGTTTGGTTATTTTCCAAACAATGGGGTGCGTCGCACCGCTAAGATCGTGAAATCACCGTCAGAACTTAAGTGACCCAGTTGTGTTTTTGTTTTCATTTCCACACGTGACTCGATCTAGCCTAAGACGCAGATCAGGATGAGTATATCGAGAGGGAAAATAATAGCATTCATTGGTCGGGACTCCCCATCGTGTTGAAATATTTTAAGAAGCCATCTGCATTTTCCCTTTACTTTTTATTTTTTGGGAATACAAAAACCACTTGGTTTTCTGACATCAAATCCCAAGTATTTCCAACCCATTCTCTCCTCTAAGCAATTTGCGATGGGATGTACCCAACTAAGAGAGAAAGAGAGAAAGAGAGAGAGAGAGAGAGAGAGAGGGGAGAGAGAGAGAGGCTGTGGGTGGACCGTGCCAGCAATAGTTTTCTGGAGGATGTATTTTTGGAACTCCACTTATATTGATATGTATTGTTCAAGAACATTTGCGCTTTGCTTCAGCGTACCAGCATTCCCCTTCAGACCGCTGATCTCCTTCTCTTTGGTGGCGAGAAATCATCGTCGCTTTCGTAAGGTGTCGGATATGAGCCGTTCACACACCGCCGTACCACTTCAGATGTTTCTTGGCTACCTAAACATGCTATCACCATATATGGTGTCCTATAGGACAGATTTGTTCCGGTCTCATTTTAACGCCTTTCATGGCTCAGAAATACCAAGCTCATTTGGTCACGCTGGCGACCACTCTGTAGCGATTCTCGGGGCTTCGAGATACATCCACACTCAACGCACAATACCGCGGTGCGTCCGTCCTGGTAGCACCCAGAACAAGGGCTTTTGCACAGGGAGTGCGATAGGGAGAGTGTGCGTCCCAAAGGCGATCGGTGAGGCAGGAGGTTCTCAGCAGCCCCCACCGCCAACCCGGCTGGACCCCTCTTCCGCCATACAATTTTCAGACTTGAGCACTCATGAAGTCGTAGGAGGAGCCGTCCCACTCAGCAGGAGCACCTGAGGCGCGAGACAGGGGTCGTGGCCGAGTTTAATTTTCCCCTAAATATTCCATTGCCGCCATTGCATGGTTCTCCAACTTCCGACGCCAATAAAATTAGGTCTCACAAGTGACGAATTGGTGCTAGCATTCCATTCCCTGGTGTCTACCCAACTTCTCTGCTCTATGTATCTCGGGGATTTTCCGGCTGCGCCAGGCACTGGTGGGACTTTGTGGGCAGATTGCGCTTATTTTTTCCAGTTCCATTATTTCCAGTTGATTTATGTCCCATGTCTCAGCGATGACGGGAGACGTGCAGGCGCCTGCATTGTCCTGTTGGTCTCGCTCCGGTGCGGACGAAGACCTAGCCTTGACCGGAATCATGCTATTGAGGGAGCGCCTCCGAGGATGATTAGTCCGGTATCACTTTACTATAGCTGAAGGTTTTGTTGCAATGCTGTCGAGTATGACAGAGGAGCTGAGCTGAGCTGCCTGTTGCGGCGATGACTCTCATGCGAGTTTTTCACGGTCATTGCCTGTAACTTGCCACCTCGCTGAATCGTCGATGACTTTTGCCCTTTTTGTCCACTTCGTTTTCAATCAGTCGGCTGTGGCAGCGAGATGAGGTGTTGATGCAGCGGTCTATAGTGCTGATTAGTGGCTGATCACCAGCCCCGTGTGTTGGTTACAGAGCAGAGAGCTGCACCACAATCCACACTGGCCTATTGATATATTTCGGCAGTGCCGCTGCAGGAAATGCTGCAGCGGCGTCGCTGTCGGAAATGCTGCAGTGACAATCATGAATTTCCAAAATGACTGATTGTAATATTGTTGTTCATGAGCTCAAGGCTAAGCCATGAGAAACGCGTGTGAAGCTATTGTTTTCGGCTACAGGAAACGTCGGCTGCACGACAGCTCCATTTTTCTTTGTGATGCGCTCTATATCTTGTTTCCTGATGAACATTGTGCCATGATGTCAGCTTACTTCCAAAAATGCATTTCCTATTAGACAGGGGCGTAGCCAGGATTTCGCTCAGGGAGGGGCGGCGCCCCTAAAAGGGCCCCTGCGACAGCGCAAAAGGGCCCTGATGGGTAAAAAGGGCCCTGCTTGTTACAGAATTGAGTGCTGAAGAGGCCTTAACCCGCGCCCCACCGGGGGTCCAGCGCCACCTTCGCCCCACCGGGGGGCCATCGATGGCCCCCCCTCGAACTCCGAAAATATGGGCGTTAGCGCAAATCTGCAAAGTGCAATAGAAAGCTCGCGTGAATTCAGAAAGAAATTACTTCGCATGTTTTAGTGCTCAGGTCAATGGTTTGACCTCCAGAGGTCAAATTAGGTCAAGATCGGCTATTTTCACTCAAATATGCAATGATTAAGCAAACTGGGCATAACTCTTATGTCATTAGAGCTATTGAGGCCTGGTAAAGTACATTTGATAGCAAATTGCCAGCACTTTTACCGCCATGTGGAACGTAAAGACCTCACGCCAGTGGTTTGACCGCCAGAGGTCACCTCGTGACCTAATATGACCTGAGGTCACGAAAGGTCAAAAAGTGACCTTGCCGTATATCAAATGAAAGCCAGTGACAAGACAAACACGATGGTGTTGTTTCACCGCTCTAGCTCAATTAGGTCAAAAGTTATTGTCAAAATACTGTTTTTGACCTCTGGTGACCTTGGATGACCTTGGAAAAGTCAAAGAGCAAATATGACCCCTGGGATCCGTGAAAGGGTGTCCAAAAACGTTGTTCTGAGCAGTCTGAGTATTTGCAATCATTTTTGTGGCTTTTATATCATGAAATAGCTTTTCCCCATGCTTTTCCAATGGGAGAGGTCGCCTCGTGACCTGACCTCAGGGCACGAAATCGAAAAATGCCGGATATACACCTTGTAGACCCTGGAGGGGTCATGAAGTGTAAGGAAGTTTCAAATCGATCGACTTTGAAATGTAGCTCTTACAGAGCTCTAAAGGTGAAGTGAGGTGACCTTGGTTGACCTCGTCTGGTGACCTGACCTTGGGTGACCCGGGGTAAAAAATTTCAGGGATGATGGGAAAATGATGCAGTGAGAGGTAGAGCCCTCAACCACGGTGCTGCGCCTCGTCGTTTTTCTGCTATCCCGGAAAAACCTTAGGGGGGCCATCGATGGCCCCCCCGGTGGGGCGAGGGTTAAGAGGGCCATGTCTGGTATAAAATGCCAAATTTGGCCACAGAGCATAATGCAGGCGAGCCGCGCTTCCGCGGCTCGTGTCCTCAGGGGGCCCTTCGGGTCCTCAGGGAGGGGTGGCTGTCCCTGCCGCCCCCTTAGCTACGCCCCTGCTATTAGATATATTCAACTATTGTGAGAACTCTTCCTCTTCCTCCGTAAAAAAATTAAAGGCATGTGCATATGTATACATGGAGCAACAAGCGTCAGCCCTATTAGTAGAACTAGTACTGGTTTGTTCAGTGCTCTATTCAGATATGGCTTTTAAGCCCTCAATTGCAAGCCCACACAAGGAGATGAAGCCCTTCGCATCGTCGCATCTTTTAGCTGTCGCTTACCCACCCTGGGGTTATATTCCCTAGCTCAGCTTTCACTCTCGGGAGTTCGAACACATCGCGGTCGGTCCCCTGTGTACTTTGGCTCGAAAATTCAGAGCGCCGTGCTGCATTCAAGTGCAGTCGAACAACCCCTCGTCGAGAGTACGGAACCTTGTCTCAAACTTTACGCTCATTCCGGCTCCAAATATTTTTCAGCATTGAAAATTCTCAAAACCCGCATTTGCAGGACAAAGCAGTTACTAGAGCAATGCGTTTTATTAGTTTTTGCACTCTAAAATACAACGACTACTCTCTTACTGCAACTCTAAAGAAATATGAAAACTCTAAAATAAACTTTGCGCCCCCTTCGTTATTCTATGTTGAAATATTGCTACTGTGCGTCAAACGTTATCCAAAGCGTAGATTTGATTTGTGCATGGCCGCAGTCAGAAGGCATGGTCCGAGATCTGAGTCATGGGAATTGTCTATCGTGTGAAGGGGGAAATAGAAGTCCTGGGCACCGCGTCGCAGTTATCAAGTGGTGGCAACGTGGGCGAGGCGTAACTTGGCTTTCGAAAGCAGAAGTTGATGATATCGCTTGAAGTTTACCAGGTACTTCGTAATCGTAACACGGATCCGATACAGTTTGTATGGTGTCTCCGAGGAACTGAAAAAAGGGTAGCCCGTTATTGATAAATTTGATTAACTCAATGCGAATTTTCTAATCTAGATCCGATGGCCATTTAATAAACAAAATTGTGACAAACTCGATAAAACAATACAATTAATATAAGTGCGAAACAGTCCTTAAGGATAGGAGTGGCTTAAGTTGTTCGGGGATAATAACATCCCTCTAGCATTTTTTGTTCTTAATTTCTCATGATAAGTTATCATAAAGAGAGAATAAAAATTACACCAGGTGTAAGTCATGCATGTTAAATCGTTCCAATTTTATTATATGTTTTGCCCAAGCAAGTTGCAGCAACAACCTGCAAAATGTGTGTTGTAGGCTCTGAATCAAATATGTGGATGCTTTGTAATACATTTTAATTGTCTTTCAATTTTTTTTCAAGGTGGCATCACGTCCTTAAAACAGATGCAAGCGGGAATGGAAAGATGACATAAGTAGAGCGTTGACTTCCTTCTCCATGACAGAAATATATGTCTCAAGGCATACCATGTCCTTTGTATTTTTGAATCGTTGGTCAGGAAGTACCGTTGTACTGATATCCCTGAAAGGAGCTCGATAATCTTCAGGTCCTGATTATCATACCATGGGCTCAGCCACTAATATGCAAAGCTAATGTGCTGACATCACCTCGAAATAATGACTGCCTTATAAGTGACTTCAACAGGAAAATCCTGTTCCATGAAATTGTTCAGTCAAATTGCGCGTAGCCTCTAGTACATAGTATGTACCTGAAGGTAAGCCGAGATAAATACATGTTGCCTTTGTTGAAATTCTGAACATTTTCTTTAAACAAAAATGTTCAGCACAGTCAATTTAGTATTACCTATGCCGCGTCACGTCTAAGGGGTAGCAGCATAAAAGATAAGCTAGCACAGCCACATAGAAAACTGTGTAAATCCTCTTTCACCCACACCCCATGCCGGGGGTCCGGCGCCACCCTTGCCCCACCGGGGGCCATTGATGCCCCCATCTAACTCCGAAAATATGGGTGTTAGCAAAGATCTGCAAAGTCCATTAGAAAGCTCGCGTGAATTCAGTACGACATTATTTATATGTTTAAGCGCTCAGATCAATGGTTTGAACTCCAAAGGTCAAGTTAGGTCACGATAGGCTATTTCCACTAAAATATGAAATGCCTAAGAAACCAGGGCATAGCTATCATGTCATTAGAGCTATTTAGATCTGATAAAGTAAATTTGATAGGAAAATGTCAGGGCTTTCTTTACTATGTGAAACATAATGACCTTCCGCTAGTGGTTTGACCTCCAGATGGCACCTCTTGACCTAACATGACCTGAGGTCACGAAAGGCCAGAAAGTGACCTTGCCGTATAGCAAATTAAAGCCAGTGACAATACATACACGATGGTGTTTGATTCAGCGCTCTAGCTTAATTAGGTCAAATGTTATTGTCAGAATACTGTTTTTGACCCTGGTGACCTTGGATGACCTTGGAGAGGTCAAAGGGCACATATAACCCCTGGGATCCGTAAACGGGTGCCCAAAAACGCTGTTCTGAGCAGTGTGAGCATTTCTAACCATGTGTGTGACTTTTAGATCATAAGACTGCTTTTCTCCATGCTTTTCCAATGGGAGAGGTCGCCTCGTGACCTGACCTCAGGTCACGAAATCGAAAAATCCCAGATATACACCTTGTAGACCCTAGAAAGGTCATTAAGTGTAGCAAGTTTCAAATCGATCGACAAAGAAATGTAGCTCTTATAGAGCTCCAAAATTGAAGTGAGGTGACATTGATTGACCTCGCCCGATAGCCTGACCTTGGGTGAACCGGGGAAAAATTTCAGGGATGGTGGGAAAATGATGAGGTGAGAGATAGAGCCCTCAACTGCGGTGCTGCGTCTCGCTGTTTTTCTACTATCCCGAAAAAACCTTATGGGGCCATCGATGCCTCCCGTGGGGCGAGGGCTAATGCGGAAACAATAGCCCTGTTCCAGCTATCAGCACAGTTTTGTCAGCACCAATCAGCGGGCCGCGTTGCGCCTACGTCACAGGATTGTGCCCTCTTCCCGAGAACTTGGTTCTAGAGGTTTTATGGGCTGACGGCCTGCTGTTGTGCTGATGGAAAATAGCGAGTGCATGAAGTGGCAGCCTAATATTTTTTAATGGTATAAAGGTTGAAGTTCCCTTTGCTTAGCACAAACTAGAGGCGATTATGGCGCTGATATTTCTTTTCTGGAGGAAAGGCTAGAGGTCCTGCTGACAAAACTGTGCTGACAACTGGAACAGGGCTAATGACTACAGAAAAGATAGAGTATTGAGGACATCACCGAGAAGCACCTATCATGCTTCCCCCCCCCACCCCCCACGAGTCTGAAAAAGAAGCATTCAGTTCTGTTGTGCTTGTTAAGCACAGTAGCTGTTATAACACTATTTAGCTCAGAGGGGCATCCACTTTCGAGTTTAGGAGCACGCCACTTCTGTGGTTCTGCGGTATTGAAGCTATGCCCCAAAGCATGCCTTTGCTGTGTTGTAGCTAGTCGGGCAAGTCTACAGCCAAAATTTGCAGGAATTCGCAGAAATAATGCCAATAGACACGATTTAAAGCTTCTAGATATGGCAGCAGTACCTTTTTCTATACGGACATAAGAGATATTCAGTGTTTATATTCTTATACATTTTGGAAGCTGGGAACCTATATACCCAGGATTCTACGTTGCCATCAAATGTTTTTACCACACGTGATAAGAAGCACAGTTTTTGGCTTATACTTTGCTAATGCTCCAAGTAAGCCAAAATGGTTACGGGGGAGGAAAAGGATTAGAGGAACTGGTGCGAGGATTCTACCTCCGTCTCCCCTATAACACCTCTTGCTAACATGAAACTGCCTATTCTTAAACAAAACATATCCAGGTCTTGGCTAATTTTTCCCACGGTTCAAGATGGTGGCAAAAACATTTGATTGTCTCCAGATATAAATAAAATTAAGAAAATAGACGCCGAGAAAATGTTTTGCATTATGTTTTACTGCGGTGCTCGAAAAAATGTGTATTTTCCCGAACGCCAACCACTTTCTAGCCGGAGACTGAAGCAAATTCCCAATGAAAACAAATTGGGTTGATGTTCCTCCGTGTGCTTTCTCCCTAACCACGTTGGCTAGATTGGAATTTCTTACCTCTGTATATATCAGCGAAAAGAGAATGCTGGCAAACTTAATACTTTCCAGTTGATGCATGTATTGTATAAGGGAGACGGAAGTAGGTATCTTACAACCATATTTCTATGTATTAAATTATACTTCCTATGAAATGTTTACGGTCTCTGGTAATTATTGCAAATTTTACATAAGCGACTGTTTGAAATTTGGATAGTTTTAAAGATGAAATTAAACGGCATCCGAGCACGAGCTTAAAGGGAATGGTGGCACCTTGGTCGAATCCTGGAATTTAGTGAAATTAGGCGTACTTTTAGCCAAAAATCATGAAACCACTCATGATTTCTCTAAAAAATGTTGAAAAAGCTCAATATTTTGTTTTTAAAAATACTCCTCTGAAAAATAGATAAATAGCTGCCTGTGGATGATGTCATGATCTGGCAACCACTACCATACTTCAAAGGCTTCAAGGGCTTCGATTGGCTGATGCTGGATCGTGACGTCAGCCTATGTCGTCACACCAGCAGCTCACAACAGTGGTCGCCCGGCGGGGGCTGATGAGGGGGCTGGTGTCAGGTAGGTTTTAGCTTTTTCTATGGAAATATCGATTTCCAATACAAATGATATGTGGAGTACCGGGTTTTCTGACTTGCTTTACAACTTGGCTATCTAAGTTAAAATCACGTTATGAAGGTGCCACATTCCCTTTAAGTCTCGCAATTATCAATTATATGTACTGGGCGACAAAATTTTGGGTTGGCATGGCGCAGGGACAGATCTAGATGAAACATGTGGAGGAAGCAGGGCAAAATCGTAAAAGCATAGCCCAAATCCCAGCATGTTTTTTTACGGAAAATTGACCGAAATCGGCTATAACTAAGTAAAATTTGACCATTAGGGGCTATGGCCGGATTGCTCCTCCCCCCTGGATTCACCCCTAACCTGGTGTCACTTTGGTACCTACCGGGTTCAACCTGGTTTATTTATGGCGGGAATGATGCGCAAACGGATTAAGTCATCTATCATGGAGCGAACAGCATGATGTCATACGCGAAACATACAGGAACCCCTGACTGGACTTGAGGATAGCAGCGATGACAACATTGCTGTATATAAGGTGAGTACTTGCGGAAACAAGTGGCGGTAGTCTCTACCAATCGCCGTGGCAAAAGTATCTTCCTATAACAGGCATGTGTATACGGGAAAATATTTGAGGATTTTTGGGAGTTGCCAATAAGGTAGGCGACAGCGTGATATCATCAAGCGTTCCAGAGCCATATAACCTCAGCAGTAAGTGCGTCGATAAACACTAAAAAAATTATATCGAAGAGTTATGATATCAAGCGTCATCGGCTTCCTACCTCCCGTCATCAGCTTCTGGGTGGTGCCAGTAACAAAGACCGCCGGTAGTCGACGACATGACCATACTCGTGCCCAAATCCAAGCATGACATAACCACACGTGAGAACAACTTGGCAGTCATCAATCGCTTCCCTTTGAACATAGTAATACGCCATCATTTTCCTGACAGAGGCCATCGAATCGGCCTAAAATTTTTAGCGATATCATTGCACGGTTGTTCAGTGACTTAAAGCCCCATATGACATACAGACCATTCCACGTCAAATCGTGGACGAGTTATCCCTTTTGATGTTGTCTAAAAGTTTGTCAAGACGTACGAAGTCAGCAGATGTATGCAAATTTCTCAGCTTTTACCTCCGGATGACCTTAAGGTTTAGTTCTATAGGCCACAAAGAGTCAACCAAATTTCCTAACACAGGTCAAATGTATCTTTATTTGCGCCGGAATATCGAAAAGGGTAAAAATAGGCTTAGGGGAAGTGGGGGTAACACCGCCATGTGGGGAACCCCGCCATACCCCTAGTGGTGTGGTTGCTAGCTGTACACAACGTTTGGCACCATTTCACAGTCGGAATTTAGCGGCGAATGAGCGTGAGCCCGTTGCAACACGAGTTTTGATACGTTTCAGATAATAAGAGGCATACTTTGAAAAATAATAATGTTTTATAAAAATATCCCTGTTATTGAACAATGCCAAAAGTTATTCAGTGATCTAACCTTAATAATTTATTATTTTTCAGAGCGTTATAGCTTTTTATCTGACTTTGTCAAACCAGGTCGCCATAATAGTCCTACTTTTCCAGCGGTAGTGGTTATTGCCGTTCACTGTCGATGTAGGTAACACCGCCATGCCATGGCGGTCTTTCCCCAGGGGGTGGCGGTGCTACCTCATTGGATGTCGGGAGCTCATTCTCTTTTTATAAAAATTTGAATGGTTCCAGCTATCATGAAAGGAACTCAGAAATACCGAAATAGCCTAAACCTAAAGCGGGGGTAGTGTTTGCCGTGCGCAAAAATGAAGTGCAGTTCCAATTAGGGTTCTGGATTGGCTGCGCTGTTCTTGACATTACCATCTGCGTTTGGCTGTATGCTGGAAGTAAAACTTGATTTCAATTTGTTGTCGTTTATTTTTATCGAGAAAGCGTGTTCTGTTTCACACCATCGAATCAACATGTGAGATCACAATGGCTCCGAAGAAAGCATATAAAAACTGCACGAGGTGGGCTTGGAGCTCGGGATGTGTGACAAACTCTATAAAAGCGGTTGGGGAAAGGGGATGTCCATAAAGATATAACATAACTATAGTGATACACTATAGTTACAGTAGAGATCTACTATAGCTATAGTAGATCTCTATAGGGATATCAGAAAAAAGCCAGCATACGGAATCAGATCCCGAGAGCCACACTGCTAGATCGACTGAAAAGCATCGGATCAGGGCAAAATGGAAAAATTGCTCCTCCTAGATTAGGTCCTTGGGCAGTCATCCCAAAAGAATTCGAGCAGGACCTAGCAGAAAAGCTGGTCCGCTTTCAAAACTTTTCTATGGCGAAAAGCTCGCATCTAGTCTGTGGCGTACGACTTTACAGAAAGGCAGCAGATCAGCCATCCATTCGATCGTGAAACTCGCGGATGCCCGGATGCGGATGCGCCTACAGCAGGATCTTAGATATATATAGCCAGGATTTTGGGAAAGGGGGCCCAAATGTCTGCTGCCCACACTCAGAGCCCCATTGCACCAAAAATCTCCTATAGATGATGTACTCCCGATCACGCAATTCAACGAGAAAAAAAGGGAAACCATCTCGCCGCAGAAAATTATGCTCAATAATGATGACAAGCTCTCCTGCGAAAAGGGCGACAGAAGGGCCTGGAAAAGAAAGGAAGCAGCCGCGCATATATAAGACCAAGAAAAACTGGGCAAAAGGCGCAAGACATAACTGTCCTACCGAAATAAAAATGAGGAAATTTACATGTATTGTGAAGAAGGTGTTACCGGCCGGAACGAGCTCCGGTTGCAGTGTGGATCGTGCGGTCACAGGACACACGAGGCTTGCAGCGATGGGTCAAGTTCAAAGGGGTTTGTGTGTATTCTTATATGAAGAGCAAACATTTCGGAACTATATTTCAGAATTTGATTCTGTGCATTTCAGCGCTCTCAACAATCTGCAGTTTTGGTTTTTATTTCTAGTTCGCTAGTGCATGCACATGGATCTTCATTTCCTTAGTTACCATTATATCACTGGCGTAGGAACTTGCGGGAGGCACCGGTGCACGGTACACCGCCCCCCCTTTAACATAAATTTTAGCACTAAGTCTATGGCGTTTACTGGAGGGAGATGGGTTGAAAAGCCCATGGTGGCCTCTTAAATTCAGACGTTCCGTCATCACTGATTATCATACTGTGTTCCTCAAGTTTTAGGGACATGGGTGATTTTGTGACTTGATTTGTAATATACCTGGAAGTTCACTGGATATGAGCTTAGATGTTAAGCCAGTAACATACATTATGCGAGCTTTCAAATACGAGCTTTTCACATTTATTTGAGATATAAATTTGTATCGCACGAATACCGAAATTCGCGTTTTTAGATATGATTGATAATCGTCCCTGGAACCGTCAGCACTACTGTAGAGACTAGAAACTTCAAGATAAACACAAATGTATAAATACTTGCATTCACAAACTGCGAATTTAGAACGCAATAGAAGTGATATGTCACGGGTTAACGCCGACATAATAGGGGGTAACACCGCCACCCATGGCGGTGTTGCCCTCACTTTTTTAAGACACTAGAAATGCAATAATCACTTTGAAGTCATTTATTTTTTAGTTTAAAGATATAAGTCAAATTAGGAAGGCATTCCTTGGTGCCAAATTGATCTCAAAATGGATCGAAAGTGAATAAATTTTCATTGAACACAAAATATGCTTTTGGGAACAGCAAATCCTTATGGTGGCGGGCTTACCCCCACTTCCCCTATTTGACATGGACGTGTTTAGGTCATCTAAGTTAGGCCATTTTTTCCTAATCATTTCAATTTGAACTTTGGCTCTAGAAGGTCAGAAACGGAAACCTTGGGATAAGAGACTTTTTAGTATCTTAGTTTTAAAAAATAAATCATTTTAACACTCGCTTTGACGGGGGTCTGAGCCACCTTCGCTTTGACGAGGGGGCGGGTACCCGCCCCCCTAAGATCTCAAGAAGCACGGTAGGTAGCGAAAAACGGTAAACGGCGTTGGGTTGCCCATCCACTTCTCCATCAAAAATATTTGGACCATTTTTTGTCAGGTCACATTTAAGGTCACGAGAGGTCAAAACATGCCGTAATAGGGATAACATGTAAATTAAGTTTTTCGGCCATTACATCTGAACAAATAAAGATAAAGCAAAACCACTTAAACTATATGAATCCTCGCAGCAAGACGAATCGAATGATATATAATTTGAACTTGCTAGGTGAAATCAAGGATTTTACCTGACCTGAGGTCAGGTCAGGGTCAAATTATATAAAATGCATATCATTAGAACTGCAAAGGCAAGGCAAGTCACTATTCGTTACTGAGTTATACAGTAAAAACCATTTTTCTTATGTATTTCCAATGGAGAGGTCATGCCTCGTACCTGACCTTAGGTCATCGATATAAAAAAATACTGGAACATATTTTAGAGAACTCGGTGGGCCCATTATGTGATATGAGTTTCAATTGGATAAGTTAACCCTGCTCTGACTTATGCTATCTTAAACATTTTTGAGGTCAGGTCGCTTGACTTGTACTGGTGACCTGACCTGAGATGACCTAACCTTTAAAAATTTTCACAGAAGTTGTAAAAATGATGAGGGAAAAGGTATGCCAAGTACGGTGGCGCGTAGCGCCGCCGTTTTTATGCTATATCCGAAAAACCTGAGGGGGGCTGGTACTCACCCCCGTCAATGCGCGTGTTAAGACTTGAGACTGCTTATGGGTTACACAACAAAAACAGAACGAAAAACACGTAAAATACTGGTGTTAGACTTAAGGGCAATGCTTTTTTTAGATCTGTATTTCTTATGCCCGTTTTTAATACCTTTTTTAGGATATGCCTTTTTACCTTTTTACCTTTTTTATATACCTTTTCTTAGGATGCCTTTTCTGTATTAGTGCTGAAATTTTGGACATTTCACTGGGCATCACACCTAGGAAGCTTTATTTACCCTTCAAATATTTTTCTTCCCATTTTCCTGCCCTCCGCAAACTGCGATGAAGCTACCTATACCTTACCACGCACACCGGAGGGGGCCCCGCAGGCCACGGCCACCTGGTTTTCCAAAGAGCCGAAGAACCACTCGTAGCCGAAAAAAGCTATTCGCCAACATTTGAGACAACTCAACGGTGCATCGATCAGGTGAGAAACATGAAAACCAGTCGAATATTTTTTTTTTACTTATAGGCTCTCAAAGTCAGACCTACATTTTGGGATCGCCCCAATCGCGTGGTCGCACCAGGTCGCCTGTATTGGAGAGAAAAGTGGTGACGTCATAGCGCCATATAACCGGGATAATATGTCAATGTCGCTTCTCATGAAGGTCAAGGTCAAAGGTCACACTTCAAGGTAATACCAACACTTTCAAGGTCGTTTTCCCCAGAGTTTCCGGTCAAACAACTTTACCTAGTCTGATGTATATCTTTACATGACGTCATAGTTGATGCAACTCAACGTAAAGGTGAAGGTCAAAGGTCATGGATTAAGTTCAATCCCTGTTTCCCACCCAACGGTTGTTATAATGATAGTTACAGTGTATATTATAGGGAGTATATCGTACTGTGACGGAATAAGTAAATGACCTTGATCGACCTTGACTCCAAAATTACATTAATGATTCTTTGAGACCTTACCTATATGACCCCGGTCTGCCTTTAACATATTCCAGACTAATTCCCGCACAATTACGGCAATTCCAAATAGGACCCGACGGCCAAGGTCTGGCATTTATGACCTCTTTGGACCTAAAAGATACTGACCTAGGTCAATAAAAATTGGCCATGATTTAGATCATCACAGGGCCATCCAGCTCCAACAACCATTTTTGTAAAACTCTTAGTTTCGGAGATCTCAGGGGGCCTACCAGACCCCCGCCAGTGCACATTAGTGCCGAACCCTTCTCCAGTGTGGGTGTTAGCAAGATTGCAACAAATACGTGTACGTTGTGTCTAAACGTAATCATTTGACAAATCTCTGCGAAATTAGTAAAATCTAAATACCATTGTCAAATGCATAAAACAAATTAGCTTAGAGCCTAGTGCTCCTATATCTTTGCCCTAATTCTGCTTACTTATATCTTTGATGTTATATATAATATATATCTTAATAGTTAAAAAGAACACTTGAGAGTAAATGCTGTATGTCACATGCGTGTAAGGGAAATGAATTTAGGAGTGAGTCCTCTAGTAAGAGCAGTTTGACCTTACGGATTCGCTCATGTTTTTGTCAATTTCTGGAGGTATTTTACACCCTTGACCTACGGGGGAGGGTCAATTCGACCAGCCCCCCTGCTAGTGGTTTGAGAATTAAGAAAGATAGCAGGACGCGGTGAGTTGCGTGAGTTGCAATGTGCTGCTTGCACCTTAAACTTCGGATGGAATAGAATGTCTTGCCACCTCAATCAAAGGCTGTCCTAGGTATGTCACTTACATGACCTGAAAATTCTGAAATCTCGCAAAAAACAGCTACTACTCGGTTTTGCGCAAAAAATTAGCTACGTAACGCAACAGAAGCGTATTCTGAAACAATTGCAGTGTTCTATATGTACAATGTAATGCCTAAAATATTAAAAGTTTGTTGTTTCAACCGTTTTTTAAGACACCAGTCGTATTTTGGCTGTATTTTCGGAGCTTTCGAAGGGCAACGCTTGAAAGAATTTACTATGTCCCAGTCAAACATGATTTACCACAAAATATTAAAAGTTTTGCAGATGACCGTTGCAACCCTATTCAGGTACCCTGGTTAGGTTTTGCTTCTCCGAATTCGAGACCAACCGCAGTATCAGTAAAACGGTTTCTAATGCGCTTTATTGCTTATGCGTATGCTGTTGCATGCCAAATTAGGTCACCTTAGGTCACTGATCTTCACCCGGCACCGCCTATGCTCTTTTGCACTCACCCCCGCCTGAAGGATCCGGTCGGACCCCCTACAATCTCGGGAATCGGAGGTGATACAAAAAATTGAAATAGTGCTGGAAGCACCCTGCCGTCTTCTACTCTCAAGCCAAGTTTGAGCCATATCCTATAAGCCGTGACGTCACAAAGTCAAATTTTGATCCATTTAGGAAATATTTTATAACTCGGGAACCATTAACCTGGAACAGGGCCAAAGGTATCTATGTGTTCACCTTGGTCTTAAGACTCCAATGATATAGAACATGACCTTGGAAGGTCACATCGCGACCTTAATTTCAGATCAAGGCAAAATAATAAACTTTCAAGATCCTATTGCAGATATAATTCGAATCCTGGACTTGTGCCCATACCAAATTCAAGAATGTTTCTTGTTTTGTTAAAAAGTTAGAGACACACATAATTTCGAAAACAGTGAGCTTTGGTGGCCCCTGGTGACCTGGGCATTTATTTGACCTCAAAATGGAACACGAGATGAAGATTTTTCGCTTCAAGAAGAGTTATCGAATGATGTTCAAAAACATGATCTCGCTCTCCCTGAAGCCGAGTGACACCCTGGTTTTGTCAGCCTCATTTTAGAAGTTCATAACCGCCTTACATGGGTTCAAAAATTATGTAATAACTCGTTGACCTAACCTGATGTCAATTTTTGGTCAATAAGTTGTCAAATCCATAACCCTAGAGGTGTGCAAAGTGACACGCCTCTCCTTTAAATCGGCTCGGAATGTTTTGCGAAAACCGAAGGGTTGGATCCGATCGGACCCTCAGGAGGTGCAGGGTTAACTGACCTTAGGTCAAAGCTCAGTAAGTGTGTGTGTGTTGGAGTTTAAGGGCGCTTCAGCTGCCAGGGCCATTTAGCGCGCCTGACTATACAATTTAATCAATCCTTAAAATCCAAGTCTTCAATGTTATCCTATGTGAGGACAGCTAAAAGCAGAGCTACTTCATTTATACATGCTTAGTTCTGTTGCGCTTGTGTTACTCGGTGAGGATTGTATACAATATCAAATCCGATCTCTGTCAAATATAATAAGACTATTGAGAACTCAACAGCTGGTCTGTCTCCTATCAAATTTGCAAGGGACATCGGCGGAAAGAATCGAGCACGCAGAGTTCTCAGTCCGTTACATCCTATGTCAGTTAGTACATGCTGTACAGTAAGCCTGCTTCGACAGTGGCTACACCGGCTTGGTTCTGTAGCAGAAAAGAAATGTCCATGGGTTGCAAATGTGTGACCAATGCGAAGTCGTGCGAGGCAGACCTCCTCCCTCCTACTCCGCCTGTTACTCGACTCCCATGGTTCTATGGTTGGCTTGAGTTGTTTTAAGGCGCAGGCCGACTCACTATCCCATTTGGTTTGCCACTCAGTTTTGAGGAGACTGTTAATCTGTGCCTTTACATCAGATGCTGGAACTCTAAATGCCCCAACTCGTGCAGTCTCAGACGCCGATCTGGCAGCTAAATCAGCTCTCTCGTTACCGGGTATTCCCTCATGACTAGGGACCCATAAAAACTGTATCCTGGCCCCGGTAGAAGAAGCGGTATTCAGAAGCCTCCGGATGGTGGGCACCAGCCAGGATTTTGGGGGATGACTAGATTGGAGTGCAGCTAGGGAACTAGCGGAGTCTGTAACGATTAAAAATTGTCCATCAGGATCTCGGAGAATGTGTCGTAAGACTTGGATAATAGCACATAGTTCAGTGGTAAAAACGGATACCGATGTCGGGAGGCTGAAACTTCGACTTACGTCTCTCCCCACGAAAGCACAACCAGCACCTGAGATGCTTTTGGAGCCGTCGGTATAGAAGACAGAGTAACCTGTGTATGATGCAATCTTTTAAGTGCGGATTGCTGGAATATCGTTGGTTGGGTCGTAGACTTCCCTAGTGCGAGAAGCTCTTGGTCACATTTTATGGATACGTCGCGCCAGGGCTCAAATTTCTGTGGTCGTATCTTTGCGACATTTCTTAACGATATTCCGGACCCGTCTAACCACCGCAACACTCGCATACACAATGCCTGGGAGGAACTCGGGCGGGTAGATGAGAACAGGTCTGTCACGGATGGATCAAATAACCATTTGTGTGTGGGGTGTTTTGGGTACTGCTTCATTTTGCTGGCGTACAACAATGTAAGTCGCTTGCGTCTGAGGTCCAGAGGGGCTCATTTGCGTCTACGAGTAAACTAGCTCTACGAGATGTGCGAAATGCGCCTGTCGCCACTCGGATGCATGCATGATGTACCGCGTCCAGCGGCTGCTTGACGCTGGTCAGAGCTCCGTCATAAACAACACTAGCGTAGTCCAAAACAGATCTGATGAGGGCATGGTAAAGGCGTAAAAGCGAGCTTCTGTCAGCGCCATACGAAGTACGTGACACCATTTTCAGGATGTTGATACGTTTCATACACTTGTTTCTAACACTGCGAATGTGGGAAGTGTAGGTCAGGCGCTTGTCAAAAGTAACTCCAAGGAACTTTGTCTCTGCTGCTACAGGAATTCGATTGCTATACAAGTGAAGGTTGATCTCTGGACAGTATCTATTACGTCTACAGAAATGAACACATGTAGTTTTATTTGTTGAGAACTTAAATCCGTTTAAGATGCTCCATTCAGTGAGGCGGTCAATGCTCAGCTGCAATAGTCTTTGAGCGGATATCGAAGTAGAGGTCGAGATCCATATCGCAAAGTCGTCAACGAATAAAGAACGCTCGATATTTGATGGTAAGACACTACAGATGTCATTAATTAATACGCCGAACATGGTCACGCTTAAAATACTGCCTTGTGGTGTGCCACTCATTTGTCGAAACTTGTGGGAGTGCGAGTTTCCCACTCTAACACTAAAGAAGCGTTCTTTAATAAAGTTATTAAGAAAGTGGCCCATGTGGCCCACAATGCCTGCCTCTCGCAGTTTTTGCAAGATTGCGTGTCGCCACGCCGTATCGTACGCTTTTTCTATGTCGAAAAACACTGCCACTGTGTGCTGCTTTGCTGCAAACGAGGAACGAATTGATGTATCGAGTGATACCAAGTGGTCCGTGGTGGAACGACCAGCTCGAAACCCACATTGATACTCGGAAAAGAAACCAGTATTTTCAAGAAACCAAACAAGACGCCTGTTAACCATTCGCTCGAAGAGCTTACATAGACATGATGTAAGTGCAATAGGTCGGTAGTGCAGAGGATCATGGCCAGGTTTTTCCGGTTTCAATGCTGGGACTACGATCGCTTGTTTCCATCCCTCCGGAAAATCGTGTGACGTCCAGATGTGATTGTAAAAGTTGAGCAGTGATTTCAGACATTGTACACTGAGGTTTTTTAACATTGCATTGTGGATGAGGTCTGGTCCTGGTGCAGTGTTTTTGGTTTGAGCCAAAGCGTCTCTAAGCTCATTGAATGTGAAACAATCGTTGAAAGGATTATTTCCAACGAGTCGAAGCATACAGGTGTCAATTCACTTACTTCCTTGTGTCTAATAAATCGCCTATCGCTCGTGCCAAGTTGCCACCTGTCCGCCCAAGTTGTCGCCATTGCATTTGCTACTTCAGTGGGATCGGTTACGATGGCATTTCCAAGAGTCAAAACAGGAGATGGCATTGCTGCACTACGTCCGGATATCCTATTGATGCGCCTCTATATTGTGCTGAGAGGTGTCAGACGGTTTATAGTACTTATGTAGGCATTCCAAGACATTTTCTTGGCCTCCTTAACTGTTCGCTTGACTTGAGCTTTTGCTTTGCGGTACTGGATTAAATTGTTAATTGTTGGTCTTTTCTCGAAAATACGAAAACAGCGACGTTTTTTCTAATGGAATGTTTGCAATCCTCAGTCCACCACGGGACCGGTATGTGTCTGGGGAGGATAGAAGTCTTTGGAATGTAAGAACTAGCAGATGACATTATATGATAACGTATTTCCTCGTCAAGCTCTGTCGCAGTGCTACCCCCGTCTGGATCAATGTCGAAATGACAATCGGCTGTTAAACTTTCCCAGTCGGCTTTCCGAATGTTCCACTGAGGAGTTCTCCTTCCTGGATGGGGCGTATCAGCCCAGAGCCAGATAGGATAGTGGTCACTACCACATGGATGTGAGTGGGTTCTCCACCTAAAACGGTCAGCTAGATTCGAAGAACAAAGAGAAAGATCAATAGCGGACGTGTTTCCAGACGGTAGTGCAATGTGTGTAGGAAGTCCAGTGTTCAAATTACATATGTTATTACGCAATATAACGTCCTCTAGGCGTCTGCCTCTTCTGTTTGAGCGCGAACAGCCCCATACTGTGTTGTAAGCATTGTAGTCTCCTAATAAAACGAAATTTCTTGGCAGCTAGCGGATCAGATCATTTAATGCATCCACCGGAAGGTCTTCATCAGGGGGTAGATAAAAAAAGCTCAGTAGGCCGTCCGAGGATCATCCATATGCTCAGGCATCGATGTTAGCAGCAAATGTCAACGTGTCTGCTAGATTACGCTGGTCAAGGTCACTTAAGGTCTTGTGACCTTGTTTAACCTTAAATGTGGTCACTCACCTTAGGTATTTTTTTGCCAAGAAACTATAAAAGGTATAAAAGCTTAGCGGCTGAGTATCGATTATTCCCATGCTTTTATGATATTGGGCCACCTTATGTCATCACCTTGTTTGATCTTGGAAAGCTTGTACATGAGAAAACACAACTTGGTAAAGCACACAGGCTAAATTATACTTAATATTGCATCATGCCTTTTAATACAGTGGCTATTGACCATGACTTTAATGGAGACACTCTCGATCATTTAAAATCATCACGCCCTTAGCCGCACCTCGCTAGGTAGCAGTGTTTTTGTAACTAAATTTGCTCATCTTCCTAGGGAGACTTTTGAAACATCCACCCAGGAAAAAAGGTTAGGATTGTCTCAGGATGGCAGCCCTCTGAAAGCATAAGAGGCGCCGCCCCCCCCGCCCGCGCTAAGGCGGTATAGGTACGGCGCCCCCTGACGCTTTGTCTCCATAACAAAAAATCCTTTATCCGGTACGGCTTGGATCCGTTGGTGCTCGTGCGTGCCCCAATCTGAAATAATTCCACCTGCACTGGACACATAAAACAACTGGTGCATTCACGAGCAAATGCCTCCTACTTCGTACCAGACACACACAGGACCTTGGGTTGCCGCCGCGCGGTGGCGCCCGCGCAGCGCTGCGAACGTCACAGATCAGGCTCCGCCCTCCCGAGGCGTGACGTCACAGTGGCACGGGCCGGAGAGGCCGCGGCGTCGCGTCAGTGCACTTCACTTGTAGGCTCCCGAGGAGGAAGGTGCGCGTGGGTGTCGTTGTGAGGCGCCGACCCTGGCCAAACAGGCTTGCAGTGACTGAAGTCTGCCCAGAGGCACACCGCTGGACGTTTTCCAGTGGAGCGGCAGCAGGGGGATCGCTAGCGGCCGCACCTCCCTATCAGTGGACCGGCTGCTGGCTGCAGAATGAGGGAGGTGTGCGATATCCAGTGTGGCCGCGTGAGCGCGCGCACCCTGCTAAGTGCAGCCACTGGTCAGGGACTGCTGACTCCCAGCGCTGAGCGGCTCAGCCAGCTGGTGCGCTCCGACTCCATCCATGATGTCTACCTGGTAGAGAATATGCCATTCGCCAGGTAAGCGCACTGCTAAATAATTATTTAACGATCCCGACGTTCTTGTCGGAAGTGACTAACTAATGTGTGCAATGCATTTTCAAACGTTAGCGTATATGAATTGATGTTTTTTACCGGTTTTGTTGGCTACTGTTGTTGTTGTTGTTGTCAATGATGTGTTTGAGTTTTGTGGTCGTCACTGGCGTTGTCTGTCACGAGAACCGATCTGGGAGAAACTTTATACTGACATGGAAAGATTCCCACCTATATGGTGTGTTAACAAAGTAGCTATCAGATGTCCCAGCTATCAGATGTCCCAACACAAGTTGACAACAGCGTAATGAGGAATATTTACATAATCCACGATATTTGGTGGCCACACCAACCAAACCTCAAAATATTAAAATTAATTTAGCTTTCCTCAACGTTTTATTCTTGTTGGTGGCCCATTCAATTACACAGCCTTTTAGCATCTGTCGCAAAATCCAGGGTTTTAATAACCCGGAGAAAATTTGTGAAAAAGACGATTCAATGAAGATGACCAGTATCTCTTCATTTATCTCCAACACGACCTACACTAACAGCTCGCTTGATTAACAGAGATCTGTTATCTAGCAAAATATGTTCGTATTTTTGTTTGGCACCCTCAGCATCTCAAACTTAACGGTGACGAAAGTTATTTCTGTGCTGAGGTGCGATTCTCTCCCCGTGAGAGGCAGATCCAGCCCGGTGGGTATGTGACCCCGGCGGTGACCCGCGCCCATTGTTGGCACCTGGCTTTCAGAGGTGGGGCGGTCGGCCGAGGCCGGACTCAGCCGCTCCCAACGGCCGTGCCGCCGTCACTGCCCTGGAATTTCCGGTCCAGCCATTGTTGGCCCACTATTGGTCCCGGCCCACTGTGTGACAGACAGACAGACGACAGAAAACAGACAGACAGACAGACAGACAGACAGAACACAGACAGACAGAACACAGACAGACAGACAGACAGACAGACAGATTCCTCCACGGTATGGCATATAGACAGGCAGACACAAAGATAAACTACAAAAAATAGGTTCCTGCCACGGGCAACAGACTGACAGTCAGACAAAAACATAGATAGACTGACAGACAGGCCTGGTCCACGGTGTACAGACAGACAGACAGACAGAAAGAAAAACAGACAGGCAGACGGACAGACCGACAGGTTCTGGTCCACGGTGAGACAGACAGACAGGCGACACCCGATAATCGACCCGGCGCAACCATCCCCAAGAATGTGAAATGCGACTCCTGAATGACATTCCTGAGCTAGACGGCGCCACGGAGTACCTTTCCGGATGTCGTTATCACTGAGGACTGAGGAGCCGCCCGGAGATCAGATGGGGAGGGGACAGGGGTAGCGAGGGGCTTAAAACAGCGCATGACTGGACATTCCGACAAGGCAGGTAATAGCTAATGCCATCCCAGCTTTATGGTCATTCTCTCATCCTCTCATCCATACCTGGTGGGTAAATACAATGCACAGCACCATGATCCTTATACTTTAATGCCTCAACCACCGTAATACCCCTCCCGTGTGGGAAATTTCCTATGAATAAAGGCAAGCCAACGCAGATCTTCTGCCGACCTCGGCCAAGTCGACGACCTCGGTTCAGACTCCCTGTATTCAAGATCGATAAATTAGCCAGCAGCTGAAAGGACGGCTGGGTCCTCTTCCGCGCTGGTGCCCTTTTGATCTGTGGCCGGGGTCGCGGGGGTCGCTGCGCCGGCGAACGCAGTCAGCTGCTCAGTGGCGGGGCGGCACTCCTCCTCGGGGGGTCATCAGTCTCAGACTGCTCAGACCTGTCAAATACCGGGGCCCGACACAACTGGACAACAGTGAATGGAATCAGATGATTGATTCGCGACCCGCCCAAAGGCCGCCAGGACGCGGACTCGCAGCTACGGAGTGTGGGGCGAGCGCACATACAAGTACTGGAGCGTAGCTACACCAGAGGCAACAGTGTAGCGTTAGAGGCGAGACCGGGGTAATTGGCAACGCCAGCGCCAACCACTCGGAGACCTATTAGTTATCGGAGGATGAAAGAACCGGACAGCGACCTTGCCCGTCAAATGTCTTCTTATTGCGGAACCGTATTATGGCAGAACTGTCGAGAGACGTAATCAACACTGGAGCCATGCTGGGAGTACATTTGTTGGAAATATTCATACGAACAGCTGATGGAAGAAAGCCAGATAGGAGAGCATGATATTGCTACACGGCCGTCTGGAACATGCTAATAAACCAAAACCCAGCTGAAAGCTGATTTATTATGAATATATTCAAGAAGCGGGCGAGTGCATTGCGTCGCTAGCTGGCTGGCCGACACCAGCACACAAACCAGCACAATGCCACAGCGGCTGGAGAGCAGGCGCAGGTGCGGCACGTGCTGAGAGAGCTGGGGCTGCAGCTGAGCTGAGTCAGCGGCGCCTCCAGAAGGTCGGCGCCGCGCCACTTCCTGGTCTGGTACCGCCAGACCAGGACAGAGTCATCTGCTGCGCATCGCAGTCCGCCAAAAAATGACGCCAATATCCACCTGGGAGGCTGCTGGTGTTGGCAGAGAAATACCGATTCGGCACCGGGTAGAGACACAATCCGCAGCTCAGTCATTGGAGGTGACACTCGCGATGGTGAGTGTGTCCTGAACTATGCATGGAATGCCTGGATTGTTGGCGTTCGTTGACACTGAACGTCGACGGAAGCCTCTGACAGGAACTAAGTATGAAGACATTTCGGAAAGGCAGACAATCACTAAAGCAGTTATGACTCCTGTGTGATAAGATCACAGACCCCGGATCACTGAGCTGTGGGCCCGCCGTGTCGGGTGCTTACTACAGGTTCTCCACGTTAGTTGTCTCGGTGTTGTCTTTCTGGCGCGCGCTGCAGTCTTTGGGGATATCTGGTTGCGTTGAAGTCTTTCTTTGGCGCCGTCATACATCGGGTGCCAAAATAACTTCCCAACCAAGGGCCATATGGGGATGCGTGACTCAGTGAATGGGGCATTGGTCTGCTGAGTCCTGAGCCACGTGTTCCGGGTTTCAGCCCTGGTAGATTATCTGTTTAAGAGTTATCAGATTTCTTCTCAAATCCTATTTGACATCATCACTAGTATGAGTTGGCGGCTCCGTATGGCCTCAGTAACAGGTTCGTTGTTAGACCTCCGACAATAACTTTTATAAAAGGTATCTTAAACAGACCTTAACACATTATCCTTACTTCTGACCACTGTTTCACTTAGCCAATGAGTCAAGGAGGATGCGATTGAACTCTGTGACAGGTACCCCAAGCTACACAAGAGTATTTTTTACTCATCCACGTTTAAGAATGCCAGCCAGGCAATTGACTCGTATAACACAAATAAAAACCCAGTTTTATGGCTCCTAGCTAGGTTTGTTCTAACACCATTAGTCACTCCCCTCCACCTTGCTGTAATCTTCTGCGGATCTAAGCCGTCCGTATTTACCCGTACTTTGACTCTGTAGCCTTCTTCATTTAGCACGTTGTCGCCCCGTAACCGTCGCCTGGGCTGCGTGTGGGTGACGGTTGGCTCTGCGACCTTGCGATCGGCGCCGCTCAAGGTCACGCCTCGGCGGCGCTGCGCGGCGTCGGAGCTGTCGGCGTCGCGGGCCGACCGCCGGGCGACTCCAGCGCCGGCCTCCGCGCAGAGCTGGAGTTGAGCGACCCCGTGCGGCCGCAGCGCCGCCGGAGAATCGCACGCCGCTGTTTTTAAATACGGGTCTTGTGGGTTTATCCGTGCGGGCCTGGCGGCTGTCAGTTGTTTGTGTTTTTAAAGAGCTAGACGTGGTATTTTCTTTGTACGAAAAGACTGTGCTAAGTCCATAGGTGTTGCCAAGATTTCCCGATCAAATTTTTTTCCATTTTTTCCCACTGGGCATCACACCCAGAAAAAATTTGCTACCAGAATCGCCGGAAATCTAGTGAGCGATCTTATTTTGCGAAAAAAATGTGAGGCAAACGAGGAAACGCTTAAGACCATATGCAGAACGAAATATAATTTTTGCTCTATCATGTTCCCTAATTAAATAAACAAACAGAATAATGGCCAGTTGGCGACAACTGAGAGTCGATTAAACACTTAAACAGGCCCAGAGGCCGGAGCAGCTCTCACTGAGACACTCGCTGATAAGCTCTGCTAGACACTGCGTCGGTTATGTCTAGACTTTTAATGAAAATAACCTGAACAATAAATGACACGGGGTAATCTATCAGATAAAACATCAGCCTAGTATGTTTGGATTTAAACGAAATTCAGCACAACCAGCTCTAGAGCTTATCATTTTCTGATAAATAGGATGTGGTAAGAGCGGAAACCATCCCCACCGGTCCTGGGCCACCTCCAGTTATCACCGAACAGCTGGGGGCGACAGCTGGGCTCGTAGGGGGAGGGGACGGGTGAAATTAGTGGGTTCAAAAGGACGCTCCTGATAGCTCGGTTCAAAGTCGTTGGAGGCGCCATATTGTCTTCTGTAGTGCGTTGAACAACCACGGTGAATATAACGAAATAGAATCACAATATCAATACAAATATGTAATATCTTAAAGAAGTCGTTTTGCAAGGTTGATGGAAAAATATTCAAATGAGTTTTGGTCTTTACTTGTACAAGAATTTGGACCAAAACTACAGAGCCCACCGACTCCCTTGTGCTCACAGGAGGGACGCGCGTCGAAAGAAAGCTTAGTACACTCTTCTCCCGCTCTTGGCCTTGTGAGACGATCAGAAGGGGTTCAGATATCCTACTCCCGGTATTCATGCTGCCCCATTCCCCTAGTTAGGACACAACTTAGGTCCTTAGCTCTCCATTTGTTTTGGCATTTCTTTGGTCGACGATGGTCGATTTTCGGTTGCCCCGTGCCTTCCAACTGATGTGCCTCCACGACCGCGCTGTCGCTAGGCCGTTATGAGAGCGCTGACGTTGGCGATGGAGGAGTTCCCGTTAGACGGCCGCTGACAGTCTCGAAGTCGTCTCTCAGCTGAGTGTTTTTGAGGCTCGGGAACCGTTGGCTGAACACGGGCATTTTTGCGGCAGCGGCATGTTGCGCCGGTGTTACCTGTACTTAAGGTTCAGAGCCTGAGTCACGTTTCGGTGGCACATGTTCCGCGCTCGTGAGATGCAGATATAAAAAGCAAAGCCAACTGTAGGCTCCAGTGCTCCGTGCGATGGCGCACCGTCCAAAGATAAGGCGTTCAGCTTGGTTTTATCCAGCGAATCAAAATGCTAGTGTAAATCGGAGGGAAGACTGGAGTCAATAAACCAGCTTAATTAAAGCCTGATGGCGGAGTTGATCACATGATTTGTTACCAATACGTGCTGGCCCTGAGTCGGCGACTCTGGGCGATAGCTTGACTCATCACTGGCGAATGAAAGCCGCGCCCTCGACCGCGGTGACAGACGACACACGCACACTTCCGCACGGATCAGCGGCTTTTGCCGTCACCGGCTGCCGCGGTTACACCATCTCCGGCCACGTCAGCAGTGGTGGGGCAGGTAACTTCAAGAGGAAGCGTGTGTCACAGAATATCGGCCTTACACGCAGAGCTCGTCAAACATTGATAGATAACATGAAGCTGGAACATCCTCCGCTCAGGAGGAAATGACAGGCCTGGCCTCACCTCAATTTCCGGACGTTTCTGCACGTCAAGAGCAGATTCTTAATACGCCAATGTCAGAACACCATGCAACGCTGCTGTGGGTAACTGTCAATATTGATCAGCCTCGTTGTTCAGTTACACACGTCTCATGGTGCACTGAACGCGGCTCGACCGTACACAAACAGCGTCAGTATCCATGACAACCGAAGAGATCCCCACCTGGTTGATGGCCGCCAGCAAAAGCGAGACTGAGCCTCCAGCTAAGCTGCGTGAGATTCCACGCTTTCGCAACCAGCGACAGCAGAATCACCGCTGACTATGGTAACGACAGCGGCCGACGGCCACCCGAGACCGCAGCTGGCACTGATGTGGCGATCACATGCTCTTGAACCACTTGTCTGGGTCATTTTACGGCGGCTGGGTGATCAGCGACCTTCCCAGCCGCCCCAGCCGCCTCTCTGCGCGACATTGACGGCCTCGTGACCACCGCAGCTGCTGCAGCTCCGAACTCAGCTGCCCCTGTTACCACACAGCCGTGAGACCGGGGCACACGCTTCACTAATAATCGGGCGGATCCCACACTGCTGTCGGCGCCGAGGCTGAACTGGCGCCTAGTTCAGTCTGCACGCACCAGTTCGGCACGTGCGATTCGGTTCAAGGTGGTGGTCAGCGATGGCGCTGGCTTTAACGAGGCGCGGTGACACCGTGATGATGATGGTGTCTCCGACGCCGATTCAAAGCCCCGGTTGCGCCACACGGCCAGGCCAGGGTCTTTACTAGTGGCGGGCGTGGGAAGGTTAGCTACTAGCAGCAGATGGTGGGGCAGTGATGGAGACTTCGTGCCTCTTCCCCTCCCCGCCCCCCCGCCAGATGCGATTGCGAACTATATCTCAGATTTTTGCGAAATGTTTTTTGTTATGATGAAGTGGCGGTCAGGGCTGAAACTTAACTAGATTTGCCATAATGGTTTTTAATTTCATATTTTTATGATTGAATCGTATTTTTCAGTTGTATTGCGTGCAAAAAACACGACAATGGAGTGAATGACAGAATACGAGTGACTCACAGTACTTGACCAGTTTCTTATGTGCATACCATTCCATCGTCTTTTGGTGATTGAACGGGCTCCTGGAAGAGGGAAGGGAATTTATGCTTATCTGTCCATGGTCAAGGGAATTATACCTGAGTCAGTTGAAGCAAATTTTCGCGATGAAGTCATGGCGCCAGGGTTAGGTTTTAGACCTAACCGTGTCTCAGAACAAGACAAGTATGTACATCTTTTGATTTTTAGGAACAACCATTTTTACCGCCATACTGAGGGACAAAAAGATAGTTACTTACTCCAAATAAGGACACAACATGGAAAGAACCTTAGTTTCATAGCATTAAGCTGACACACTGCGTGTTTGCGAGAAACTCGTGGTGTCAGGTCCTGGACTCATTCACCCCTTATTTGGCACCTTGTCCGGTCCAGCTGTTGGCAAACAGTGACGTCAGAGCGGCGCCCTCCCACGCACCGCCGCTCACCTCCGCCTCAGTGGACGACCAGTCCAGAATCATGTACCAGCTGCACGAGACTTTTTGTAAACTTGCCCCTGGCCATGATTTCCCGTGACGTCATCGTCTGCTGACGCCAGCTGAATATGAATGTCGGCCTGAACTCAAAACCCCTTGCCACTAGTCAGCGTTATTAATTAATAATGAATATAGGGCCACTGAATAATACACCCACATTGTAATCGTTCATTTTGCGCCAGATGTGTGCACTGCGCAGTCTTAGTCGCAGCAACATTTTTGCGGTCGACGTCGAGCCGCGGGCTGTCAACATGATCACCATTTGCGGAATCGGCGTGACGTCGAAGCATCCGTCTGACGTCAAGTCATGGCCCAGTTAAAGGTAAAACGTGCGTTTGTATGTAAACCACATAAACATTTCGGTTGAACGAGCTTCTACTAGTTCTGCCGGCGGGGTTGTCCGGCATTGTGATGCCGTAAGCAGACAGCGTAACAAAACACTAACTTCGACTCATCTGTCAGAGAGCACTGTAGCATTTCACCACTGCAGGGCGTATCAGTGGGCGGCCGCGAGGGCGTTGGCTATGGCCATGGGCACGGGTGGAGGGGTGGAAGCAACAGGAATACTAACCATGGTCTTAGACGCACTGTTCAAGTATACGTGGATTCATGTATGAGAAACGGTCACACGTTATTTTCTAGCGCGTAGGTAGAAGAATAATACTGATATTTTCAGTAACGTTTAGCTGGAAGCACGGCACACTGCCTTCATCAAGTACCAGCATTCTATGTCGATAGGTTTGCAATTTAAATGTGTATTCTCAAAGTTCTTGCTACAGAACTCTACACATTAATGCTAATGCACTGCTGGCTAACCGGAACATTGTTACCGTTGGTGAATGCAAAGAGGGTCTAGGGGTCATACTCCCTAAAATAGCGAAATTCTGGCGTTTTTGTATCAAAAAACTGTTTTTATGATTTCTCTCAAGTTGCTTCCTCAAACGGCGCTCCTGCTTCCGCCTCTGATTGCTACCAACTTTTTGCATCTGCATACAATCAAAGAGTGCTACGCGGATGTTCGCAAGATGAGCGGAACGGCGAGTGGACAGCCAGAGGTCGGTCTTCTGACCTCAGCGACGAGCTCTGGGCCGCGCCGCGCTGCGCAGTAGCTGGTCCGCGTCACATCTGCACCCGAACGGCACCGCAGTACAAGTCAACAATACAGCGATAGCCTATCGCGATCGATACCGCTGTCGCAGGAAAGCACAGTGCTTGTCGGAGACAGGCCGCCCCGATTGTCGTTCCCTGGAGACGATACGTCATGCACGGGGAAAATCTCGGTAGAGGAGCCAGTGAAGCCGATATGCCGGTAATGTGGGCCTCATGTGAATTCCACCTCACTACCCTCTCGCCGTGGGCATTAACAGAGTGACAGTTTCCTCTGCGATAACGCTTATGTCTAGTATGAAAAACATGTTGCATCACTATTTGTCGCAAAGCCCAGACAGCGGTATCTTCTCACAGGAACAAAGAGCCGAAGGAACTAGAACAACATTGCTTTATCGCTAGCAAATATTCCGATGTTTGCAAATGCATAACACTTGGCTTCGGGAACAGAGCTAGCTCTTTTTACGTCATACCGGTTGGTGAGAAGAATACAAGTTTTAAAATTGGATGATTCCTCCGTACGAACAAACATCTGTATAGTGCTTGCAGGTGTCGGTCCCTCTGCTCTTTTTACTTTTCTTGGCTTCAGCATTCATTTACGCCTGTTATATTTTCGCTCTACTACACACACCGTGCACCAGCAAGCCCCGTTCAATGTGAACGGATCGTAGGAGCTGCATGTGAGATCGTCCAAAATGGCTGCGATCACCTGTCCGGCTTCACGCTCGCGCTCCGTGCCGCAGGTGCGGTACCACACCCTGCACCGATGACGTCTCTGTGATGGCGTGACGAGGTGAAGGGTAGCCGCCGCCTCTAACGGCGAAGGCGCGGGGGTTGGCGAGGCAAGGTGTGACGCACGACTGGCTTTATTTCACGGTAGCGGAGGATATGTTTCCCATGAATTCCTTGCAGAGACTTGGCTCTGAATTGTCCGCCCTGACTCCGCTGCTGGCGGGGACATTTGCCTGGGATACATGAGCAGCCTCGGTACCAAGGTCCTCGGTACGCACCGTTACGTCCTGACGAAATATGGCGCGGCTCAGACGAAATTTGGTGATGCGGAACGTACCGTTGTAAGAAGAAAATTCACTTAATTTTACTGAAACCTTCACGTAGCTTACAAAACTAATTTTTTGTCATTTCATAAAATAATGTATCGTCAAATCACTGATATCTGATGATAATATTGTATTGAAATCAAAGCTTTGTCAAATGGTACGGACTAACCTCACGGCACTTAATTTTAGAGAAGCACCAGGACAAAGTAACAGAGTCGTTCCAGACGCCCGGATACATGAGGCGATTGGGTCATTCCCGCTGTCGGCACCGTACTGAGGTTGTTCATATATCCGGGGTAATTGACTGGCCGACTTCAATCGCGGACTGTTCCGATACTGGTATTGTGAGCTCCTCGGTGACAGCAGGACATGAATGAGACCTGTCCACGAACAAAGCAATAAACCATCGACAGCGATGCGATCATTAATGGAGACAGCTGCCAACCCATGGGTTCCGGGTTCAAGATCGGGTAGGTTATCTGAGTAAGCATAATTTGATCCCGATATCCCTGTCAATGGCATGAAGGATGTGGGCGCCTTGGAACCTTACAGTTGGTATGTTACTCAACCCCAGCAGCCTCTATAAAAGCTGTGACAGTTGACACAGTGCAGGGCGAGGAACAGCGTGGTTGCAATAGCGGTGCTGCCACCTGGATGACACAGCTGGCTGGGCAGGCAGCACCTGGGAGGAACGACAGCCAACCACCCCACTATCGCGTCATCGGCCGTTTGCCGGCGAGGCGGGCGCCACCGGTCTAGCGGGCGCGGCGAAAACGGGGTCACCGCCGCCGTGGCGGTCCACTCAGCGAGCAGCACCCAGGCCTCCGGACCGCTGAGTGCTGAGCCGTTGGACCGATGAATGCTGAGCTGTCGGACCGCTGAATGCTGAGCCGTCGAACCGCTGAGGGCTGAGCCGTCGGACCGCTGAGTGCTGAGCCGTTGGACCGATGAATGCTGAGCTGTCGGACCGCTGAGTGCTGAGCCGTCGGACCGCTGAATGCTGAGCTGTCGGACCGCTGAATGCTGAGATGTCGGACCGCTGAGGGCTGAGCCGTCTGACCACTGAGTGCTGAGCTGTCGGACCGCTGAGTGTGGGCGTGGCTTGGTCCTCGACTGCCACGAGTTCTGACTGTGACACCAGATATGGACAAGGGTTTAGTTGGGGGAGGGTTAGTAAAGGCACCAAATTGGTCAGACACTTAGGCAGGTAAAAATCAAACGCCGGATTTTTGTTGGATTTTTTTAAAGGTTATTTGATTACGCTTTCCTATACTTGGGGCAGCCATGTTGGATGAGCTAGGCGCTCCCAAAAGGGAGGGGGAGGCGCCACCCTCTGTATCCGCGCCTGGACTCGGGATATTTTAAGCAGAACATTAAAGATAGATACAAAAACGTTAGATAAATACAGAGCTGAAACATAACCTAATTCTAATTGATATACCCTTTATTTTCTGTCCGGACGGGTAGAGTCAAGTCACGCCCATGGGCGTATTCTGCTGGTCCCATTAAGATAACGGTACCCCTTATATGCATTTATGTCATGGCTTTAGAGCTGCTACAACGGAGGGAGTGTCAAAATGCAGGCCGTATTTAGATACATCTTCACATCATGACTCTGACCACCTAATGTCTGATTTATACGTTGTGCTCCTGAGTGATCTGATACAGGCCAGTCGCAAACCCTCTGTTAGCTTTAACAGCGCCGTGCGACCATTGAAGGCCCCAGCTGCCGTTACACCGCAGTGCGCCACTCCTCACTCGTGGGCGGATAGGGCTGTGCGATGCTGAGTCACGGCCGCTCCCATCCTAACCTCACGCGGGCCTTATCTCCCGCTCACCAGTGATGCCACGTTTCAAACCCGATTCTCATCCAGAGACAGTGAACTGCCAGATTTCAGATCCGGTTGTGATCCCAATGCAGTGATCTGCTGTACCTGGCTGCAGCGCCCCAGCCAGCCCCAGCAGCTGCGTCGGAAGCCGGAGACCGCCAGCGACGCTCATCACCTCGGCTGTCGGCTGATCCACGCTAATGACTGCTGGCGCAGGTTTCACCAGTTTCGGGGTCAGCGGCGGAGGAGCGCGGGGGGGGTCTCCTGCCGGGCCCGCCGGGGCCCGCCACCGCCGCCACCCGGATGACCCAGTTTAGTCATTGATGCGTCGCACCACGCCGAATTTAATGGTGGCTATCTATCACTGCGGCGATGGTGGCGTGTTGACTGACTTGGCAGTGTCAGCTTCTCTAACCCCTGTTGGGAGGGAGTGATGATGCACTCTGGTTGTGGTTGAGCCAGGGCATGGTGCTGATTCTACCAGTGGTTTAACAACTACAATATATCCCCGTCTATAGCATCGGGGGTGGCGCAGTCAGTCTGGATCCGGCCCGACACAATAGAGACCAGTTGGTCTGCACAGTGAGCTGTTATCGGGCGGCTTCCGGCGGGAATCTGGAGCTGACTGCGCCAATGAGGTGACCTCCAGCAGGCGCATCCGGACTGTGTCGCGGTCGCCAGCTGCGCCGGATGGCACACGGCTACCGGACATGCTGCACACGGTGGCCGGACAAGCTGCACACGGGGTCACTCAGTCAACATAGTCCGCCCAGATACAGGGAGCCAGCCACTCAGGCACCATGTACCGTCCGAACATAGGGGTCACGCAGTCAACCTGGCCCATCAGGACATAGGGGTCACGCAGTTACATTGCCCCGTCCGGACATGGGAGGTCACGCAGTCACATTGCCCCGTCCGGACATGGGAGGTCACACAGACATCCAGGTTCGTCAGGACATAGGACACCCTATTTACACAATGACCACAGGAACAGACTTGTCGACTCCTGTAACCAAAACAAACAGAAGTAACCTCGAAGGCGGACGCTGGATAGATGAGTCGATAAATTCGTTCCCGCATTCGGTGCGTAAGAGAAGTGAACGGAAATTGCTCATGCATCTGAACTAAATAGATATTACTTGGTGCTTGAATTGTGTGGTATCCGCTCTGCACGTATAATAAGGTCAGAGAGGAGACGGAGGATAGGGCGTCAAAGGGAGACAAACACTAATCCTCTCCATTGTCCATGCTATCTCTCTGCTGTGAGCTCGTGATCAGCCATCTGCAGAGTCCCAACACTAACACACAGACGGGCGGAGCCGATTACCGAGTGATCACCATTGGCTACCACCGTCGCACGCCGCCGTGATTGAACGCAAACAGCTGGCGGAGCCAGTCGTGCAGGCGCTGTTGTAGCGTGCGCGGGGCCCGGCGCGACGCCGCCGCCGAACGGGGCGGGCAACGTCTGCAGCATATCCACACGGCTCACTAGGCAGAACGAGCTATAAACAGGACGCTCGCTCCCACCCACTACAAATCATTTTAGCTACGACTTGGCCTACTTTGAGTCGAAGTCATGTGCGGAGCCGGCAGACGCAGTGGATTTGAGAGCTCCTAAAACAGGTGCTGCGCTGATGAGTCCAGACGCTTGTACTCGGGGCTGAGATTAGAAAATTCATTGAGTGGCTGCATCTATAACCGCTGGCCGTTTTTGTTGCGTCCAAATATGATGCCGGAGAACCACGGCGCCACCTCATCTGAGCAGCCTTCCACCACCCGCTGAGAACGCCTCCTCCAGCGCCGACCCAGCGCCGGGCTCTGACAAAAATCACCTGTCCTTGATAATGGCTGGCGCCGAGCGGGTGGCGGCGCCGCTCCACCCTTGTGCCGGGGGCACGGCTCCCACGCCGACTGCTGCGTTTCACCGGAGCTCACCGGCGCGTCCAGGGGTCCCTGCCAGCAGCGCAGCGCCTCCTCAAATACCCGATAAAAACAACACTGTTTCACTATTTTGGTCGTCTTTTCCTTTCAAAATGCTCCAATCGTCCGGCGTTGACAAAGGCTCCTGTTAACCTGGCATTTGAGGTGGTTGCAGCAAGCCTGGATAGATTCGTGAAAATAGTCTGTGTTTGCAGAGAATTGACCAAAATCGGCTCAGTGGAGGTACAATTTAGCCACTTTCGTCTAGGCCATAGTCGGAATGGATCCCCCGAATCCGTCCCTGAGTCTAGATCCGCCACTGTGCGCACCGCTCTATGGCTCCAACTGCGCAGTCAGGCACAATGCCATTCAGCTCTGTATAAGGGCTAGAACTGACATTTTTCAGGCAGGAAGTAACCAGAGCTGACATGAAAGGTAACGCCCAAGGCTTACTCATTTAAAAAGGCTAAAACAGCCAATATGTAAGGCTTTCCATGGTTTCTTTGTATGTTTGTCGTCGATTTCCATTCATCAGGTAGATGCAGCTCCGGTGGACAGAGAGGATACATCGGAGACATCACACACATTTGAATACTGCTCCCTGAGCAAGTTAACTAAAACATCTTTGGTTAGTTTTAACACATCATATTCATTGCTTCTTCAGCTATAACGTATTGAAAGATATTATTCCGATGGGTCTGGCAGAGAGGGCACCCATTTCGCCTCCTCTGCTCCGAGCCCGCCCGAGTCATAAGAAAGTCAATGGGCGGCTGGCCAGTGAGGGGGTCGAGCAGGTTCAGCCAGTGTCAGCTGGCGCCCGGTGAGTCAGCGGCGGCAGCTGGCGCCGCACCCCCCTCTACCCTGGGGAGTCGCCCTTGGCAACAGAGCTCCACGCCGAGGTAACCCACCAGAGCTGACAACCCGCAGAAGGGTTGCTAGGGTACTAGTGGATAGTTTAGCTCTCAAAGTGCATCCGAGAGAAGGCATATCGGCTTTCAACGAGGCACTAGATCAGCAGAGGAGATACCAATGCATATGGAGGGATGCAGCAGGGATGTTTTTTTGCAGCGTGGAAGCGTGATTCCCAAGATATCCCTCCACGAACAGAGGGCCGGCCGACGTCGGTGACCCGCGCCGCCAGGCTGGCGCCGGCCGCTGTCCCTTTTTCCGTCCACGCGGCAACGAGACAATGCGGGGCCGACCGCAAGCCGGGCTTTTGCCGCTGTGTTGCAGGAGCCGGACTGTGACGCAACAGCACCTGATAACAGCATCCAGGCAACAGCGCGTGGGTGGAAGCGACCTCCGACTGCTGCTTGTTGAGTGCACTAATCAGCAACAGAGATCCTCTGGGATTCCCTTGACTCAGTATACTGCCGAACTGAAATGGCGTATAAAAAAGACAATGTAAAAAGGTGCCTAGCGGGCTGGCTATCAGGCGATGGTGCTCCACAGCGCCGGCGTGACCGTGGCGGCCGCGCCTGTTGGCCGCCGAGCTGCGCCTATCTGTGCCTTGGTGGTCCCCTCTCGGTGGTCCTGGCTCTATCCCAGCTGTGTACGCCCTGTTCCCGGCTCCATCCCAGCTGTGTACGCCTGTTCCCGGCTCCATCCCAGCTGTGTACGCCCTGTTCCCGGCGACCCTGTGTCCCGTTGCTTCGCAGTCGGAGTGTGGTGATACCAGGCACCGTTACAGTCGTGGCGTCCACCGCTCCCTCTCTCTCTCTCCACCTTTTTGCCCGCCCTCTCAGTTAACCTGCCGCAGGCAGGTCAACTGGAAAATCGCACCCAGCGGTACTTAAACCGAGCAAAAAGCATCGCCGGCCGTCTAAGCTGGAGTAACGATGCGATATCTCGCGCTCTCCTGCGGTCGAAAGTCAACCCTGCCCACTCTCTCGCGCTCTCCCTTTCCCTCTGCTCCTCGTTTTGAGTTCTCGTGCACGAGTGTGCCGTTAAACCGCCAGGATCACCCCGGGCAACCGCACTCTGCCTTAGAGTCCCCGGCAAGGCACGTCAGTCTGCCATATACCAGAGTATTACACCATTGCAGCTCTTGGACGATACTCCACTGCTCCGCTAGCAGCAGTTCGTCGCCTGCTGCGCTGCTTAGTCCTTAGTGCCGCATCGACGCACAGTGCACCACCCACGCCACACCGCAGCCGCCGACGCAGTTTCCGCATCGCGCAGGGTCTGTAAAAGCGTCCGACGTTGTTAGTAGGTCACTTTCGCAGGAGGCCAGCGGCGCTGACTGGGCCGTACTGTGGTGACCGCAGTGACCTCAGCCGCCGTATTGTCCGGATCGGGGCCAGAGCCGAGAGCCGGCCTGCCCTGTTGACCCCGGCCAGAGCCACGCACGCGCTGAGGACCTCACCCACCGCTCCCCTCACTCTCTGCCTTCCAGCCTATCTGCCTTTGTTGATTGTGATGTTGGTTAGAGACCTTGCCAAGTACTAGGTGTGGAAAATCCCGCGCATCATATTTTTGTTTATCTACAATTGTCTGAAATACAATTTTATTTCCATCCAGGCTTAAGAATCGATCCTTGTTTATATATATTCAAGGCTAAATGACCTGGCAGGCCTAATGCAAACTATATCAATATAATACATTATATGGTTAGGAAACGTTTTCTAAGATTGCGTGGTTTAAAGCCAGATCTGAGAAACAAACCGGAGCAGGACCCTATGACGTTTCTATAGCTACTGTTGTCGGGCCGCAGAAGTCGGCCCTACCGTGGTCAACAACGCTGCCAGATGCCACCCCGGCCTCGGTTGAGTTACGGCCGTTCGGCGGCGTCGAGGACCGTTGGACGGGGGCAGCCTCAGCTGCAGAGCATGCGTCTCCGCCGACGCCATCTGCTGCTCCCGTCATACGGAGCTAGGAACCGCAACCGCTTCAATACATTATTTTGCACATGGTCGGAAGGAGCCACCCCATAGAACGGAAACTTTTCATAGAAACAGTGTGTCCGGTACTGGGACGGCCCAAGTTGACCGACTCAGAGACTCTGACTGCCGAGGCAGAAGTCTTTCACAACTGTGGCACCATGGCGACCATCCGCTGCAGCATTGCCAGACACCTAACTCGGCCTCCAACTGCTGAACTGGCGGACGTGACGTGACGCACGCGTCTGTTAGTGATTGCACGCTGCGGAGCGTCGTTTATGGGAGCGCCTCCCCCGCACCATCGTCCAGTGCGCTGCTGTGAATAAGTTCCGGGCTCGTCATGGGGCCTCCCTGACCAGAGGCCCAGCCGAGCGACCACGCGCTGTCGATAAAACACAAGGTCGCATCGGTGCCATTTTCCGGTTGGCTGGTCGCTGCTCCGAACCAGCTGTATTGCACAGCTCAGAGCTCGCGGAATCGCACCGCGCGTGGTCTCTACCGGTATGATTCAGCCCGGCGGCCATGTTGTTCAGCTGCAAAGGCATGTGGCGCCATGTCTGCTTGCAAAGCTCTGCACTTCTGCTGTAGGGACGCAAGGTCGCCGAACTACTGAGGCGTTCACAATGGCGGCGTATGCGCCCTGCACGTTGCACGCGCCGTCGGCAGCCCTCGGAAGTCCGTGACAATGAGCGGAGCGGGCCAGGCGCAGACGTCGCCGCATTCCACACCGTTCCCGAGTGGGAACCGGACGAGCTCCGGCGTCAGGGGCAGGGCGGTCACACGACAGCGCAGGCGGGCCACCGAAAGCGCCGAGGAAACCGGCCAACTATGGACTGACCGGACTAACGACCGGTCTTCGGACTCGGTGCAACAGCCAGGGCCGGGTTTCCCCTTTGGTAGGCCTTTCCAATCCATGGGTAGATGGATCTGCAGGTAACCTGGGTGGTCCATGATAGGTCAAGTGATGATTTTTATTTTATCATGTCACCGTTCAGACGCATCATCGTTGTTGATTTTTCAGAGCGAGTCGACAATTGAGATTATTCTGGGACCGGAAGCCATGATTGCCTTAATAATGAAATATACAAAAAACATTACAGCATGCATAACGAGAACGAAAGCAATTTAATCTATGAGTCAGAAAATCATGGAAGGCCCAAAGGCCACGCCGATAAGCACAGTTACGTATTTTCCCACGGTTGTGACCTAGTTAGGCCGCGTCCTACCGAACAGATGGCACAAGGCCGCCGCGCTGCTGCTCAGCACGCTCGTGACGCTCGTTCCGCTCCGTTACACAGGCTGTGACGTCACGTGTGACATCGTGCCGGACGTGTGCTGTGACTGTAGATTTGTTTTGTGTGTGACGTGTAGTTTGTAAAGGCGTTACGCGTGTCTGTCGTACATTATGTCGTGAGTGTGCGTTTGTTATATGCACGTGTTTTATGTGCGGGCGTTTGTTATCGCCTGGTTTCTGGTGTGTGGGCGTTTTCAATGTTGGCACGTTTGTCACGTATGTGCATTTGCCACATGTGCCTACGGTTGTCAGCTGCCAGTGCACGTAAGTTAGCCAGTGGCCCACCTTGGCACTGGTAAAGAGGTTGATGGTGCTAAAAATCATCAGATCGTTTCGCACTGGATCCTTGCCATAGAGGACAGGAATTGGAGCATGGCACCAATACCATGACATCAAAGTGAGAAGGGCTAAAACAGCCTGCCATTAGCACTGAACCGCCCTGCGAAACTCTGTGCAGCAGTCAGCTGCTACCTAATTCCGTCGATAAATTCATTTGTGTCTACCAAGGAATGGCTGCACTCGATTTTGGTCAGAAAACCATGTTTGTCTCTCTTGTTGAGAGGCATCCCCCTAAAGCGCTCGAACTGGGCCGATCTGGGGACTGGATCCGCCACTGTCTCTGACCGAGACTTCAGTGCACGCCCTGTACTGGCCGTTGGGGGTAATTGATAGTGTTGGGGTGTCATCTGTCTTGTTGCACGAGCAGCAGGCCAGGGTGGTGTTCACGCCCACCTCCCGGGCGGTAATAGTTGGGCTCGCGGCGTCTCCTTAATGGCGATAATCGATCACTTGAGCTGCCGGCTCCAAACGAGTCGCTTTTGGAGCCCCATGAAATCCCGCTACTCTGACCTGACTTGACCGACCTTGACCTGGGCTCACGTGACCAAAGTGTTCGGCAGGAGCTGTCTCAGCCTAGCCGAATTAAGTGTTAAATGGCTGGCAAAGTGGACTGTTTATGAATGGTTAGCCTAGAAGGAGGCATGAATTGACCATCACCTATCTGATTTCAGGGGCCAGTTTGCCTCCGTGCGCAAGTGTACCCACAAGCTGACCGGACAACGGTTCGCCGCCAAAGTTCTCCGGAAACGGAGGCGGCTTGGTGACGTTTACCACGAGATTGCCATTCTGGACGCCTTCGCCGACTGTGACCGATTTGTACAACTGCACGAAGTCTACGAAACCAACACCGAGATCATCATCGTACTGGAACTGTGAGTACCTCAGAATGGATGTGCATTTTTGGAAGTGATCGCGACTGCACAAAAAAGAACTGTTCGCAGCCACCAATAAGAATTTGGTTTTAATTTGTATATTTGTTTCGCTAAGGCTTGGAGGTCCTGGTGATGATAAAAACCCCTAGTATAAAGACACAATATAGAAACAAAAGGACGATTGGGATGCCTGGTAAGGATAAACCGAAAAATATAATTCCACACGTCGATGTCTGAAGAACATCGCGCCAAAGCTACTTCTGCCCTGTAGTGGGCTCGTTGCCATTGAGGACTGTTGACGGCCGCCTCCTCACACTCCTTACCATCGCGTGTCTTCGCCTGGATGCCGCCGCCCCCCTGGCCGCTCTAGCGGAGGTGCTGGGCCGGCTCTCCCAGCAGCAGCCAGCCCTGGTGCACGGTACACTGGAATATGTGCTACCCTGCCGGAATGTGCAGCCGCTGCAATGAAGGCGTCTGCTGTCTGGCAGCTGCCAGTGGCTGACTGTGGGAATGCCCGGCGGCGGCTGAACTGGCATTCCGGCGGCCAGGGGCCTCAGCCGACCAATCAGTGTGTTGTCGCATTCCAAGTGGATGAGGTATGGAACAGTAGACGGAAACGGTATACGGAGGGGTGGCTGGGGTCCTCCAGTCGTTGTTGGAGGAACAATGGAACGGGGAGGAATGCTGGTGGAACGATGACTCAACATACAGCTCGGCGGTAGCCACCGCTGAGACTGCCGCCCCCTTTTTGTTGACAAGGGACCTGTTGACGATCTACCCTGTGCTGTGTGTGTAGAGGCTTAGTGCCGGTTTCACGGACCCACACCGGTTTCCATGGCGGCCGGAGGCGGCGCCCCTCACCCAGTGCGCTTTCTTCGGTAACCACAGAGAACCCCGGCAGCGCCCGGGCCCGCAGTAGAAAACACAGCCATGTCCGCTAGTCCTCGTACGCTACGAACGGATGTGGGGAGCTGCTGTCGTATCATATTTCCGTACATCTGCTGACTAGATGTATTAGGAGAGAGGCGATCTAGGGACGTTTGCAGGTAGCCAGCCAGCTGTGCCCCACACAGGTATGTTGGTCCCCAACCCCTGTTCGTCAGGCAGGAGCCTGCTAACCGCGGCTGGGTGAAACTCGGCTGGAGACCGGAGGCACACAGGGCGTGATTTCCACGGCGCCTCAGGCTTTGTACGGGCGCTGCTGGCAGCGGTCTCCGCCATCGCAGGCGCGCCGCGGTGCCAGGGCGCGTCCCTCTGCGGTACCGGAGCGCCGCTCCTCCGCCGGTTACCCACCTGCCTATTTACCACGGGGACGATATCGCCATGAAATGCATCTGTAAACGAAACACAAGGCTGCTGAAAGCCCATCTGTTCGAGACAGTTCTTCTGGTAAAGGATTTGATGTGGTTGAGACCCGGCGCAGTGACCTGTACCTTCGCCAGTCCTGGCCAGAACAATCTCTGGACAGTAGCTGCTGGGCTGTCTCCTGCCGGACTCGGCTGTAACGGCGGCTACAGCGTGCCGTGCAGCTGGGGTCTCCGGTCGGCGGCGCCGGGTCGGGCGGCTGTACCGTTACCCGACGGCGGCGGCCACTGCCGGACCCGGCCAGACCAGCCGCGCACCCTCCACACTCTGTCGGGCCTGGCCGGACCAGCGGCCTACCCGCGGGCACCACACACCCTCCACACTCTGTCGGGCTAGGCCAGACCAGCGGCCTACCCGCGGGCACCACACACCCTCCACACTCAGTCGGGCTGGGCCAGACCAGCGGCCTACCCCCGGGCGCCACACGCGGTCCACACGCTGCACACAAGCCCCATCAGCTTCGCTCGTGAGACTCGGTCGCTGGTGTCCTTTACGAGGTCGCAGAGCTGTTTTTTATAATGGTACCGTCTACCCAGAGGAAAATAGTTTCCAAGAGGATATGAGCTCGCATCCGCCTACGGCTGGGGTTTTTTACTTTTTTATCTGACGCCGTCACCTTAACCAGAAATATATTAGGGCATCATATCGTCATTCCAGTTACTTTGCAAAATATGAACTTAGACTCATATTTGTACAATTTTCCTCTTTAAGCCACACGAATTATTTTTAAGAATTGTTTGAAGTGTTTGATGACATTCTTGCAATTTTGTAATGATTCTAAACACAAAAAGCAGGTAAGTTAGAGTCATGACGACGTTTCTACTTCTTGGCGGACAATGGGGCCCATTGCTCGAAAATTCCCACGTCTATCTCTGTTTGATGCAAATCAGGAACAGGAATGTTCCCGCTCCTCTAATCGCGGAGAAGCAGCATTACTCACACCCGACGCCTACGAGTTAACCGACCTGTGTGATAACAACAAGTACTTTCATGTCCAAATGAGTTGTATTAAAATTTTACTGCGTTGTTTTGATCTGCAAGTGAGTAAAGTTCTTCAAGGTGCTTTCACGGGAAAGCGTGCGAAAGCCGCAGCCTTTCTTCCGCTCCTCATCCTCCACAAGTGCAGAAACAGTGGGTGATGGCTTGTTGTTTGTCTTTACAGGGCTACAGGAGGAGAGGTCCAGACGCTGCTCGACGTAGAACAATACATCCGGGAACAAGATGTGATTCGTCTGATGCGGCAAATTCTGGAAGGGCTTCACCAGCTACACGACAACAACATCGCTCATCTTGATATCAAGGTAAAAACTGAGAAGTGACTTCACGTAGCGTTTTTCTTTGTCTTGGAAACATTTATCGTCCGCGTGCGGTCGTGTGTATGAAACGTATCATTGTTTGATTTGCATGTTCAGGTATTCTCTCTCCTTCACAAAGACACCACTGAGGGGATTCACAACAGCGCTGTGTTGAGTTATGCTCCACTTTCCTGTTTGGAGTGGGGTGTGTCACATCTTGAGGCTGCATTAGCACTCCTCTGTTAGTCCCCACTGACTCACCCCACGGCACTTAGTTCGACAAGCAATCACAGGGCAGCTGAAACAGTATCAGTCTTTAGAGCCTGCGCTGCGGGGGTCCGGCTATTGGACAGCTGTGCGCTCAGCAATGATTTGGCGAACTCCAAGGCCTAAAACCACTCGTCCATTGACTGAGTCACGCTCAGGTGGCCCCATCTCTGACAGAATTCAGTGGCATATCGAGAGATTTGTTAAGAGAGATATTGCATTACGACTAGATTACATAGCTCGGATAGCAGGTACCCACTGTAAAGAAAATTCCAATCAAAGAAGGTATGGTTCAATATCTGCAAATGAAAACTCATTTTCAAGTGCACGTGTGCAATCTAAGTGAGAATATTCTATATCGACCCAGCTTGTGGTATCCAGCTTAGTCAATCGTCTTACCTGTGCAGGTACACGTGTGCTGCTCAAATCATCCGAACAAACAAAGAATATAATGCCCAGACCCGAGGCACTAAAAGCCCACCTATGTACAGATTGTAGCCATTAGCTAGCGGTAGCCACCCGCTAGCCGTTAGGTTTGCTTTGTTTGAGCTGAGCAGCCCTGCAGAGGCCGGCCTGCATGACTGTCGGCGACGGCGGGGTGCGATAGCGCCACTTATCCTGCTATCAGCCGACCGCCGTCCCGGACACAGCACCAGTTTGGTGACCTTCCAAGGACGCAGTCGCACCGTAGCCCGCTCCACGTTCCATCGGCGCGCCGCGGACTGCCTTGAAACGCCTAAAAAAACACTCGCCAACTCGTGATGTTGCTGCTATTGTCATGCAGTGCTGTCCAGTTTATAGGCTTTTGGCCACGCAAATCCCCTATGACTAGCTATTTATTCAGTTCGCGTCGAGTTCTTTAAAACGTTAACGACTGTTGCTGGATAATCCCCGTTCAACCCGGGGAAAGCCACCGCAAAACTACGATCCTCCCAACATTTTGGTATTTTTCTGCAGTGTGGTTCCACTCTAAGAGTCGGCTAAGAATTTGAGGTTTCACTGGGTATTATGTTTGGCGCATTTATACACAGACGTCGGCGAATCAGTCTGATAACACACAAAACGTGTTCCAGATAGTGAGTGCATCACCTCGTCTCTGTCAGCCCTCTGGTCAAAACGCTGTTTGCCGAAGGAGTGACCTCGGCTCACGATCCGGGCAGGTTTCTCCTTCAAACTAATGTCCATTACCGTCTGGGCGAAAGTGAAGTCATCCATGACTCTCCGGATAGGTTCACGACTAGTGTCTATCGGTTCCATCAAACCACTGGCTTTTGCCTCCTATGTTCCATATCCAACATATGCGAACTCGCGTGAAAGTGAAAACTGAGAACGGATCGACGGCGGGCCGTCTACGGCCATCCGTGGGGAAAGTGTGGAGGCTGGAGGCGAGAAAACCATGCAGCCCGGCCGCTGCTGGGCGCCCAAGACTTTCCCATGTGCGCAAAGAGAAACAGCTGTGGGGAGCGGAGAGGTGCGCGGGACTGATGGCGTCTCTCTTCACCTCCGACGGGGTCCGGGTGGCGGGCGGCGTGCTGGTTTGGCGCGTCTTCCGCTCCGACGGCTCGGAAGGACGCCGGGTAACGCCTGAGACGCATCCTGATCAGCTGAGGGGGAGAGTACACGTCCGGGGTCGTGACCCGGGGTACCTGCCGCAATGACTAGCGCGTGTACTGGAATACTCCTGCCCATGGGGTCTGTTTGGCTGCAAGAACGCACGGTGGTGGGTAACGCACCATACGGAACTACACAGACTTGTCATATGTTATGATGGCTAAATGCTAGGGAAAGTGTAGAAAAGTTATCTCAGGATCCAATGAGCTTGAAGCATAGGCGGATCCAGGGGCAAATGTGGTCACTTGCTCCCGTCCCCAATCTACCCACGGTGTCCCCTGAAATGGTTACGGTGCTCTCCTGAAAAGTCAATGGCATCCCCTGAAATATCGCTTCCCATCCCTCCCCTCAGTCAGGATGCAGGTACCACTGCCCTCACGATATAATTTGGGCTCCACCTGATGGACTTTGCCGTCCAAAAGTAACACCTGCCTGGTCCAGATGGCGCCCCCGCGACCTTGTGCCCCTCCAGGTTGGCAATTCTGGATCCGCGCATGACTTGAAAGATGCTGTTTATCATTTATTAAATCTAAAATATTTGATAATATGATACATGCGAACTCTCAAAAACCATGAAACTTAAAGGATGTAAATACAGCCGAGTTCATCAGGCATGACCGTCGCCACCGCGGCCCTCTATTCGTTGTAAAACTGCTCTTTCTCCGCCGATTACCAACAGGGCGTAACAATTTCATCGCGAGTATGAACAGTAGTGAACGAAAAACCTAGTTCGAGAAGTTTAGTTTTGCATCTAAAATGTGTAGTTTTCTATAAGCGAAGATTAAAAGTTTCAGTGGGAGCCCCAACCCGCGCTTTTTGCCGGTAACGACGTTCTTCTTAGGCTAGATTGATGACAATGTCACTTTCGCCCGGAGAATCGGTTGAGACAGCGATGCCCTCGGCGCCTGGGACTCAGGGAGGCCTGTAACCGAGGCGAAATTGGCCTGTGGCTGTTGCCCCAGCGGCGTCCGCTGGGTTTCACTGGTGGTCGGCCGCGGCCGCCGGCGCCCCGCCCTTGTACTGCCCAGTTTTCTCTCGCCCCTGTCCCAGCCAGGTTTCCCCGCTCCTTGACCTCCCGGCCTTTTCTCATCTCTGTTCAGCTCAATCATCTACCTAAAGCTTGTATCGCGTAGTTGTATTTTTATCCGAATTAGGTTTTATTTTTTACTAGGAAGTAGGTTTGCCCTTAATGATTATTTTTTGAAGCATGTAGCGTAAGGAAAAATGACCCCAATCTCAGAACGTTTTAGTTTCAGAGAGGGACTAGTGTTCAGTCAGCGAGGCGTAGCGTGCAGTACAGGTGTCGTCCACTTGTTGCCCTGTTGCGACACCCACGATCCGACTTCGAGTGCCCAACCTCACCGGGCTCCTCCTCACTATAACGTTTCTAGTAGTTGTCTTCCCGCCATGTTCTCTTATCCTCTGCGTGGTCAGTGCTGTCTGTGCTCGGGCCTTTAGAGTTGCTTAGAAAGTCACATAGACCTTTTCTGGTTTATCTTTTCTGGGAGGGGGGATTATGTCCAGTGTGAATGAGCTTTAATAATAGAGCTCTAAAGCTCTATTAATCATCGGTCTTATGTATGCTGCATGTAGTAGACCAATAATACCAAAACGGAGGTCCCCATGTTATATGTGCGCGCCCTTTCGCGTAGGCAACACCCTGAAAAATACAATTTTAGGTGGTTTTCTCGGCAGCACTACTGTGCATGGTATCAGTGCCATATTTATCACGCTTGACTGTTCTCTTTCTTTGTTTCAGCCTCAAAACCTGCTTCTCACCGGACCGTTCCCCAGCTGCGATGTCAAACTCTGCGACTTTGGAATATCGCGCCACATCGGCGGCGGTGGTGAACTGAGAGAGATCATGGGCACCGCAGACTATATGGGTAAGTGCTATGCGAGAGTCGCGCGGGGTTTGTAACAAAAAGTACGCACAGAGGCGTAGTTATAATTTTGAAGATACGCCGCACATTATACAAGGTGTGTGACTTCCTGGGTTGCATCCGTGAGCTCTAGAGACATCACTTTGAAAATAGCAACCACGTCTCCATATCATGCTCATACACATTGTCGTCGGAAGGAAGGAGACGCCCGGTCCCTTGGACTGGCGAACCAGTACATCCTCTCCAAAATTGTGGCGCTCGACCGATAGTTTTCTTCTTTTCTAGTGCATATCAACATGGGCTTCTGTATATTATCATTCGCTTCTTTTCATGTTTCCTTTCCCTTCGGGAAGTCGCACCTCGGAGTGAGTGGGCATCCTCTTAAGTTGTGCAGTGGGGTGCACCCCATCCAGGGGGGCATCAAAACCCGTGGCAGGCTACCCATGAACCAGCTGGGCACCAAACAATGCGCACCTTTTTCAAATACATCGATCACCTGTCGCGTTTAAAGAACAAGCGCTCATGGAAACAATGTACGAACTTCTTTCGATCTCCGGGGCAACAAATCATACCAATTTCATTTTAGGGCATGTACCAGCCATTCGGGCATCACGTGATATGCAGGGGCATCCTTCCACGGATGCAGCATAAATCAAACACAAATTTGATGCCACATCACGAAAATCATGCTTCTCTTTAAATGTCACTTATGTTAACATATGAAACGTGTATTATTGTGAGTCAACCGAGAACGGCTGATTCCTACCTCTCCGCAGACTTGTGCATACCTAAGTAATGGAGACACGAATGCACAATGATATATATATTGAAATTCCGGCCGCGACGTTACTGCCAGCCTCGGTTTCAAACCCTGCGGGATTAACCTTGCGAAACTGCTTCAATAACCAGTTCTGATGACTGCGCGTGCGTGAAAAATCCGGACGCAATCTGGAGACACGCCAGCAAATGTAGCATACAATTTATGCCGCCATTTAATTGGTACAAGGTATGTCGCGTTATAACTCCTTGTCAAGCTAAGCCGACTCCCAACTCGTGGCCGTTCAAGCGACCCTGGCAACTGTTCAGCTCACGGTGCATACCAGCACGTGGCCGCTGCGTTGACGCACTAGCGGGCCGCCGGCGGGCGCAGTGGCGCCTGCCGAGCCGCGCCGCTGCCGGTACATCTGGCGGCCGGCGGCGATGGTGGCGCAATGGGTGCCCGGGCGGCAAGGTCGCTGCACGCAGCGGCCGCCCGAGGGCGTGGCAAGAAGTGACGGTCGGCGCCAGACTGGCGCCGGCCCATCATTGCAGCTTGCACTGACTACCATTTCTGTGGACGTTGTGCTGAGGGCGCTCGGCGAAACTGCAGACTCCGTGCGCGATGCCAGCTGGGTTTGAGACTCGCTGCTCAAAGTGACCGGATGCAACCCAAAACACTCCAAAAAAGCGCACCAGTTATGAGTCCCTGTGTTTGTGAGTCTGTTCAGAATTTAACTCCGGACAGCGTGCCGTGTAGGAGAGAGGAGCGGCACGGTGATGTGTCTGTGTGGTCTGAGCGTGGGGCCGCCATCTCTGACTGTCCTTTTCTGCTCTGTTTCAGCACCGGAGATACTGAACTACGACCCGCTATCACTGGCCACCGACATGTGGTGAGTACTTTTTCGTCTGGACCGTCCGTGTCTGCCGGCGCGCCGTTTCCGCCTGGTTCTCCCGTTGCGAATTGGTGGGGGGGGGGTCCGGCGAGCTCCCCGGAGCGGGGCGAGGGGAGGGGCGCTCAGCAGCCCACATTCCAGTTCGGCCGTGCATAAACACAGGCTGCTGACTCATCGGGGCGGCGACGAGCCCTGGACCGTGTCAGCAGTACTGATGGTCGCTGCACACACGACGGCGGCGCCTGCACACCAGACTCTGTCGCCGGTACACATCACTCTGTGGGTGGCACACACTGCTCTGCAGCTGGCACACATGATCGTAGCTATGGTACAAGCGGATTTGAGTTAGAGTTGCTGTAGTTTCCTTACGGAGTCGTTATTGTATGCTTGTCCTTGCACATAGAAATTGCTAATCCCGAACTCTGATCCCGTACTTTGATCCCACGAAAAAGGCACTTACATGCCTTTTCCGTTCTGTGAGAAATCCGATGGATTAGATTTGGCCAAAAAACGAGATGGAGCGTCTGCGGGAGTCGCTGGTCGGTGACTCACCTTCTCTTTCACTTCTCCCAGACGCCTGCCTCCCACCAGGCGCACACACACGAGGTCTCCGAGTGGGCAGCTCCCGACAGAACACAAAGCCCTGAGTTTGTTTCCAGTCATTTAATGGTCTTTGGATAACAACCATTCCGGGATTTGCTACTCCCTCTGATCTGACAGCTGGAATGATGTCGCGACTCCTCTGTGCATGTGGCGGCTCCTCAGTGGGCGCCTGTTTCCGCTGGAGCATCAGAAGGCGGGCGTGTTGGAGCGCCGCCGCAGTCTCCGCCGCGCCGTCCGCTCAGGCCGTCGCCGGCGCGCCGCTCAGCCCAGCTTTCTCTCGTAACACAATATGGCTGGGCGCAGAGCGGTAATTTATGAGCAGGCAGCGGCGGTGGCGCCGCTGAGGCTGGCCGCCGCTACACAATAGATGTGCTGAGGTGCCACCGGACCCGGCACCGGCGCGACACAGTCCAAATACAGCCGCCGGCGACGCCAGGCCCGACTGGGGCCGTGTACGGATCAGGCGCGGCGCCGACTGCGCCGGGAACAGGCGACACTCGAGACCTGTGGCCACCGTCTGCGAGCAGCGAATGGTCACAGGGTGGGGCATGGCAGTAGGTGAGGTACAGGTGGTTCGCACAGAGACTGACGGGGGGTGTTTTCACCGCTGCTGAGGCAGCACTGAGGGAAGCGCGGCACTTCTGTGCATGTGCGGGACACCAGTGATCTCTGATTAGGTACCGAGAGGCGGATCTCGGTCTCTGGAATGTTTGCCCTCAGCAGTTTTGTGGCCACTTGGCATTGGTTTACTCGGCTTTAGCCTGGCTACCCAGCTGGGCGCTGGGGTCTGTTAATCCGACGTCGAGGATCAGGCACTGAAGCCGATGGGCCCCAGCCCTCGATCAACCGCATGGTTGCCTTGGGGAAGCCAGTCGCACTAAGGCGGGACGTAACACTCTCTTTGCGCTATTTTATCCGTATTTTATTTTAATATGTTTATGTCGTGCGTTTTATTGTATGATTTAATGAGCTGCAATCCGTGTGTTTCCTTGGACATACTTATTAATTTACTTCGTCCATTATCAGATGTTTAGTTTGTTGGCGATGTAGGCGAATTGGCTAAACTAAACTAAGTTTTTGAAGGGTGCCACTCGCTGTCACGTGTTCGCGCGTGCAGGCAGTCACAGTGGGCGGCTGTCGGTTTCAGGTCGATCGGCGTGCTGACCTACGCACTCCTGACCGGCTGCACACCATTCACCGGCGCCACAGTCCAGGAGACCTACTGCAACATCACTTCGGAGGAGGTCGACTTCCCCGAGGAGCTATTCACAGACGTCAGCGACGCTGCCAAGGACTTTATCTCCGGCTTGCTCGTCAAAACCCCGAGGTGAGCGACAGATCAGGGTTTCCGCTGCGGGGTGTATTCGGGAAAAGCATAGCCTGAATCGGAAAAACGCTCCCCGAAAGGCTTCCGTCTAGTCGCTTTTCAGGGCGTGTGTGTACGGTGGATACCAGAGCACTGGCAATCTTTCTGTCTTACGTCACCGAGAACGCGCGTGGAAATGACTTAGCATCAGAGCCAGCTGTGCATGCCGCGCTGATCTCACTGAAAATCGGTTTGTTGTCCAGTACGTCGGCCGTCCTCGCATTCTTTGAGTACTTTGGTAATCGGCTCAGAAGTGGGTGCCGCCGCGCATCAGCTCGTCTGGGGCCTGAATGACGCTGGCATGTGATTCTTTAGTCTAAAATGGCGGCAGGGGCGCAGCTCAAGAGCCGAGATTCCGAGTGGGCGTCCGCTTGGTCTTACTGGATGTTACACAGCAAAGTCAGCCTGAATTCCGAGTGGGCGTCCGCCAGGTCTTACTGGATGTTACACAGCAACCTCGCGCGAAAAATTCCGGGGTCCCGGAAACCGAACCTCCCACCGGAAACGTCTAGCGTAAACGCTCATAGGAACTGCGCTGGAACGTGTACAATGGAAGTGGAGGCTCTGATTAAGGCCATGCTCACTGTGTTTTAACAAGATTCAGAACTCTTTGCTCTCATTAGCATTAGTGGCGTTTCCTGTGGGGAGCTGGGGGTGAGCTGGACCCTGACCTGGTGCTGCGGCAGTGGCAGCGATAGTCTCCCGTGGGCGGCACAGCCTCGAAACACACTCCTCCAGCCCCCACAGCCACGCCGCTGACCCAATTACACACGCGTCGGCGCCCCCATAGTGTCGCTCCCCGCCGATCCGATTCGATTCTCTGGCACACCGCAGCGGTGGCCCACCGCCTGTGTCATTTACGAGTCTGAGCCAGCCATTTCCCAATGACTTCAGCGGCGTGTTTCTGTCACCCGTTTCGGATCTGCCTGGCTCGTTCCGGTCGACCCCTTATATCGTCGCCAGTTAGCAACGGCGGCGGTGACACTGAGCAGGCGGGAGGTGACTGCAGCTGAAGGATGTGGCGGGAGTGGCGCCGCCTTGCAGCGCCGGACGTGACAGCCTGATGAATGGTGCGGCGGCTGGGGTTATGTCACTGAGAACAGCAGACAGGGACCATGCCACTGGGGACATCTGCCCAGGGGCAGGCGACGTGTCACTGAGACCCGACCTCCTGGGGATATGCCACGGGGGCGCGGCCGCTGTCATGGCGACAGTGAACGCCAAAGACCCGTCAGTTTGGCTGCCTGATCATGCCACTAGGCAACAAGGACTAATACAGTGAGGTGGTCGTCTGCCCCACTCAGGTCTTCTTTATGTCTGCAGAGTTGTCCCCTGTCCAAGTCGGGCCCCATATGGGGTACCGAAGATTTCCTATGTGGACAACTAAACGTGTGTGAAGAGATCCGAATCGTGCGGTTTGGGCACTTGAATTGGTTAACCTTTCTGGCCTGCTCCATTGTCAGCTGGTCCGTTGCGTGCTCCACTGTCGGCTGCCGACACCGCTCTCGAATATTTCACCTGTCCCTTATTAAGACAAGGTCACTCATTTAGCGGAATTATATGTTTCTTCCCAGTTATAGTTTTGAAATGCCTAAAACACACATCCAGTGTGCGCCAGAAGAGCACCACTCGTAATGCCTAAACGGCACATTCCCGGTAATATATGGCGCCCCTAATGCTCTCCCCGGGCGAAATCGTAGGGAACTATCTCTGGGAACGTATGCTGCGCCAACGCTGACAAAGACTCCGGGAATGTCTCGAACTGGATGCAGACTACCGAAATGTCTCGGACTGGGGGTGCAGACAACCGAAATGCCTAGGACTGGGGAAGCAGACAGCCGGAATGTCTGGGACCCGGAACTGGCCGCCGGCGTCGCGCACCTTTTCTCCGACAGGTCAATTCAGAAGAGACCAGGTGCACCACCCACATCGCCTGACCCCATTCCACCCGTCCACTCAGATGCCATTCCCTTCAGTTCTCATTACCGGGACAGTACCAGAAGTTCCCGGCGCGTGGCACTTAGGTAACTGATGACCGGCTGTTTTCATTTCCCTGCGATTCGGCCGTTGGGCGGTGGTTGTAACGGAGCCTTGTTTCCACACCTGGACGTGCCTGCCCACCCCTGCCGGTCGGCCACAGCCGAACACGCGCAAACACTGCCGGTTCGCGCCGCTCACCTTTGTTGCCAGCGAGCTGTGGCGTGAGCGGCGGCGCCGGCAGAGGCCGCTCCGTACAGGTCCAGCACCAAAACCTGATGCTAAGCCGGCGCGCCGCGACAGTCAGGAGCCAGACTCGCCAAATACGGCGCAGCGGCGCCATGTTTTACCCATGAGCTGGCGTGGTTTGTGGTTATCTGTAATGACGCATCGCAGAGAGCGTGGCGTCTCGCCAGTCTCGGCGCCTGCGATGCCATATGAAGACCAAATCAATGGGATGAAACGAATGGCGCTGCGCACTTCTTCGCGGTTGGAAACAGGAGGTGATTTTCAGATCATAGGTGGACCGTTCAGGTCTGTGACACGCAGGCACGTGCGATTCGTCCCATCCCAATGAGAGCGATCTGAAAAGCGAGTCCAAGTGGTTTCGTGTTATACGAAAAGCATCTGAGAAGAAATGGAAAAAGCTAAATGAGACTTTGAATGAAAACTATGCGATTTTGAACAGTTTGTGACAAGTTTATTTGAAGTGCTGTGAACTACGTCTAATCTCCTTGGCATCGAGCCAGGACAAATCATGGTTGTCTGTGTGGCTGCAACCTCAGCTGGATAACCATATTTCAATAAATAACAGGTCGCTCCCCCTTCATTGGATGGTGTGCTCTCCGGCTGTTTAAATCTCCACTAGTTGGCGTGCAGCGCCGGGGGTTGTCCCCGCTAGGTGGCCGCCCGACTCAGACCGTTGCCGTACCGAGCTGTCCCCCTCCCTCCACCCCCACGGCGCCCTGCCACCCAAACCAGTTCCACAGCCGGACACTAGGCTGACACACACTGCGCAGTTTGTGCACAGATTCGTGCCACTTTCCGACCGACCGGGGCCCATTGTGGCGCCAGCCGGCCGGCGCTGTCGACATTCAACGCTGCAATGGAACGCTGTCAGCTACATTGGAAAACAAACGCGTGTCAATCAGAGGCTGGGGTCGATCTGTCTCGTCTTGTGTCATGTATGTGTGGTGTTTGACGTGTAGCGGTTGGTTGTCGTCGGGCACCCAGCTGTGTGTTCCGTTGTGATTTGGGCATGTGTTGATCCTGTGGCCTGTAAACGGTGGAGAGCCCCACTTAAGCGGAACTTTGTGTTGATTCTGTAGAGTGTTCCGAGGACGGCTGTAAACTACGGGAGGCCTCGGTGTGGTTAAGTGCGCATGGGTGGATATCAGAAGGCCGAGACATGTACTTGGATCTGAGTGCCCCCACACTGAGTTGTACTAATGCTATAGCGCCAACTCCTTCAGCACCTAGATCTAGACGAGGGCTATTCTCCAAATGTTATTGCTGCTTCTGTTGTATATCATGTGTTTTTGTTCGGTATTTGTGCACACCAATCACTGACGACCCGCTCTCTTTCTGTTGCAGTGGACGACGCTCTATTCACCAATGCCTTCAACATTCTTGGCTGTCCAGCTGTTGCGTCGCTGACGTCAACGCCCTCAGCTCCTCTCCACCCATCTCCCTCACCGCCGCCGAAGATATCGCTGACGACAAAGACTCCGGATTCAGCAGCCCGGCTTCGTCCGATGACGAGAACAGTCTCCCCTACACCAGCGTGCCGCAGCCGACCTCGTCGAACCTGCTGACCGCGCTGGCCAGCAGTGTGCCAGCACTGGACAATGGCAACGCCGAGCCAGCTGCTCTCACCAACACCACAGCCGGCTACACCATAGAGAACGCGCTGCCTGTGCGGCTTCTGGAGCCGGTAGACAACGCGTCGGTGTCGGCGGTGCCGATGGTGGCGCACGCGACTGTTGTCACCCTACGGCCGCTGAGCCCGCCGGCGGCGCTGACTCCTCTGGACCACAGCAGCAGCGCTGTTTCCGCTCTCACCCGGCCTCAGCACGAAGAGGAGGTTAGCGACGCCACGTCCGAGGCCAGCAGCGACCGCACCAGTGATATGTCGTGGGAGGAGTCGGTGTTTCAGTACCGCCGCCTCTCAGTCGCCCAGCTAACTGACAGGGTGTGGGACTGCTTCAACGCGCAGGACTTTGCCAGCGAACAGGTGCGGCCGTGGGAGAACGTTTGTATGGGCGCTGTTGGAAGGGCTAAGGCCATGTTCCAGGAGAGGTCGCCGGCGCTGGCGTCGCCTTCGACAGTGTCGACGTCTCGCGCGACAGTGAGAGCAGCGCCACAGCGGCTGTGACGGCAACTCCAGCTTCGTGATGTCGCCACTGGATGTCGCCTGAAGTGTTGTCCCTGTGCGTTTATATGAATGTGAGTGTGTGAGAGAGTGATCATTTTTGTCTTCATAACTTATTTTCATCGTCATGACCTGCCGGGTGCTATTTAGTGTAACTTATTGGGAGGACTCGTGCTCTTCGCTGCGTACTAATCAGGGTGTGCTGCCGAGGCCGGGCTGGCGTCTGCTCCGGTCAGATGTGTCCGGCTGGCTGCTGTTTGTCCCAACTGTCTGCATGTGGAACGGCACGTGACCAAATGCCATTGTGGTACATCGTATTGCGAAGTGGAGTATCCATGTTTAGCTTACTATGCTAGTCAGATTTGCGTAGGCTACGGTGGGTCCGCCTGATTCCGAGCGATGAAGGAACGAACTGTTTTGCAGTCCATGCCGTGCGTGTTTTATTTTGTACAGAGTTGTAAAGTGTTGACAATGGCAAATATTTAGAACAAATAAAGAGGAAAATTATTACGCACTGTTTGTTTTATCGCGCATATTCAAAGAATACGTCAGAAAAGAATACGCCACCATGTTCTTAGCATGCCACAGCGACAGACGGGTGAAGTGCCCAGCTTGGTTTATGGTATATACAATCAGATCGTAAAGACAGCAAAAACTGCGTTTAAGTCAAATATCTAACTTATATATCAGTGCACGTTGATAAGCCAAAGCTTCAGAACCTGCTCCATTGGCCCCAAATAGTAGAAAACAATCATTTGGTCCTCGAGCTTGGCTAAAGACATAATGACCAAGTGCTGAATTATCATTTATGATTTGCGGCTCGTGTTCATCTATGATTAATTATCAATTATTTAAAGATTTATCATTGGCCCATGTAATTACATAGTACAAATTTTGCTTATTTTGACAAATTCAGCTTGGATTTACAGGCCAACAAAGATAAATCCGCATGGTGACCTGGCGAAAAGTTCGAGGCTCTAACTGAGTAGCACTGGGGGCCAGGGGCGACGCCACACATTCTTTCGTGGAGGGACGGACTCCAAGCTGGCAGTGACGGGATAGACGAAGCTAGATAGATATTAAGCAGTCTGGAGGAGCCGTATCGAGTCAATTCAACAGCAACCAATCAACCAATTGCAGTAGACTTGCGTGTGGTTCACGTTGATGGCAGAAGAAAATACTAAAATAAAAACCTCCCACGTCCCCCGCTTTCGGCGCCGCGCCCATATTACGAGCCTATCGCAAATTTCAAAATCTGCCTATCTCCCTTTAGTTGGTTAGGCTTCTATTCTTGTCTTGCCATTTACTATTCCCATGTTCGGAAACATCAACATCTAACATCTTTATTTCTGCCGGCATCTCCAATTAACCTTCCAAAGACCAAAAACGGCGGCGCGCGAAACGTCTAGCTGTTCCCATCATTTTACATCCCGAAAATTTGGCTCAAGGTCATATCAGGTCAGGTCACAGGCCAGGAGGACCTCACCTCAAAAATACTAGGACGCATAACAAAGAAGGGTTAATCGATCAAGTAAACTCAACCACATCTGGGCCCACCAGGAGCTACAACATTTGTTCCGGATTTTATATTGGTGACCTAAGGTCATGTCAGACAACCTCCCCATTACAATACATGGGAAAATCACGAAATGAGCTTTCTCAGTAAGTATGGGTGGAATCAACTTCAAACATCGGTTGCGACTTCTCTAACCCATTCGAAGCTGATACCAAATTTTACGACCTTTAAAAGGTCACCTTAGGTCAAATAAGCATTTTGGTGTTTTCTCTATAAATTTAATAAACTAAGATAGAGCTTTTATTTTGTCACCAAAGTGTTTGTATAGTCACGGAGTCAAATGATATACATCATACAACCAGGTCAAGTTGGTCAGACCGTTGACCTGGGTCAGGTCAAATCTTAAATTTGACCTGGCAAAATATCATATATCATTCGATTTGTATGACGAGAGGATTGCAATGGTGCAAAACTAGCTTATCTTGTTTGGTTTGGAAGCTATTAGGAAAAAGTAAACGCCCTTATGCATGGGTGGCAATGGACATTCCCAAGAATATCCCAATATTTAGTGACCTGTAGCTCCTAGGCTTGACCTACACGAAAATAATGCCACGTAATGAAAGCGCATCTCAAGAGCTTTCGAATGGTGTTAGAAAATGTTTCTACTATCATAGTTTCTGAGATATAGGAGGTTTCTTAGTACACCTCATATTAGCGATTTTGACCTATTTTGACCTCTGGTGACCTTGATATTGACCTGACAAGAAAAATACCGAGTATTTTCGATATCATTTCGAAGAGCTTTGATTGCCGTTTCGCTTTTTCTAGCTCTCTTAGTTTTGAGATCGTGGGGGTCTTTAGCCCCCACCAGGGCGAAGGTGGCTCGTACCCGCCACCGGGGCAGGGTTAAACTACAGAATTCTCCTTCGAGACATTTCAACTGGAAATTTGAGAGCTGAATTCAACGCCAAAAATAAACCCTTCAATAAATTTATATGAAAATCGGTGACATGACTGTATTAGGTAGGCACCAGCCGATCTGTCGCGAAATTCCCCAGCGGTCCCCGTTAAACAATGGCGGAGCTGGAGTCTGCGACACCTGCCTACAGACAGGAGGCGGTGGTCACCTCTACATCAGCTTCTCGCCGGCACAGAGAGCCCGGGGGCGCGGTCCGGCGGTACCACCCAACCAGGTCACAGTAACGACCGCCCAGCTCAATATGGCAAGTGGCAGATATGATCAGCGACAAAACACGACCGGTCGTGATACGGCACGGGGCAGCGGCAGAGGTGAAATCACATCAGCCGGCGACAAAACAACACCGGCTCCAGCATCCGCTCCAACACTAAAATGTCATGGTTAGCCGCGGTAATCATTGTTCTCCGGATTTTACTTGAGAAAGTTGTCCGGCATGAAGTGAAATTACGCGTAATTATGAAGCAGTGATGCACCGTCTGACCCGAATATCCTTCAAGCAGTGAGCTTCACAGAGGCGTTCCTATCATGTCTCATGCAATGGTGCCCCTGATATCAGCATGGATCTTAGGTACGGCTGTATTATCAACAGCTGCATTAGGTGCTGCAGACGAGATAACTGCACAGACAGAGAAGATGGTCATGGGCACTCGGTCGTATCAGTCGGACCTCTCACGAAGACGTGATAGAATAGCAGTAAAGCGCTGACGTAATATACTTCTCTGACACCCGGTGGTTTTGCAGAATATGGGGCAGTTGTTAGATTGTTGTTAGATTATATTGTACAGCGACATTTCTTCTTGTCTCATGCAGGGGAGGCACCGAACAAAATAACCATTCATGTTCCCTATGTATTCAGGTAAACCGTTTTTTTCACAAAGGTTTGCCCTTTGTATTGAAATTACCTCTCTAGACTTCTCGGGTTTTTGCTTTCCGAACGGGCGCCAAACGCCCGCGAGGTTTCTTATCAAGCACGGAAGAAATGGATGGGCTATATCGCGGAAGGACACACTGTCTTGAATCCCTTTCACTCTGGCCTCGGTGGGAATACATTTGACGAATTCATGGTTTCGCCAAAGCGGGGAGACTGATGGGCATTGTAACACTGGAAGTTTTATCCACAACTTCCTACATGGTGAAAGACTGACGTTATAAACTGTCTCCCTCCAGAACTACAATCAAGAAGCTCTAGCATGTCTCATAGTGAGAAGGCAGGGAGGGGGGGCACGGTCCCTCCTCTCCCCTAGTCGCATACCGAGAGCATTGGCGGATCCAGAGGGGTTAAGGGCATTGCCACCATGAACCCCCAGATTTTGTCTAATTTTCTTCAAAAAAAAAACTGAAATTGTCACGATTTTGGGTCTTGTTGCCCCCAAACAGCCGGTGTAGACCTACCACTGAATGAACAGGACAAAACATAAAATTTACTCTTGGGAACACGAGAAATGATAGCTTTAACATCGGAAATGACGGGATAAATGAATACAGTTTTACTGGTATTTTCATTTTAATAGGTCTTCTCTCAACGGGTACGTCTGACAAGATTACCGGGAATATTGTCCTCAGAGTAATGAATCCTCTCCATCTGGTCAGTTGGGACGAAAAAGATTGTTTCCCACAAGATGGCGGCACCAATCCGTAATCAGACGCCTAACTTCTGTTATCTCACTCTCTACGCATCTAAAATGTTTATCGTGGCTACAATGAGTCAACACCTCGATTCTGGACATAAACTTCTCGAGAAGCAGAGTTAACACGCGCATTGACGGGGGCGGGTACCCGCCCCCCTCGGGTTTTTCGGAGACAGTAGAAAAACGGCGGCGCGCAGCGCCGCCGTACTTGGTATACCTTTTCCCTCATCATTTTTGCAGCTTCTGTGAAACTTTTCAGGATAGGTCATCTCAGGTCAGGTCACCAGTACAGGTCAAGTGACCCGACCTCAAAAAAAGTTTAAGATAGCATAAGTCGGAGCAGGGTGAACTTATCCAATTGAAACTCATATCACATAATGGACTCACAGAGTTCTCTAAAATATGTTCCGGTATTTTTGATATCGATGACCTAAGGTCAGGTACGAAGCATGACCTCTCCATTGGTAATACATGGGAAATATGGTTTTTACTGAATAACTCAGTAACAGATGGTGATAGAGCGTTTATTTTAACTTCATTAGACTCGCCTTGGCTTTGTGGTTCTAATGATATGCATTTTATATAATTTGACCCTGACCTGACCTCAGGTCAGGTCAAATCTTTGATTTGACTTAGCAAGGTCAAATTATATATCATTCGATTCGGCTTGCTGCGAGGATTCATAGAGTTCAAGTCGTTTTGCTCTATCTTTACTTGTTCAGATGTAATGGCCGAAAAACTTAATTTACATGTTATCCCTATGACGGCATGTGACGGCATGTTTTTGACCTCTGGTGACCTTAAATGTGACCTGACAAAAAAATGGTTCAAATATTTTCGATGGAGAAGCGGATGGGCTACCCAACGCCGTTTACCGTTTTTTGCTACCTACCGTGGTTCTCGAGATCTTAGGGGGGCGGGTACCCGCCCCCTCGTCAATCCGAAGGTGGCTCAGACCCCCGTCAATGCGCGTGTTAATATTGAGCGCCCTTTTGCGAGCCTGCCTCGAATGCCTCGACTAATAAGAGCACGGACGTAGCACTGCAGCCGACTGGCCCTCTTCGTCAGCCGATGGAAAAGTGTTTCTCGACGGCTCTTACCTTAGAGGGCATACCATGTAGTGTATATATTCATGACTAAAGCTCTACTTCTGCCGTCTCAGAGCGAGCAGCTACTCACATGAGCCCAAATTTCACGCGAAAAGTTGAAAGATGAAATATCATGTAGGAATTTGTTCGGTGTTTTTGGAGCTCACACACGGGGGATGGATGGTGCCGAAACCATTTTCATAACTGTTGGGTACAGGAGCTCTTACTCCCAAAAATGGCCTCTGAGGCCGGACGTGCAGGGTTCAAAATTCCGGTTTTTTGTCGGCGGAGGCGCTTCTGGCGCGCGTCCTTGACAAGGTGGCGCGTCCCCCTGCCGCCGAGCGGCACCAGACGGCAGCAGGGCCCGGATGCCTGAGGTGCTGATTCACGTGTCGCGACTGACGGGGAGGGGGGGTCTGGAACCGGCCTATCTCGCTTACCGGCTGTTCTGTTCAGGTGTGATAGTCTCTGCAGTCTACAAACGGCTTCTGTGTGACCTCGAGAGGCATGGCTGGATATCTCTTCTCGATCCAGCGGGGGGGTCTTGGGTGGGTTAACGCTGGCACGGCAATACAAGCCCAATACAAAGTATATGGGAGACTCAAAATCCAGGGGGGTCCTGACCCCCAACCCCCCGGGATTTCCACCCATGTCGAGAGGGACACATCACAAGTATGCATACCTAAGAATACAACATTGTGACACTCTTATCGCCTTTGGATTCCTTTATGAATTACAAAATCTTCGAATTCTCTCAGGGCTGTATTAGCTGACACATTAACGCCCTAGTCGATATTTCAGGCTCGATAAACTTCGATGGCAATGCCGAAAGCGCACCAAAGTCTGGCCATCACTCATCGGAACACCCGAGCTTTTGCAGCTTCCACTCTCGTGCCTAAGCGTATGTAAATCACGAAACTCTGATCCACGATCCAACTGCTAACACCCGATGTTTTGTAACATTACTGCGCCCTGCTCGCAGCAGGCAGACACGGGGCGCTTCGTTCCGCGACCGGTGCCTGTAGAATAGTCTGAGGAATGAATGAATTTCGAGTCCGAGCCCGAGCTTCTATCGGATAGCAGCCAACACATATGGACAGGACCGGTTGCCACGCAACAGCAGTCACCGCAGCCAGAGCCGGTGGAACTCGCGAGCCGAACACGGCCGGCTCAGATTCAATGAAAACAGCTCAACGAGCGGCGCTGTTTTCCTTGGCGTGACACCACCTTTTCGGACTGCAAAAAATTCGCCGGAACGACGTGGTGCTAGGTGGTTCTTTTTCCTTGTTAAGGGGTGAGCCGAGTACCAGGAAGGGTTCTGGGTAGCGTGGTCCTAACTGACGGTGGATACACCAACCCCTGCAGGATAACCCCTGGCAAAATAAATGTATCCCGCATCCTGCGATGTGTTTGGTTTCAAACAGGGCATTTTTTAAAGGAAAAGTCAGTGGGGACCACGAAGGGACCCTGGTGATTGGCTCCAACATCGGAGAGACCCTGTTCATTGGCACCGACCTTGGAAGGACCCTGGTGATTGACTCCAACCTCAGAGGGCCCCTGGTGATTGGCTCCGACCTCGGAGGGACTGTGGTGTTTGGCTCTATCCTCGAGAGGACCCTGGTGATTGGCTCCAACCTCGGAGGGACCCCGCTGGTGCTCGTCGGACCAGTCTCTGGGCTCCAATTTGCTCATATGCTCCAATTTGCTACAACCTTGCTCATATGCATCATCTTTGGGACCACCTTCACAAAAACTTCAGGTAAATAATTTGCATTCACTTAGCTATTCATATGATCAGTTAACGACATACATATCAGTAGATGGCAGTTACAAGCGCTGATTGTTGTGAGGTTGGTTTCCGGTATAAAGCGCAGCCTTCAGGAAGACCGTAGAAGGCAGCTGCCCTCAAGGGGAAGAGGCCCAAATAGTCAGCACCGCCCTCAGAACAGCTATGGTCGCGGGAGTCACCCTCGGAAGGACACAGTTAAGCCGCCAAGACAGCTGATTTGCGTTCATTGTTTATTGCGACCATTATATACGCAGCAGCGCGGCAGAGAGACGTGGCTGTGGCCGGCACCACCGGCTGTCCCTTCCACTCACTAGCGCCACACAGGACAGCACAGCAGGAGCACATCACTCAGACTGCGCCGACCGCAGAGGACGCCCGGGTACCCGCCGTCAGCAGGGCTGTTCGCAGACAGACGACGGATCAATGCTACCCGAGCGGCGGCGGCGGCGTACACACACCACGTGACATTTCTGAATACGCACCGCCATGATTGACTGGTTCAACACACACGTCGCCGAAAAGCAGAGAGGAGACAACAGATGGTAAAAATTGCTGGAATGGCTACGCCCACTACGTAGCTCCATCACAGGCACAACAAGACCTGTGAGACAAGTTCGGGTCAGAAGCGGCAATATCGGACACGTGAGGCACACAAATGGTTGGGGCCGCTGGATCTTCAGAAAACGCTCGGACGATGTGGGGATGGAGAGTGGGATTACAGGACGGTCAGCCGACCGAGCCGTGGCGAAAACTAAGGAGAAAATACAAACCAGTCTGTTCCGGTGCTGAACTCCTCCCAACAGGCTTGCTCCACGCGGATCATCCAGAACATCTCTGCACTCCCGAACACGCCATCAGGCTTATGAACGATACGCGGCACAGACGCAGCGCTCCTCAGACCCGACGTAACGCGCCACAGGACAGCCGCAGCTCCTCACGTCTACCTCACTTCTCAACACCAGCCGGCGTGCTATCACAAGGCATGGAGGCTCGGCAGGTCAGGGCGACCCCTACACCGCACAGGCAGAGACTCGGCTGGGCGCCCCCTAAGGCTGTCCAGGGCATCCCAACAACGCACGGGCGGAAGCTTTTCAGATTGCCCCGAACACCACACGGGAGGCGACTTGCAGGCTAAAACGCCCCTTACGGTGCGCTGAAGTGCTCTAATATTCCCCAGTGCAGGTGCTACCGATTGGGTTCGATTGCTACATATTGCAGCTACCATTATCGGAACCGCATCGCCCGTTGGGTCACGGTAGGCAATTAACACGCACTTTCGCAACAAAACGAAATTGCCTCATTTGGCTGCATCCCGAGAAATTTTCGGCGGACAAAGACGGATGCAAAATTCTACAAAGGTACCATTTTGGGAATATCTAGCAAGTAGCAACGAAACGAGTCGGTTTCAGCTGGCCGGGAGACCACAAGTACACTTCAGCCCACCCTGGCGCCCCCTACATCACACGGAAGGACGCTTCTTACTGCGCCCCCTACACTGCTCGGGGGCAGGTGCTCAGCACGCCTGGGCGGATGTCACGACAGTTCAGCGCCTTCTAACCTCTCAACACTCTCACTCATCCGCGTAGGGTCTCTACCAGATCCTGACATCAAGCTCACGACTTCCACAGCTTACTGGTGCTAGGCTTGACACTTTTTGTCTTAAGTTTCTTGGCCTTTTCTGAGGTGGACACCGTTTCCTTAGAATCGGAGGACATAGGCTCGTCCTGCTCCTGAGACTTGAGGTTCTTGCGGATCGTCTGGATCTAGAACACACGAAAAACAATTGCTGGTTATAGCAGGGTTGGCACTGCCCACTACCCACTGTCCGGGTTTTTGGGTTTTTTATTGGGTGTTTTAATGGATAAATCCCACCTTGGTTTTTTCATAAATCATTTTCTAGATGTCCCTGCGTGAAATTTTTGCCTTTTTGCTATTCACATCACTTTTAAAGCTACTTAGCCTTAGCATGTGTAGAATAGGCCAAAGTTTGGCAGAATTGGTACCAAATGCCACCTCATAAAACCCGCTGGAAAAGTGCATTTGGAAATCTTGCTGTTTTACCAGAAAAATCATTCCTTAGAATCCACATGTCGTCCAAATTGCACATTGTGCAACACAAAGTTCTATCATTTTTGCCGCAGTTAAAAGTCGCTGGATAAGACCAATACTGTCCCTGATTATGACTTTAGTTTATGTCTGTACCATGCAGTTTTTTTCCAGAATTCAACCTAATATATATATATATATATATATATATATATATATATATATATATATATATATATATATATATATATATATATATACTTAATTAATTTATGAACATCTCTGCAGGGTCAAATACGCCAAAGTGACAGTGCAGTCTCAGTTTGTGACTCTGACTTTGACCTGAGGCACAAAAATGGTTTCTTTGTCCAGCTCAACGAACCTCTAGAATTATGGTGGTGGAGTCACATCGTGATACTCCAGGAGCGCATCCAAGGTGGGGCGACCGCCTCTCCCCTTGACTGAGCTCAAGCACTGTAAAGAGCTTCCCGCACGGCCTCCTGTCGTTTTCTGATTTATGTTCCCCAAACTGATTATAAGAAGACGGACACCATCACAATGTTTGTCTTGGAGACTCTCAATAGCAAATCTCAGGGGCCTAAGTGTTGGTCTGGTAGGGCCAACCAAAATTTTGAATTGGGGGCCCCAGATTCGGCTATCGGGACACCAGAGTTTATCTCTGGGCCCCCAGACTTGGTCTCTGGAGCAGCCCCAAAAGTTTTCCCGGGGTTTCCAGAGTTGGTTTGGAGGACCCTCAAGAGTTTGTCACGGAGGGGGGCGCCCAGAGCTGGTCTCTGAGGGCCCCTAGAGTTTGTTCCGGTGGGCCCAAGAGTCTGACTTGGAGGATCCGAAAAGTTTTCTCGGGGAGTCCAGGGTTGCTCTCCGATAGTCTTTAAAGGGAATGTGGCACCCTAATAACGTGATTTTAACTGAGATAGCCAAGTTGTAAAGCAAGTCGGAGAACCCGGTCCTCAATATATCATTTGTCTTGGAACTCGAGATTTCCGTAGGAAAAAGCTAAAAAATTACCTGTAATGTACCCCTCATGTACCCTTAGCAGCAGGCCACAGTTGTCATGGCTGTTGGCGTGACGACATATGCTGATGTCACGATGAGCATCAGCCAATCGAAGCCCTTGAAGCGTTTCGAGTATGGTAGTGGTTGCCAGATCATGACATCATCCACGGGCAGATATTTATTTATTTTCCAAGAAGAGTATTTTAAAAATCAAAATATTGAGCTTATTGTACATTTTTCAGAGAAATCAGGAGTGGTTTCATTATTTTCGGCTAAAAGTACGCCTAATTACACTAAATTCCAGGATTCGACTAAGGTGCCACATTCCCTTGAAGAATTCGTCTCGGGGGGGGGTCTCAGAGTTGGTCTCCAAGGCCTTCGAGAGTTTGTCTCGTCGACACGTAGAGTTGGTCTTGAACCTGGCTGAAAGTTGCTTTCGGGGGTCCCTAGATTCGGTCCTTGGGGTCCCCAGAGCTGGTTTCGGGGGACCCCAAAAATTGGTATTGGGGCCCTAGTGTTGGTCTCGAGGACCTTCAAGAGTTTGTCTTAGTTCGTGGGGGCCCCCAGAGCTGGTCCCGGGGATTCCAAGACTCGTTCTCGGGTGACTCAAGAGTTTTTTTCTGACAGGAGGGGGAGGTTTTGCCTCAAGGCGCCGGCCAATTTTTCTCAGACTGCCCAAAGAACTCGTGTTGGGGTCACCTCAGAGATGGTCCCCGGGTCACAAAATAATGAAAAGGATACCACGCTTTATTTAGCTAGATAGGCAAAGAAACAAGCAAGGTACGTAGAAACAGCCAATAAAAGTCACGTGAGCCACACGGATTCACTCCACAATCCCATCAGCCACAGCTGACGTTCTTTTTATTTTCATTAGCGATCTTTGCACTTGGGGCCCCGTGCAGTGCCCCTGAGCCTATATCCACGCCCCCTTCCCCCTGAGCAAATAACGGATACGCCCCTGCTATGCTCTGAGAATTGTGAACTGGCCTTTACTGATGTACCGAACTAAGATTTTCAGCGCTAGCATTTGTCAGTGAGGAATATGAGCTATTGATTTAGAAAAAAGTGAGAGTAAATTCCTGTGGGGCGCGGTGGTGTGGTGCTTGTCGCACTTGCTTTATACGGGGTCGCCCGGGTTTACGTTCGGTGGATTTCTTGAGTACGGAGAATCTGGCTCCTAAGAGAAAACAGTAACAAGAGTCGACGACGCCGTATAACCATAGCAGTGGATGATTTGATAAGTCCCAAAAATTTTTATTCTGGTCAAAAGCCGGTTCATTCTCCTTATCCATGGGTGCCCATAAAACTAGGAAGGGTTCTGCACGCTGCCGCCAATCGGGTATTTCCGAACAGCCTGGGGTACAGGAGCGTCTTCCCCCCTCCCCCCGCCACCTGAGGCAAAGACTGATAGGCAGCAATGATATTGAAAGCATCACAGTCTTAAAGGGAGATACGCGGAAAAATTTTATTGGCTATATCAAAAGGTCACAAAAAGTTGTTTCAGAAGCCCTATTCTCATTTTTGCGAATTCGGCCTGCAAATGCCTTAAAATTGCTCTCAAAGTCAACATTTCTAGAGGACTTTACCGGTACACCTCGTATCGATGTAAATGACGTACCCCCGGCTAAGACTATCTAATTCTCTAAAAAAAAACCGGTCCCATTTTTCCTAAGCAGTGACTTGAAAGTTTAAAACTATCCAAATAAAAAGTTATTTTCAAAAAATCTACAGCCAAAAATAATATTAAAACAAAAATAAGCGACTTTTAAGAAATCACAATTAACCAATCAGAACGCACGGCCACCTCATAGGGGGGTCACGTGACCTTTCTGTCGCAAAAGTTTCGTCATCCTGGGGCTGAAGCAGAAGACGACACAAGACCCGAGGTACGAAACGGCTGAATACTTGAGTAATTATGTTATTTTTTTCGTTTTTAGGGCAAACTAATTGATTTTGTATTTTTAAAAGCTTTGAAAAATTAATTCAAATACAAATACAGGAGAAGAAACATTTTTGTTACGAAAAAAACATTACTTTTCAACTTTAAATAGTTTTCGAAAAGCAAGTGATGGGTGAAGGTTTCAGCATTTTATCGCAACTGTTAACCTCTTTCGATAATAAGTGAGTGGCCCCCTAAAATTTTTCCGAAGATACAAAAATAATTGACAGTTTCGTAATCAGGATTTTTCAAATAGCAAGAAACCACAATAATAATTTTTCGCGTATCTCCCTTTAATGCGTGCTCAAATAATAACATTAATCTATAGAGACGGTGTGACGAGAATGCTACAAAACAAAAATAAAAAACCCGGAAAAAAACTCACAAAAACGCAAAAAACCCAGACCTGCGGGCTTTTTACACAAAAGCCGGGTTTTTTGTAACCCTGGGTTATAGCTATCTAAAACAAGTGATGCACCGGAAAAATCAAACCGTCATGACAAAATAAAGAAATATAGCAATGAGGGCGGAAAGAGTGGGCATATCAATGGAAGCCTCCTTCCTGGAAGCGGTACATTCACGCTTTAGTTTCCACAATAAACGAGCGCCACCGGCCGCAACGCAGGCGAGTTTGAAAATTATTCAAAATAATCAGAGGAAAACACGCTCTGAGGAGATGAGCCCGTGTCAATAATTATGCCCCAAACTATTTTAGCGGATTCTGTTTGGAGGGAGGGGGAGCAGCAGTTGGTGTTGTTTTGCGTTAGATCTGAGCACACGCCTGCAGAGTTCTTAAAACAGGGTGCAGGGTGAAAAAGCACGCCCACGCACTTTGAATATCCTACTACCTAGGAAGTAGTTGTACATTATCTTCCATTCTTTTATGGATATCAACTTTTGGTGGTCTTTAGGTTCTCTGTACTTCGGTCAATGATAGTATACTTTTAGGATAACTCCTAAAGGACGGGCTTATATTATTAAAGCTGATTAGAAATGGCAGGGCAACGCCCCTGTTCGTAGGACCATAGGAGCGACTACCAAAGATATATCAAAACGGTTAAAACTATATTAAAACGGATTTCATCCCTTACTTAATAAAAATTGTTAAGACATTAAGACTTCCCGCACCCTAAGATGTGAATTTTCTGAGCAGAATTTTCCACCCCACAGCCTAGCAGAAAACCTATCTTGGGATATTGCCCGTCTGAAATATAAAGGCATTCATTTTTTTCTTTCCTTCTCATTAACTATAGCAGTTTCCAACTCACAGTGCTGTACAGGGGAGCAACTTATTGGTGATAGAGACTATGAAAGCGAGAGACAGTAATGTGCGAAATAAAAATGAAATGCCATGGTTTTATGAGCATTTTAGCACCTCAGTGACAGCTGACAAATATGAGCACTACGCTATGGTTATGTTCCTGCGCATTCTCAAACCTCCTACAACACACTCTAAGCTCCTCCTACCTATTTATATTTACAACCAAAACTATATACACCAGCGGTGAGAGCAAACTTTTCAACTGAAATTAGATTTAAAAATATATAAATTGATTTACACGAAAACAAACAGTTAGAGTACAAGAGAAAACAGCACAGGGATCGGAGAGATCAGAGAGACTAGTTTAGGTACGGCTTACATAATTGAGTAAGGGTTCAGAGTTTACCATATTGAGATTGAGTCAGTCTTGAGTGACCAACAAGTGTAATTTTTCAGTTTATTATGGACGTTAAAGGAAGCCGAAGTCCTCATCAATAACAATATCGTTGAGGTGTCTCTATTCACGGGCGTGCCAAAGGCCCTACATGTTACCAAGGGAGCAGATGTGTTGCAGTTGCGTTGGAGCTTGCAGGATTTAGGGGACTGTAGTAATGTGATCTCTTGACCGGCCAATGTCCACAAGTGGGGAGAGCCCTGAGAGAGGGGCGCTCTGACCTTGGCGTCAACAGCAGCGCGGTGCCGGGAGCGCGCCTCCTTCTCGCTGTTGGCCGTGTGTATCTGGTGTTCGACCGCCTGCATGACAGCGTCGCAGGTGCGACACCAGGCCTCCAGGGTGGCGGTGACGCGCGGCACGTCCTGGGGTCGCACGTCGCGGCCGGCGGCGTACTCCACCTCCAGTCGGCCGCCCCGCTGGTCCAGCTTGCCCCGGATCACATCTGAGGGGACGGCCGACAACAATGATAATGCTGCCACACAGACACGAGAACATAACAAGCACGCTGACAAATGTGTACACCATGTATCTGTAGATATATTGAAATTCACACATGTTGTAAAATCTACTGTTTTCAACCGCATCGTAAATAAAAGCCGTTATTTCGGATCGATTTTGAGATTAGTTTGCGAACGTAATTTTTTCAAGATTGCCCTCGAAGTTTATTCAAAATGGCAGAATTCTGAAGGTCTTGCTATAAAGGAAAAATAAGTAACTCCAAAATCCTTAAAAATATTCCTCGATATTTTGTGAGAAGTGATTTGAGTTCAGACTTCACCTCTGAAAATCTAAGCCTCTCGTAACCACCTCCCAGGGTAGCAAACAGAGACATCAGATCACCACGAGGCCAGCAAAAGTGTCAGAACAGAAATCCTTCTCAAGAAAGCACTGCATCTTTTCATCAAGTGCTTCTGTCAACAACAGATATGACGAGACCGGTAAAACTCAGATCAGAAGCATACTAGAAACACTGAATCCTCTCGTCGAGCGGTTCTGATAAATAGGAGTTCTGGTACCTGAGTAGATCGCCGATATAATAATATCTTCTAGTTCTCGCGTGCTTTCCAGACCCAGCTCCTTCAGAAGGTCCGTATAGGGTATACACTGAAACCAGAAACACGATGAAACAGAGAGCAGCGGGCTGAAACCATATAGCATCAGCGGAAGGTCGACAACAAAATAATCATCTACATCGCACTGAGTGGCCGAAATGGGACGTGCGTTATTTTACAGAATCGAGCTCGAGTAGCTGGAACTTCTACACAGTGCGGCAGCGTTCAGCGGAACAAAATTCCAGCTTTCCGAAAATACAAGATGGTAAAACCCAACGCCGCAACATTTGTTTCGTTCGGGGAGCTCGTTCCTTCTATATTTTGCTTCCACAGCCAAACTCAGCCGTTATCACTTATACGCAGCTCGGCTCAGGTAAGAGTCCAGTCAGCCCAGCACTGGGCGGTAACATTACATCGTCTAACCCGAACAGCGCCGGTGTCTGCGCGGCGGCGGCGCCCCACCTTGGTGCGCGTTGCCATGGTGACAATGGTGAGGTGCCGCAGCTTCAGCAGCTGTGTGGCGGTCAGTTCCGGCAGACTGGCCCGCGCCCGCACGTAGTCCAGGTACACACCACAGGCGAACAGCTCCAGCAGCTGATGGATGGCCGCGTGCTCCTGCTGCTGCTTCAGCTGCCGTTGACGGCACAGACATACTGACTGACGTCACTGGTGCACGTCAAACGTCACACACCAATCTCACCTACTCCTCGCACCAGTTCCAAACAAAGCTGCAGCCATATTCCAATATTATTCACATTTGACCTCCGCGCGCGTGGCGGTTGACAGCCAACATTGCCAAGACAGGGGTTCAAATAAGAACCACCGCTAGTTGAAAAACTAAGACAGCCGGAAAATGCGGTAAAAATCAGTCGGAAGCTCTTTAAAAAAAACACTGATCCGTAGGTGATCATTTCTTCAGTCTACACAACCTCCAAAGCATCCGAATAATTGTCCATTAATATTTCACCAGCCTTAAATCATTTCGACCAGACGCAGGAAAGCTCAAAGTTGTCAGGGGCAATCGGCACGATCGTGTCATCATCATGATTCCCGTTTTAAACACATGACCACCTGGGGAGGAGGGGCTTGATAAGCGGTGAACGTTTACTTTTCTCTCCGCAAACGGAAAGTTCTGGAACAAATAAAAATCGACTAAGTGGTTTCTCGGTGTGCTCTCTTACATGACTAACTCAGTTCAACTCCCATTGTATTCATTCATTCATAGGCTTACCTCGATAATATTCGGCATATCCAGTAGCTCGGCAAAGACATAGACTCCAGGGGCGTCGAGAGCCTGTCTGACCAGCTGCGCGGCAGCCGCGCCTCTAGCGGTCTTCGCCAGAAGCACAAACTGCTCCAGCGCACACGAGGGGGCCACCGCCTCGGTCATGACTGCTGGCGGTGGCTGGCTGACCCGACTGAGAGGCTAACGACGTCCGCTGCGTCAGACGCCGACCTGGTGTCGCGCTACACGATTCTGACGAAGCCTGTAACCACGATGACACTGTATTACCGTACCAGCACAGAGGGCCCACACCGTGGCAGTCCACCCGCCTGTGCGCTGGCGAGGTAGGGGCCTCACATTAGAGGAGCAAGCTCTAAAATGTAATGGTTGTTCCTATGAAAACCATGTTGATTTTCTTTTAGCTGGAACCTGTATTAATTACTCATTCCACCCACAAGCAGGTGGCAGATGCAAATATGCACCCACAAGCAGATTGCACCCACAAGCAGATGCAAATATGAACCAGATTAACTCTTTAGCTAGGTATATCAAATTTGCAGCATGCTGATGAAGTCTAAAGCAAAGAATGGAATTGACATTTTTGGCTAGGAGTCAGATTCTGGAACAAAACTTCAATCATGGTGAAATATGAAGTTTCACATTTCATTTCCTCTGCACTTGTCCGAACCGTTTCCATATTGATATGATCTCCAATCGAGGCTGTATGATTGCTTGATAACCATTTAATAATAAAAAGATATTGCTGATTGTTAACATGCAGATCTTTTTTAGGACATGCAAAACATAGGCCAAAATAAGACAGTGTGTTTCTATCAATAGATTATGAACAAGTCTGAAGAGTTAGTTTTGATAAGATTGCAACAAAAACATGACGCAGCCATTGCCACATTCAGAGAATGATCTTTCTACCAGCTCGTTCATTTCATATGTCAACATCTTTTGTTTTAGAGAATCATAACACCAATAATAAATCATGAAATGCACAGCAATCACAAGAAACATCCAGAGTACTTCAACCATCATGATAAAAACACACCTGATGTTTGATTGCTCAAATACGGTCATAACTAGCCTGGGCGCATTAAAGGAAATGAACCACTTTTTGAAATTCTAAAATGAACAAGTTAAGAAAGTATTTGAATTTATCAGATTTATTACAGAACAAAATGCATAAAAACAGTCTGGTGTGGTCACGAGACATTTGTGAGAACTACACATCGGACCACAGCAGGTAGGTATGTAAGTCAGTCAATAGTAGCAAGTCAGTCCCTAATTATAGTATGTAAGTCAGTCCCTTCTGGAATACGGCAACATGATTTGGGGTCCATTTAATAGGGCTGACCAAATTCTCTTGGAGAGGGTTCAATGGCGTGCCACCCGCATGATCAGTTCTCTTCTGGGAATTCCCTATGCAGACAGGTTGCATATCCTCAAGCTCCCATCATTATATTACGACGGCAACGTGGCAACACGATTTGAGTGAAACAGCTTGTCCATGGGACAACTGACCAGGATCATGCCCCATTCTTTGTACTTGACACCCAAACTCGCACTCGAGGCCATCCGTGGAAGCTGGTTAAGCCAGAAGCAGTGTCCAGGGTTAGGTGTAACTTCTTCGGTGTCAGGATGATTAATGATTGCAACTCTTTGTCAGTGTTGGCTGTAGTGGCTCAAAGTCTGAATCAGTTCAAAAATTGGCTTGATACCCATTGGGTCACCTTCATGTACCAGGTTCCTGAACTAGTCTGACACTGATCCATCCTATCCTCCCATCTCAGGAGGACAACTTCTAAGCCACCCTCAGGTTCCTTTTCCTGAGAAAGATCATGCTGAGACACTTATATCCCGAGCTCGTCGGTGAATTGGAGCCAGCTGGCCACTGTGGTCTCTAAAATTATGAAATTGACGGTAACGTAGGTAAAGTAAGGTAATAGTCTCGAACTGACATTGTCAGCCAGTCAATGAGAGGATAGAGCATAGCCCAGCAGTCGAACCAACATGCTACCTAAGCTATTTACCATCACACTACCACATGCTGCCAGACTTGGCTTGATATGGACTACGGACTGCGGACTCCTTTCCGATGGCAACGTTACAAGCCTAGTCGTTGTGACCCGGCTAATAGTGAACGTAGTGACAAACGACTCGAAACCCGCTATCGTCGTCCGCGTTGCTGGACTTGAATTCAAATTGGCGACGATGCCGACGCTTCCTCGTTCTCCGATTCTCCCGTGCAAAAAACCGTCCTCAGTGACGTCAGTGTCACATGGCACAAATTCGGACTCTTGCGATATCGCGAACAGCACTAGTAGCTCAACGAGAGATGTGACGATGGTGACGAACGCCGATCTAATATACGGTAGTGCAAATACCCAGCCCACCTCGGAGTCAGAACAAGGGACAGCAGACTGGGCCCCGAAAAGTGAGTTGCAGCAACAATCTGTGGGTGGGGGACGTTCTGCTGCTGTTTCCTCCGAGGTGGGGGATAGGAAGAATGTGAAGGGACTCAGTCTTGATCTAACCAGCGGTGTCAACATTGATAACCCTGTCTCGACTGGAGGGGTAAGTGTTTGTAGAGATGGCGCGAGAACTTCTAACTGTAGTCCGGGAATTGTGGCCGCTGGCATAGAGTCCCTACCACTGGATGCAGAACTATCACTCCCACCGTCTTTGTCCAGATCCAACAGCAGGGAAAACAAACGCTCTCTGTTTGAAAGGGTGGTCCAGGAAAGCAGGTCTGTGGGCTGGAAGTTAAGGATGGGCAGTTGGGGCTCGAATGTGATGTTTGCCAGAACTGGTACCACACTTTTGCCAGTCTATCAACAAACCAGCTAACAATGCCCTTAAGAGACATGTTGACATGGCATTTATATGTTCATGTTGCAAGGTCACACTGAAGGATTCAAATCCAGCTTCATCTCCTGCAGTGTTGCCGTCCAGACTGATCTGCCACAGAATTCGCATCCTGGCGAGCTCAGGACTGCCTCCGGGCAGGCAACACACTGGTGTTCTGATGATCTTGGTTTTCAGCCAGCTCCTGCAGCTCTTAGCACACAGGCTGAGCATCTAAATCGCTTAGACACTAAGGTCAGTGAGCTTTCAGACACTATCCAACAACAAGTCACCAAAATTAACTCACTCCAGGAGAACATGCGGCTTTTCACCCATTCAATGAGGGAACAGGAGGTGCATGCTACTGAGCATGCTACCATGATTAAAAGGGTCCTCAGTGAGAACCAGGCCCAGAAGCTACAATACTCTGAGGTGGTAAAAAAGACCTGTGACAAGATGGTAGGTGTGGTCAAGGACCAACTGATGGATGTTTCTACTGTTACTCACGGATCTATCACCACCAAAGATGCCCAAAATGTGTCAAAGATCTTTGACGATTTCCTTGACAAAGACAACCGGGTTTCCTCTCTGATCCTGAAAGCCTTTCTGACAACCCCTAGCCAAGCAGGGAACCTCATAAGGTGAGTGAACCTGGTGTTGCTTCCGATTTTCTTCAAAACTCTTGTGAGACCACACCTCGAATATGGGAACTTGCTCTGGGGGCCCTTCAACCGAGAAGACCAGAAAAAGATAGAGAGAGTGCAACGGCATGCCACCCGAGTGATCCCTGAAATAAGGCACAACCCATACAGTGAGAGGCTGCAAGATCTTCAACTTCCCTCACTAGTATAGTGAGTCACTATACTACAGAAGGCGACAGGGGACATGATCCTCATATTCCAGATATTTCATGGCGACATTGATCTTGACCCTGAACGCTTCTTCCAGCTAGACGTTAACTCGCAGACGAGAATACAAACTGGTTAAACCTCGTGTTGAGTCTCCTATCCGTCGCAGTGCATTCGGCATTAGAGTTGTTAACGACTGGAATGGTCTCCCCAGTCATGTTGTCACTGCACCCACTGTCAACACATTCAAGACCTTGGCAAGGCTTGACAAACACTGGGAGGACTCTTGGTATACTATACCAGACATGGATTAGGTAGTGAAACCACACATACATGAGCTGATTAAGACCGGACACCTACAGGCCTAGAGCCTCATTAAGTCTGTATCCTTCAAGTTCAAGTTCTTAGGTAAGGTAAGGTATATGGATGGACGAGAAGCTGATTGGAATGCGGTTGCCATTGCCAAAAGCTGCATCAGTGTCATAAACACACATGTATCCCTTTGTGCAATCCTTATCGGCACTGTGCATAGAAACTGGTCGGGAGTATCCTGATGAATGGGCTGATACAGATCCCCTAGCCACCAAATCAACTCCTTCCACTGAAGGCAGAGGTAGGTCTGCCAGGCAGGTAAGGCATTTTGAAGTGCCTTTCACCCCAGTAAAGTTCAGAACTTTTTCCCCATTCATTTCGGTGCCTAAGACATGGAATGAATACATAGCTTCGAAAATAAGAAATGTGTCAGATATTCCGCTCAGCAAATCCGCCTTTAAGCAAATTGCAAAAAAGTTTTCATTGATCACTACTGAGGTGTGCATGTCTATATATGTATCTGACCACCTGTCTGTTCTGTATTTTTTCTCCATCTGTCAAACCCCATAATGTGTCCCCATTGAACCTCCCTGGTACAGTCTATGTTACCTGAACCTGTCATGCTTTCAGCAAGTGTTATCTGTCCACTTGTCTACCAACGTCTGATGTAAAGTGTCCCTGTTGTTGTCATATCAAGTTCAAATTTCTTGCACTTTGATGTTTCTCCCCGCTGGTGACCTCCCAATGTGAACGAACATGAGCCTAAGCATTGTCGGAGAGTGGCTTTATTATTAACTTTGAGGTGCCTCATCAACAAGAAAATCTCCCGTTAGCATGGGGTCGGGGACGGGCACCCTTATGTCTTAACGTCTCGTTGCTAACTGCACTGCACTTCTGATCGCGCACCTATTCCCCGTCTCGCCACCAGCCACTCTCCTACCAGGCCAAACCCTTCACCCTTTTTCCGCTGCGCCGCAGAGGTGGAGCCTCTCTCTTCTCCGCCTGCCTGCTGCCGGTGGTCCCTGGGCCCCGGCGTGTCCGCTGGTGCTGCTGGCGCTATCCCGGCGTGGCGGATCTGCGCGGGCTTGAGTTGTTCCCGAGATGGAGGCAATGCCCGGGGCGTCTTCTGCTGGGGCAGTTCTTCCATCTGTCGAGCTGCATCGTTGGAACCAAGTTGGGACCGAACTTCTGGAGCTTGATCGCTGGGCGGCGCCAGTGGAGCAGCTGGCGCGGCTCCAGCCTCTTTGTGCCCTCTTCAGGCCTTCTCTCACGTGGGCACGCGTCAGAGCTGCTGTTTCCGGCGTCCTAACAACCGCCGGATCAGCGTACCGGAGGGCCGCGGGTGGCGGCGGTACGGCCGCCCTGCAGGACCACATGCTGCGGCGGTCTATCTTCGAGTTGTGGGCCAAATGGCGCGGCTTCACCCAGGACCTCAATCAACCCAAGTGGCTGTCCGAGCTCGCGTGGCATCGTCCAGCCTCATCCAGGTAATACTGCCCACCTACCCTACTCGGCCTGCCAGCCTATTCATACTGCCTGTGGCCTTCTATCACCTGGACACGCCTCAGAGCTACTATTACCGGCATCCCCCCAATAACCGCCTACCAACGTACCGGAGGGCAGCAGCACCGTGACCGGGCTGTCACCCGCCTGCGGGACCATATGCCACAGCACCCGCTTGTCGACCGGCCTACTGGCCTACCTTCGAGTCGCAGGCCAAACGGTGCAGCCTTGGCGATGACATCGGTCGGTTCCAACAGCTGCTCGAGGAGCGGCCCACGATGTCTCGCGCCTGCATCTGCTACGGTGTTGGACGCCTTCATCAGCGGCACCGGCACCAAGGCTGACGCGACCAGGGACATCCCCGGCATCCCGGACGTCGGGGCGGATGGCGGGGAGCCGGACTTTGCTGGGGACTGGGGGTCTGGGGACGGTGAGGGTGTGGCTGGAGCCACGGGTGCCGGAGAGGGGGAGGCTGCTCCCATGGGCAGTGTCTGCGCACTGTATGCCATTGATCAATGTTAATTTGTTTTCGCTACGCTTTTAACTGTGCTTTTTTACCCTCATACGTTCATCCTCATCCTGATTTATTATTTCACCCACCCAGCCGGTAGATGTCTGCCGGGCTCTGAGCCTGTGCCTGTCTGGGCGTAATTTGGAGCGCTCGCACCGTCGGCGGTCACAGGTTTGGGCCTCGGCTCCTCCATTTATAATTGTACTTGTCCACCTCAGTCGGCCGGGGCTTGTTTTTAGGGTCTTGTATATTTTATGTACCACCATAGTGTAAATATACGTGTATGATTGTAATTTTAGCAAAGGAAACAAAGCCAATGTCAATGGACCATTTTTATCTGTCAGTAGGTGGTGCCTAAATTCCAGCAATAATGTCTACCTACCGAATTTTGTAGATAGCCACGCACTCTTTGCTGCTGCACCTCAGGTTATATAAAGACAAAACGAAGTGGAATACAGCATAACCCTATTGACCTCTTCCTCTTTTCTAAGAAAATAAAAACAACAGCTTCACGACAATATGTCAACAAATACTCTATATTGATATAGGTAACGTGCTGTTGTCTTCGTTTGCCCTCTTTTGCCGCCGCCGCCGCCGCGGCTGAAAACACAAGAGAGGAGGGATAGAGTGTTGATCTCAATTATCACTCTGGAATACCTCTTGAAATCCTCTAGAACCGCCTGGTAGCCGGGTGACTTTTCTGCGGATTAGAACTGCGGAGAAAAATGCTTTTCGCAACCAGGCCACCTAGAGGCTTGCGGTTTTCACTAAAAGAATGGCCATTGTCTGTTTAGTGAAATTTCAAAATTTCATCCCTCTACGTCCAGTAACAACAACGTTATAACGTAAAACGTTAAATAACTCGTGAATTTGCTGCGGAGAGAAGCTGCGGAGAAAAATGCTCTCTGTAACCAGAGCACCTAGCGACTCGCGGTTTTCTTTATAATACTCCTTGCTACCAGAATTGCAAGATTCCAGAATCTCATGAACCTAGATCCCTTAGGAACAAAGTTATACCTATAACGTACAACGTCTTGCGGAGAGAAACGTTCTCGGAAACCAGACCAGATATCGACTTGCGGTTTTCACCAGCGTCATCGGCATCATCACAAACGTAAGATTCCAGATTTTAGTGGTGCTAAACCAAGTAGCTGCAACGTTATAGGGTCAAACGTAACACATTGGCGTATTTTGGCGGGACTCCGCCAAACGACGCTGCGGAGAGAAATGCTCTCCGCAACCAGAGCACCTAGCGACTTGCAGTTTTCACTAAAATAATCCTTGGCATTGAAAATGAAGGATTCCAGAATTCCATGATCGTAGTCCCGTTACGTGCAACGTTATAACGTAAAACGTCTTGCGGAGAGAAACGTCCTCGGAAACCAGACCAGATATCGACTTTTGGTTTTCACCAGCGTCATCGGCGTTATCACAAACGTAAGATTCCAGACTTTCGTGATGCTCAACCCTGTAGCAGCAACGTTATAGGGTCAAACGTAAAAAACGTCTTTTCTGCGGAGAAAAATGCTCTCCGCAACCAGAGCACCTAGCGACTTGCCGTTTTCACTAAAATAATCCTTGGCATTGAAAATGAAGGATTCCAGAATTCCATGATCGTAGTCCCGTTACGTGCAACGTTATAACGTAAAACGTCTTGCGGAGAGAAACGTTCTCGGAAGCCAGACCAGATATCGACTTTTGGTTTTCACCAGCGTCATCGGCGTCATCACAAACGTAAGATTCCAGACTTTCGTGTTGCTCAACCCTGTAGCAGCAACGTTATAGGGTCAAACGTAAAAAACGTCTTTTCTGCGGAGAAAAATGCTCTCCGCAACCAGAGCACCTAGCGACTTGCGGTTTTCACTAAAATAATCCTTGGCATTGAAAATGAAGGGTTCCAGAATTCCATGATCGTAGTCCCGTTACGTGCAACGTTATAACGTAAAACGTCTTGCGGAGAGAAACGTTCTCGGAAACCAGACCAGATATCGACTTTTGGTTTTCACCAGCGTCATTGGCGTCATCACAAACGTAAGATTCCAGACTTTCGTGATGCTCAACCCTGTAGCAGCAACGTTATAGGGTCAAACGTAAAAAACGTCTTTTCTGCGGAGAAAAATGCTCTCCGCAACCAGAGCACCTAGCGACTTGCTGTTTTCGCTAAAATAATCCTTGGCATTGAAAATGAAGGATTCCAGAATTCCATGATCGTAGTCCCGTTACGTGCAACGTTATAACGTAAAACGTCTTGCGGAGAGAAACGTTCTCGGAAGCCAGACCAGATATCGACTTTTGGTTTTCACCAGCGTCATTGGCGTCATCACAAACGTAAGATTCCAGACTTTCGTGTTGCTCAACCCTGTAGCAGCAACGTTATAGGGTCAAACGTAAAAAACGTCTTTTCTGCGGAGAAAAATGCTCTCCGCAACCAGAGCACCTAGCGACTTGCGGTTTTCACTAAAATAATCCTTGGCATTGAAAATGAAGGATTCCAGAATTCCATGATCATAGTCCCGTTACGTGCAACGTTATAACGTAAAACGTCTTGCGGAGAGAAACGTCCTCGGAAACCAGACCAGATATCGACTTTTGGTTTTCACCAGCGTCATCGGCGTCATCACAAACTTAAGATTCCAGACTTTCGTGATGCTCAACCCTGTAGCAGCAACGTTATAGGGTCAAACGTAAAAAACGTCTTTTCTGCGGAGAAAAATGCTCTCCGCAACCAGAGCACCTAGCGACTTGCGGTTTTCACTAAGATAATCCTTGGCATGGAAAATGAAGGATTCCAGAATTTCAGGATCGTAGTCTACTTAGGTGCAGCGTTATAACGTTAAACGTCTTGCGGAGAGAAACGTTCTCGTGGGGAGGGAATCGCCTTCACAGATAGCGCCACCGGTCTCATTCTAGGTGGCGCCACCTGCCACCACACTCAGCGTCTACATCCCTGGCAGTGTTCACGGTGGTAATCGCGGACGAGGAGAGCGACGAATATCAGTGGCGGCTGATAAAGGGGGCAAGGGGCTGTTGCCCCCCAAATTATCAGAGAGGGCCCCTGGAAAATACGCAATTTTAGCTTGTTTCTTTTCTGAAAGTTCATGAACGACCTGGTTGAGCCCTCAACAGCCTCTCGTCGGTTTGGACAGTGTCCGAGCTTTATCTCAGGGGCCCCGAGCTTGGTCTAAGGGCCCCCTGAGCTTGGGTTCGGGGGCATTCGAGCTTGATCTCTAGGAGCCCCCAAGCTTGGTTTTAGGGGGCCCCTGAATTTGGTCTAAGGGGCTCCCGAGATTGGTCTTAGAGAGCCTTGAGCTTGCTTTCAGGGGCATCCAAACTTTGTTTCAGAGGCCCCCAAACTTGGTCTCAGGGGCCCCGAGCTTGGTCTCAGGGGCCCAGAGCTTGGTCTCGGGGGCCTTCGAGCTTGATCTCTAGGAGCCTCCAAGCTCCGTCTCAAGGAGCACCGAGCTGTGTCTCAGGGCCCCGAGCTTGGTCTTGTGTGTGCTCAAGTCAGTATGCCTGTCATTTGCGTTTTTTTCTGTGCCGATATAGACGACAGCATCAAAGCGCCCACAGTTCTCATTTTGCAGGAGACGGAATGTTCCAAAAAAATACTCATGATAATAAAATAATTCGTGTTACCTACCATGTTTTATTATGTAGATGCATACGAACAAACAGCGTTCACTTTTTAAAAGAAGAACTATTTGCCTCGGAAGGCCGTTTTTGTACCGTTATTATAATTTTGCTAAACTCCTAACGTGATGCTAGAGCTTAAAGATTTGACGTTCAATGTCCGAGGCTTACGTGAACCTATAAAACGCAGATCCATATTTCGACATCTACATGCTAAATACGCTGCTCATTTTGCTGTACTACAGGAAACATATTTCAGCTTGGAATCTGAGATCGTGTGGAAAATCGAATGGGAAGGCAAAACCATTGTTTTACACGGGCCAACTAATCAACAAGGAGGAATAACTATTTTTGTACGGGGCCAAAGGCGACTTTTACCATTTGCGACGCTTATGCAGGAGCGGAACCAGTATTCTGCTAGGGGAGTGGCTGAGCTTTGAAAAATGGCGAAAAAAGGGAATAGGGCGCAAAATGGCGAAAATGGGGCAAAGGGGGGAGGCTGAAACCCCCTCAGCTCCCCTGGATCCGCATCTGCACTTATGCCTCTGACCTCAGGCAGCAAGTCCAACTGATATTTATGTTACATAATCAAGACACCGTTTTCTGATCCATTCACCTTGCCAGTTCAATGACATTTTACAACACTGGGTACCGGTCAAGGGGTACTATGAATAGGTGATACTGCCTATTTCCCTTTACAATCATCGTATAGGATCAGAACAAAAGGAATTGGGGGCCTAACATTTCTCACGCCCCATCCATCTCTCCCCGAATGTTCCAGGAGGCATGGGACCGGTCGCACGTTACCCGGGAAAACCACAGGGGGCCCGCAAGCATGGCAGGGGGCCGGTTTCGGCAACAGGGAGCACGGATACACCACCTGGGGCACGAAACGGCTAACAAATAAGGAACCCCTGCAAATAAGCGACTAACACAACAGCTTCAGTTTCTGTACGATATTTTTAGACCACAAGGGGCCCAGACAGACCACAGAGGGCCTGAGCACACCAAAGGGGCCGGGCAGACCACAGGAACCCAGAAAACCATATGAGCCCGGTGAGCCCACAAGGGGCCCGAGCAGACCACACACAGCCAGCAATTTGGCTGGGCTCTGCCCGATATGTGCTGGGCTTTGACTGGGCAGAGCCCGAGTACATGGGCTCAGCCCGGGTCCGGCTCCGCTCCGCCTGGGCAGAGCCCATGGTCAAGCAAGACCGGGCTCTACCGCTCGGGTAAGTTGTCATCCCCCGACCTAATGTCGGGCTCAGCCCGAGTCTATGTGGCTCAGCTATGAGTCTTATGGCTCGGGCAGAGCCCGGCCCAGCCCGCTCTGGGCCCGGTCGGAATGGCTGGCTGGGCAGCGGGCCCGGGTAGGCCACACGGGGCCTGGACAGGTGAAAGGACCTGGGCAGACCACAGGGACCCGAGCAGAACACTGGGGCCGGGCCAACCACAGAGGGGCCTGTAATGTCTTGAATGTAATTACTACCTCTGTCTGATATAATTACACTGTCTTCCTTTTCAGATGTGTTGGCCCAATAAAGACAAGCCAAGAAACTAAGACTTTACACTGGCGACCCAGGTGTAAGGATAGCACGTGAACTGCGATCGACATGGCTGACGGTGTTGACGCTGCCCTAGCCAAAGCGGGCCGAGCCTGCCAGCTCGGCACTGATCCTAGCCAATTCCTCGACCGTTTCGAGGATTGGCTGGAAGAACACCAGCTTTTAGCCGATACCGTAACCACTTTGCCGCAAGACCAGAAGCTCAAACTCCTCCTCCTCTGGGGTGGTAAGGAGTTCCGCAGGTTCGTGAAAGAGGCTGGAGTCCACCTCGATGATGACAATGGCGAGAGGGACACCCTGACGACAGCACTGGCCAAGATACGCGCGCACTGTCATCAGCATGTAAACCTGACGATGGCCATGTATAAATTGATGCACGCAAAACAAGGGACAAAAACTGTCACCGAGTTTGCCAAGGAAATAGATGAACTGGCCTCCAAGTGCCAACTAGATACTGTGGCGTACACAACTTCCAGAGCAAAGAAGGACGCGTATGTGTTTGGTACCTCCGATGAACGACTGAGACAGGATGCTCTGGCTAAGGACCTTGACTACGCCGGCCTTCTCCGAGCCGCTACCAGCTATGAACAGTCACGCGCTTCAGCTAGCGAAATTACCACGGGAGATGACAGTGTCAGTGTCGCACGACTGGTCCAAAGAGGGAAGTACAGTAGCAGAACAACCCCTTCGCGAAGCAACAGACCGAAATGCCCAAACTGCCCTAGCCACTACAGGCCACACGAGCCTGGAAAGTGCCCAGCAAGTGGCAAAACCTGCGCTGCATGCCAAAAGAAAAACCACTTCGCGGGTTCTGCCACATGCCAGTCATCCAAGCAAGGAGTACGCCGAGTCGAAGACTATCACTTCAGCGAGGAAGAAGACGTTGGGAGAGTCGTCGAAGTTGGGAAGCTTCAAACTCAGCACGAAAATAAGGTGACTGTGAAGTTGAATGGGACCACTCTCGACTTCTTTGTCGACTCCGGATGTAGCAAAACGCTACTGCCTATGGACCGGTACGAAGAGAGTATGGGGCCGCTACAACCAAGTGATTTACGGTTCCGGCCATACGGCACAAGCACCCACCTCCAGGTTCGTGGGCAAGTCCGATCTGTACTACAGACCGCCGCGGGAGCCCGCACAGACGCAACCGTCTATGTCATAGAGGGACACAACGTCGAGCCCCTGCTAGGAGATGCTGATGCAAAAGCCCTCGGTATCTTAGAGATACACAAGGGCAGTGGATACGAACAGGAGGTGGCAGGCATCACCAGCTCCCTTCGCGACGCCGGCATAAAGGTGACCACTAAGGTCATCCCACCAAAACCTGTGTCCGAGGAAGAGAAACAAGCAGTCAAAGAAGTCCTCCATCGGCACAAACGCGTCTTTGAGGGAGTAGGTGTACTGGCTGGGCAAGAGGTGCACTTCCACATCGATGAAAAAGTGACCCCGGTATCCGCTCCGTACAGAGGCATACCCCTCGCCTACCAAGAACGCCTCAGCCAACACCTCAATGAACTACGTCAGTCCGACAAGATTGAAGATGTGCCACCCAACGAATCTTCTCAGTGGATCTCTAATGTAGTCATCACAGAGAAAAAGGAACAAGGCCAAATCCGCATGAATGTTGACATGCGGGCGGCAAACAAGGCTCTCAAGACCACGAAGAAACATGTGATCACAATCCAAGAGATGAGACACCAGCTGAAGGGAGCAACCAGGTTTACGGAGATGGACCTCAAGCACGGATTTCATCAAGTTGCGCTCGCGGAGAACTCCAGACCCATCTCCACCTTCCGAACACATGAAGGGCTACATCGCTTCAAGGTACTCTTCTTCGGGCCCAGTCCAGCCCCCGACCTGTTCCATGAGCGCGTCAGCCAGGCCCTCCACGGACTCCCCTGCTGTGTGTCGATCCACGACAACATCCTGGTCTGGGGTAAGACACCAGAAGAGCATCTGGCTAACCTCGACAAGTGCCTGACCCGACTAGAAGAGTGCGGCCTGACCCTGCGGCGTGAGAAGTGCACGTTCGGCTCCACGTCCGTCACCTGGTTCGGATGGGTGTTCTCGAGTTCAGGCATGTCCGCAGACCCAAACAAGCTAGCAGCCATTACGACAGCAGGGCGCCCTGAGTCCAGCGATGATGTGAAGAGCTTCCTGCAGGCCTGCCAGTTCAACGCTAAGTTCATGTTCGACACAGAGCGAGCATACGCGCAGATCACGAAACCACTCCGCGAGTTGACCCACAAGGGTAGAAGATTCGAATGGTCTGCCGACTGTGAGAGATCCTATCAAGAGATCATCAAGGCGATGACCAGTGACATCGCACTGAGAGCATTTGACCCTCGCCTGCCGACCAAGCACATCGCGGATGCTGGACCCGAGGGCATCGCCTCCAGTGTCTTTCAAGAGCTGCCGGATGGGACCTGGGTACCGGTTGATCATGGAAGTAGAGCCCTGACGGCAACAGAAAGAAACTACTCTCAGTTTGAGAAGGAGTCGCTGGCCCAGACTTGGGGCATCAACTACCACAGACATTACCTGTTGGGAGTCGAGTTTGAGAGCTTCACAGACCATCGACCCCTCCTGCCCGTGTACAACCACGGAAGACGCGGGAACGCTCGCGTTGAGCGACACAGACTGAAGGTCCAGGAATATACCTTCACATTGCACCACATCCCGGGCAAGTCTAACCCCTGTGACTTTGCGTCACGCCATCCGTGCCCGCTGGACACTGACGCGGAGCAGGCGCTTAAGGCGATGGATCTGGAAACAGATGATGAGATATGCATAAGTGCACTCATCACAGATGACCTGCCAGACGCGGTCGATCTGAAGACCGTCCAGCAGGCTACTGCAGAGGACCCGGTCAGCCAGAAGCTTATACGCTGCATCCAGCGGGGACGCATCGACAAAGAGGACGGCCTCCAACCCTTCCGTTTAGTGCTTCAAGAGCTCACGTACGCGCGTGGTGTGATACTGCGCCAGGATCGACTCTACATACCGGATGTGGAGCTTTATCCGGGCTCTGGGAGTCTGCGGGCCCTCGTGGTTGATCTCGCACACGAAGGACATCAAGGAGTGGTAAAATGCAAACAGCTGCTACGCTCTAAGGTCTGGTTTCCAGGCATGGACAAGCGGGTGGAGAAAAAGGTGTCTGGCTGTCTGGGGTGCCAGGCCTCTACACGGAGCCCAGTGCGGGACCCACTCAAGCCGTCTCAGCTCCCAGGCCGGCCGTGGCAGCACGTGGATGCAGATTTCTACGGACCGACGCCTAGTGGGGAGTACCTTCTGGTCGTGATAGACGAATACTCCCGGTATCCAGTCGTTGAGATAACCAGTAGCACCAGTGGTGCGAAGGCGATACCATTGCTGGACAAGATATTCTCAGTTCATGGGTTCCCGGACTCTCTGAAAACAGACGGGGGCCCTCCCTTCAACGGGCATGACTTCTCCATGTACATGCGCTGGGCCGGCATCACTCACAGAAAGGTAGCCCCACAAGACCCGGAAGCGAACGGACTGGCGGAAAATTTCATGAAAGTACTGAAGAAGTCCTGGCACACCGCCTTCATCGAGCAGAAGAACCCGGAGCAAGAAATGCACAAACTGCTACGACAGTACCGGGCCACCCCACACAGCAGTATTGGTAGAGCACCAGCAGAAGTCCTGTTTAACCGCACCTACAAAGTAAGACTGCCGAACCTAGATGGGCCAACACATGGCAGTCGCATCAAGGACAAGCATGACGCTTCCAAGCGCACACAAAAGTTCTACAAGGACCAGAAGGCGACGGTCAGGCCACATGACATTGGAGTTGGAGATACCGTACTCCTTCTCCAAACGCCTACTAAGAAAGCTCCGTGGTATGACCCGGCACCTTATCAGGTGCAAAAGGTGCGGGGAACGCAAATCACGGCATCCCGTGGGCAGAAAGTCGTCACCCGCGACTCGCAACGCTTCAAGAAGGTGTGCCTTGACCCATGTCGTAGGCGTTACCGCCAGCAGCGGTGGCCGATGGACCTATCACACCGCGAGGCAGCCGTTCCTGATATCTCGGCGGAACCAGACCGTAACAACCCCACAAAGAACGCTCATTCGCCGACAGCGGTGACGCAGAGAGCGCATGTAACTGACCTTGGGGTCAGGGACCATGTTCAGCAGGAGGCTAGAGGCAGTCCCGGCACGCGTCTCAGGGAAATTCGTCGTTCACCGTGCGCGTCGTCCCAACCCGAGACGGCTACTCCCGTGGATGGGGAAGGTAACGAGCACTCAACACACGAGAGTGAGCTAGCCGAAGGGAGAAGCGATCAAGAACCAGGTATGTACACCAGAGTTTACCGGAGGTCAGCCAGACCAACAAGAGGTGTTCCTCCTCGGTACCTGCAGGACTATGATGGGTGATATAGGCTCCAAGGATGGCAGCCCTCATTGGCGAACGGTCAGCTAAGCCACGTTTCGCTGTGCTCATAGACATAGGCCACAAAAGATGCGTTGTTTTACATTCAGAACCGTACCACTAGTGGTGATATATGGTACTGAACCTGTATTCTTCTCTCTTCTTTTTCTCATTTTATTACGCCCCGTGAGGGATGTAATGCAGCAAGTGCGACTGCGTTTATTTCGGTGTTTTATGCCAAGATGGACTTGTCCGTACGTTCCTCGTTTGTACCTGACCAGTTAACCTGGTTTTCTAGACTTCGCATGCAATTGCATGACGCATGCCTTGTTTACATAGTTGCACTGTCATTTCCTTCGTAATCGGTAGTGCCCGCGAGAGATGTAATGTCTTGAATGTAATTACTACCTCTGTCTGATATAATTACACTGTCTTCCTTTTCAGATGTGTTGGCCCAATAAAGACAAGCCAAGAAACTAAGACTTTACAGGGCCCCAGTCTGCAAAGTATGGCAGCAGACCCGACGAGTCCGCACCAGCCTTGTAGATTTTTTTGCACCACCAGCAACCTAAAATTCACACCAAACACTGTTGGGAAACTTCACTGACCCAGAAATTTCGATGTTTTTACCAGTTTCTTCCTTGGGGCATTCCAGGACAGATCGACCAAGGCTTGACACCACCATGTCTAGAAAAAATCTGAAACTTTGTCTCCGGGGTAGTTTTGGGCCAGAAACACGCCTGTGAGAGTCTCAGCCCCCTCCGACCAACGGTGACCGAGTTATAGCCCGAGGCACTTTCGGGAGGTCACGTTGTAGACTCATGTTTGATGCTTCATAACTCAACAACGCATCACCTGATTAACAAGTTTTGTATATCATTGAACTCGTCTTGAATTATAGTTTATTTTGAAAAAAGAAAATTTTAAAATTTGAAAATTTTTGACTTTTAATTTGTTTGACCTTTTCCTTTTTGACCTAGCTTGACCTTTTCCCAGTTGAAATTGCCCTTTTAGACCCCTCAAAAATGTTTCTTCATAAAATATCTTTCGATAGCAAAAATAAAAAAAATGCGTTCTTGCTATAAGTTCCGAATATTTAGCACCTAAGGTAGGTATGTACACGGTTTTTTACCATTGCGGTAGTACAGCCTTATGTTTAACGCCGCAAATATAGCGATTGCTTTTGTAATCGGTCGCTGGAAATCATACTCTATTGTCTTTACGAAATTTTAATCGTACAAGTATCCGAATTTATGACAATTAACACGCGCCCACCCGAGGGGGTGGGCAACCGGCCTCCTCAGGTTTCCACAGGTAGTAAAAAAAACACCTTCGCGCAGCGCCACCGTACTTCATGTACCTCTAACTCGAAATTTTTGCAGCTTCTGGCAAAATTTTAGGTCTGGGTCATACCAGGTCAGACCGCCAACCCAGGTCAAGAGACCTAACCTCAAACTTTGGGAGGTGCATAAATCATATCAAATTTAGCCTATCGTGGTTAGAATCGCATTACATAGTAAGATCGCCTAGCAAGATAATTTTTCGTAGCAGGATTTCTATATCGATAACCGGGAGCAGGGCAAAGGTCATGATCTTTCCATTAGAAATGCATGGGGCGATTGGTAAATTTTGATAACTTGCGAGAATTGAGAATTGTCGAGAATTGCGATGGAGGTTGGATTTTTACATTGTCGTGTCTGACTTGCCTCTGCAGTTTGATTAATATTCTTTTTACCATACAGACCTAAGCCTGGCTCTAGGTCAAAGCAGGTTAATTTTGACATTTGACTAGGCAATATTATAAGATACATAATCCGTTTGGGCTCAACAAGAGTGTTCCAATGGTGCTGAACTTTTCTTTCTACGGCTCTTCTCTGTCACCTATTATGCCACAAAATTTAGGTTTCCACTTAGTTCCCGTAAGAAATACTGTGACCTTGAGCAACCTCAAAGGCGACACGACCAAACGATTGTATGTAACATATTCGGTAATGATTAAAACTGGCTATTTAGCGGCATCACTCCCAGTGCACTGTGTCATTATTTATCTGGGATTCTCGGATCCGTGTCAGCTATGAAATGATCACCTTGTAAAAATATCATGAGGCAACCTGTTCAAGCGACCAAGTCGAATGCGTTACAATTTCAGGACATTTTGTCGAATATATGAGCAGATTCAAATTATTTTTGGGAATGAAAGCCTTTCAGACACGTTTGTTTACATTGCATGAATCCTCTCAAACATATGCTGCGCTGCACTGGATCAGCTTGCATCGATACTATTTTCCATCTCCGGGAACGATGTAATTGTGTGAGTTAGTGGTGCTCATAGGATAAGTTATACTTGTTTCAATTATTGATAAGGTCGCGACATCTTTGTAAATTTTCGTTTAAGGCTGAAAGGTTCATTATTAATAAGTTCATTTGCCCTCGTCTCCCTCGAAACAAGGAATCCCTTTTTATCACTTTTAATGGCTGCAGTTTTTCTGTTTATAAATATTGCCCAAGTTGTTGCCAGTTCAGTTTTTTATACATTTTGTACGAGTTGTTCTCAGTTCGATTGTTGGAGTCGGGATCTCACTAAAGTCATCAATGGACTTGTCACGGAGACCCCGACCCCACCATCCGAACGAGCAACTCCCACAATGAAGGGTTGATTTTAGAAGCCAACGTTTAACGTCCCACACAGCACAGGGACGGCCGCCCCGCTCAGGTCACCCTCTCACCAGTCAGTTGCCAGCCGACCTGTACGTCGGGTAAGCTATTGAGCGCCGGAGCGTCTCAGCGGAACCGATCCCAAGCCTGGACATGCACTGCCACTGCATGCTTCTGAGCCGCGGGCCGGAGCCCAACGCTCTACCAACTGAGCTACCGGGGCGGCAAGGAGGCGGTTTTAGGAGTAGGTGTCTCACTAGAGTCATCAAGGGACTTTTTACGGAGACCCTGACCCCACCACCCAAACGAGCAACTCCCACGATAAAGTGTTAATCAAGGAAACAAAGTTGAAAGTCCCACAAGGCATAACGACGACCGTCTACCTCAGGTCACCCCCTCACCAGTGAGTTGCCTGCTGGCCTTCAGCATTTACGGTACCTACCACCTCCCAGTTGACCTAAATTATTTTTCTAGAAGCTGCAAAATGTTGTGTTAGAGGTAGATGGAGTACGGTGGTGCTGCGCGAAGGTATTTTTTTTTACTACCTGTAGAGACCTGAGGAGGCCGGTTGCCCACCCCCTCGGGTGGGCGCGTGTTAATTGTCATAAATTCGGATACTTGTACGATTAAAATTTCGTAAAGACAATGGAGTATGATTTCCAGCGACCGATTACAAAAGCAATCGCTATATTTGCGGCGTTAAACATAAGGCTGTACTACCGCAATGGTCAAAAACCGTGTACATACCTACCTTAGGTGCTAAATATTCGGAACTTATAGCAAGAACGCATTTTTTTATTTTTGCTATCGAAAGATATTTTATGAAGAAACATTTTTGAGGTGTCTAAAAGGGCAATTTCAACTGGGAAAAGGTCAAGCTAGGTCAAAAAGGAAAAGGTCAAACAAATTAAAAACCAAAAATTTTCAAATTTTAAAATTTTCTTTTTTCAAAATAAACTATAATTCAAGACGAGTTCAATGATATACAAAACTTGTTAATCAGGTGATGCGTTGTTGAGTTATGAAGCATCAAACATGAGTCTACAACGTGACCTCCCGAAAATGCCTCGGGCTATAACTCGGTCACCGTTGGTCGGAGGGGGCTGAGATTCTCACAGGCGTGTTTCTGGCCCAAAACTACCCCGGAGACAAAGTTTCAGATTTTTTCTAGACATGGTGGTGTCAAATTGAAATATTTTTGGTCGTTTTGTCCTGGAATGCCCCCCTTCTCAGAACTCTGTGGGTGTTTGATTTGAGCTCCCTCGCACCAGACGGCAAAATTGGGGATTTGTTGCTCCAAAGTTTGCACCACCTGAAGGGTGTCCGCACCACGAGATCTCGTCAAAAGTGCCATACTTTGCAGACTGGGAGGGGCCCGGGCAAACCACAGAGGGCCTGCGCAGATAAAAGGGACCCCGGACAGAAAAAACGGGGTCCGCAGAGGCCACACGGAGGCCCGGACAGACCAAAAGGGTTCCGGCAAAACCACAGGAGGCTCGGGCAGACCACAAGGGGCTCGATCAGACCAAAATGGGCACTAGCAGACAAGGGGTCCGTGCAGACCAAATGGGACCGACCGGGCAGACCACAGGGGCCTGGATAGACCACAGGGGCCTGGGCAGACCACAGGGGTCCGGGCAGACCACAGGGGCCTGGGCAGACCACAAGGGGACCAAGCGGAGCACAAGGGGCCCGGGAAGGCCACAGAGGCCTGGGCTGACCGCAGGGGCCCGGGCAGACCACAAGGGGACAGAGCGGAGCACAAGGGGCCCGGACAGGTCACAGGGGCCTGGGCAGACCACAGGGGCCCGGACAGGCCACAGGGAGCCCGGTCAGACCAATAGGGACCCGGGATACCACAGGGGCCCGCATGGCAAGCATGACAGAGGCTGGTTGCAGTTACACGAACTGCATCCATGGCAGGCCCGTCTGCATCCACAGGGTATTAACTACTGGGAGTAGGGACCCGGCTGCGGCCACCAGGGGGGGAGGGGCGAATGGGGTGGCCAACAGGGGGGAGAGCGAATGGAGCAGCCACCCCTTAAGTCCAAGAGCCTCTGAGGACGAAATTTCGCACCCAAACCCTCCTCTCACCCAGGATGCGACGATTGATCGCCCTTTGGGTGAAAAGTGCGCCCTTCGGGTGGCTAAGTGTCACCCTGCCCCCTGAGGCTTTGGCCCTCTCCCTCCCCTTTCCCAAATTTTAGATACGTCACTGGCGGCCATATGGGGCACAAGATTCTCCAAGTCTTGGTATTTAGTCATCAGGGGTGCCGGACAGGGGATCATCACTCATTAGGGATTTAGCCCGACAACAGCAAATAGCAAACAATCACTTCACTTGCCATTCAACACCGCGCATCGGAGCACGATTTGGATTGACACGAAAAGCCCAAACGTAAAACCCAAATCAGAGCCTAACGAAACTTTTCCAGAGTAGGCACAATCCGATTGAATCATAAGCATGCCAATTTTACTGTTAAAAGCAAACTTTGTGCAAATCATTCGCCTCGGCGAATACGACAAGAGAGCCAGGAGCATGCCTTAGCTTCCTTCGCGCTGCACTGACAAGCCCGGGAAATTAAGAGGCTACCATTCGCCAGCGGACGCTCATTATATGACCCAGATTTGACGACAAGATATGATAACTTTTTGACAGACAAATTTTAGAAGAGGGCTCAGGATGGATCACATGGGGCCCCTGGTGGATCACAGGGGGGCCCAGGTGGATTACAAGGGGCCCGATTGCAGCCACAGGGGGCCCGGGTGGATCAAAGGGGGCCTGGTTGCAGTCACAGGGGGCCCGGGTGAATCATAGGGGGCCCGGTTGTAATTACAGGGGGCCCGGTTGCAGTCACAGAGTGCCTGGTTGCAGTCACAGGGCCCCCGGGTGGATAACAGATGGCCTGGTTACAGTCACAGGGGGCCCGGGTGTATCACAGGGGGCCCGGCTGCAGTCACAGGGGGCCCGGTTGGAGTCACAGGGCCCCCAGGTGGATGAAAGGGGGCCCGGTTTCAGTCACAGGGGGCCCGGGTGGATCGTAGATGGCCCGGTTGCAGTCACAGGGGGCCCGGTTGGAGTTACAGGGGGACCGGGTGGATCATAGGGGGCCGGGTGGATAACAGAGGGCCCGGTTGCAGTCACAGGGGACCGGGTGGATCACAGGGGGCATGGCTGGATCACAGGGGCCCGGTTGCAGTCACAGGGGGCCGGATAGATCGCAGGGGACCCGGCTGCAGTCACAGGGGCCCGAGTGGATTACATCGGGCCCGGTTGCAGTCACAGGGGGCCCGGGTGGATCATAGTGGGCCCGGTTGCAGTCATAGGGGCCCGGCTGGATCACAGGGGCCCGGTTGCAGTCACAGGGGGCCGGATAGATCACAGGGGACCCGGCTGCAGTCACAGGGGGCCCGAGTGGATTACATGGGCCCGGTTGCAGTCACAGGGGGCCCGGGTGGATCATAGTGGGCCCGGTTGCAGTCGCAGGGGGCCCGGCTGGATCACAGGGGCCCGGTTGCAGTCACAGGGGGCCGGATAGATCACAGGGGACCCGGCTGCAGTCACAGGGGGCCCGAGTGGATTACATGGGGCCCGGTTGCAGTCACAGGGGGCCCGGGTGGATCGTAGTGGGCCCGGTTGCAGTCACAGGGGGCCCGGGTGGATCATAGTGGGCCCGGGTGGATCACAAAGGGCCCGGTTGCAGTCACAGGGGGCCCGGGTGGATCGCAGAGGGCCCGAGACTGCCGGAATTAGGGACCCGGTTGCAGTCAAAGTGGGCCTGAAAATATCGTTAGGGGCCCGGTTGCGGACACCGAGGTTAAGGGTGGCCCACAGGGGACCTGCAAGCATGCCAGGGAGCCTGGCCTCAGCCAAAGCTAGCCCAAATAGACCACTGTGGCCTGCAATCGTGGCAGGGGCCCGGCCGTGTCCGCAGGGGCCCGCAACTTGGAATTGGGGGGGCTCGTCGGGTCATTGGGGGGCTTCTCCGAGCATTTGGGGGCTCGAGCCCTCCCAAATATATGGAAACTTGCGCCCCTGTGTTCCAGGCAGAATTTATCACTATAGTATGTAACACTCTGCAAAGTATGGCAACAGGCTACCGGCTGCACAAACACAAAACATAGGTACCATTTTCATAAACATTCCCACATTCTGCGGCCATGAGCTGTTTGTCTTATCTCCCATGGCGTTGTTCGTCATCACTGCATCCGCATTCTTCTCTAATTGGAGCTTCTAACTTCCCTGCGAACAAAATATTTTGCTTATATGTGCGCCATATCAACTGCCATCGGCTCTGCGTCTCCCGTTTCAGCGACGCAGAAGGTCGCGGGCTTTCGGTCTTTGATCGCAAGGGACAACGTCATCAGAATAAGACCGTTTCAGAAGTTCCGCCCACATACTCGCATCTGATTGGTTCGACGCAGAAAAACGCCGCGTCCTAAATAGTCGCAAGCCACCGTGAACACTGCCAGGGATGTACACCCTTTGTGTGTTGACAGCTAGCGCCACCTAGGGTGGGACCGATGACGCCACCTGTGAAAGCACTTCCCTCCCACCAGAACGTTTCTCTCAGCAAGATGTTATACCTTATAACATTGCACCTAAGGGGACTATAAGCATGGAATTCTTGAACCCTATGTTTTCAATTCCAAGGATTATTTTAGTGAAAACTGCAAGTCGCTAGGTGCTCTGGTTGCGGAGAGCATTTTTCTCCGCAGAAAAGACGTTTTTTACGTTTGACCCTATAACGTTGCTGCTACAGGGTTCAGCATCACGAAAGTCTGGAATCTTACGTTTGTGATGACGCCGATGACGCTGGTGAAAACCAAAAGTCGATATCTGGTCTGGTTTCCGAGGACGTTTCTCTCCGCAAGACGTTTTACGTTATAACGTTGCACGTAACGGGACTACGATCATGGAATTCTGGAATCCTTCATTTTCAATGCCAAGGATTATTTTAGTGAAAACCGCAAGTCGCTAGGTGCTCTGGTTGCGGAGAGCATTTTTCTCCGCAGAAAAGACGTTTTTTACGTTTGACCCTATAACGTTGCTGCTACAGGGTTGAGCATCACGAAAGTCTGGAATCTTACGTTTGTGATGACGCCGATGACGCTGGTCAAAACCAAAAGTCGATATCTGGTCTGGCTTCCGAGAACGTTTCTCTCCGCAAGACGTTTTACGTTATAACGTTGCACGTAACGGGACTACGATCATGGAATTCTGGAATCCTTCATTTTCAATGCCAAGAATTATTTTAGTGAAAACCGCAAGTCGCTAGGTGCTCTGGTTGCGGAGAGCATTTTTCTCCGCAGAAAAGACGTTTTTTTACGTTTGACCCTATAACGTTGCTGCTACAGGGTTGAGCAACACGAAAGTCTGGAATCTTACGTTTGTGATGACGCCGATGACGCTGGTGAAAACCAAAAGTCGATATCTGGTCTGGCTTCCGAGAACGTTTCTCTCCGCAAGACGTTTTACGTTATAACGTTGCACGTAACGGGACTACGATCATGGAATTCTGGAATCCTTCATTTTCAATGCCAAGGATTATTTTAGTGAAAACCGCAAGTCGCTAGGTGCTCTGGTTGCGGAGAGCATTTTTCTCCGCAGAAAAGACGTTTTTTACGTTTGACCCTATAACGTTGCTGCTACAGGGTTGAGCATCACGAAAGTCTGGAATCTTACGTTTGTGATGATGCCGATGACGCTGGTGAAAACCAAAAGTCGATATCTGGTCTGGCTTCCGAGAACGTTTCTCTCCGCAAGACGTTTTACGTTATAACGTTGCACGTAACGAGACTACGATCATGGAATTCTGGAATCCTTCATTTTCAATGCCAAGGATTATTTTAGTGAAAACCGCAAGTCGCTAGGTGCTCTGGTTGCGGAGAGCATTTTTCTCCGCAGAAAAGACGTTTTTTACGTTTGACCCTATAACGTTGCTGCTACAGAGTTGAGCAACACGAAAGTCTGGAATCTTACGTTTGTGATGACGCCGATGACGCTGGTGAAAACCAAAAGTCGATATCTGGTCTGGCTTCCGAGAACGTTTCTCTCCGCAAGACGTTTTACGTTATAACGTTGCACGTAACGGGACTACGATCATGGAATTCTGGAATCCTTCATTTTCAATGCCAAGGATTATTTTAGTGAAAACCGCAAGTCGCTAGGTGCTCTGGTTGCGGAGAGCATTTTTCTCCGCAGAAAAGACGTTTTTTACGTTTGACCCTATAACGTTGCTGCTACAGGGTTGAGCATCACGAAAGTCTGGAATCTTACGTTTGTGATGACGCCGATGACGCTGGTGAAAACCAAAAGTCGATATCTGGTCTGGTTTCCGAGGACGTTTCTCTCCGCAAGACGTTTTACGTTATAACGTTGCACGTAACGGGACTACGATCATGGAATTCTGGAATCCTTCATTTTCAATGCCAAGGATTATTTTAGTGAAAACCGCAAGTCGCTAGGTGCTCTGGTTGCGGAGAGCATTTTTCTCCGCAGAAAAGACGTTTTTTACGTTTGACCCTATAACGTTGCTGCTACAGGGTTGAGCATCACGAAAGTCTGGAATCTTACGTTTGTGATGACGCCGATGACGCTGGTGAAAACCAAAAGTCGATATCTGGTCTGGTTTCCGAGGACGTTTCTCTCCGCAAGACGTTTTACGTTATAACGTTGCACGTAACGGGACTACGATCATGGAATTCTAGAATCCTTCATTTTCAATGCCAAGGATTATTTTAGTGAAAACCGCAAGTCGCTAGGTGCTCTGGTTGCGGAGAGCATTTTTCTCCGCAGAAAAGACGTTTTTTACGTTTGACCCTATAACGTTGCTGCTACAGGGTTGAGCATCACAAAAGTCTGGAATCTTACGTTTGTGATGACGCCGATGACGCTGGTGAAAACCAAAAGTCGATATCTGGTCTGGCTTCCGAGAACGTTTCTCTCCGCAAGACGTTTTACGTTATAACGTTGCACCTAAGTAGACTAAGATCATGGAATTCTGGAATCCTTCATTTTCAATGCCAAGGATTATTTTAGTGAAAACCGCAAGTCGCTAGGTGCTCTGGTTGCGGAGAGCATTTTTCTCCGCAGAAAAGACGTTTTTTACGTTTGACCCTATAACGTTGCTGCTACAGGGTTGAGCAACACGAAAGTCTGGAATCTTACGTTTGTGATGACGCCGATGACGCTGGTGAAAACCAAAAGTCGATATCTGGTCTGGCTTCCGAGAACGTTTCTCTCCGCAAGACGTTTTACGTTATAACGTTGCACGTAACGGGACTACGATCATGAAATTCTGGAATCCTTCATTTTCAATGCCAAGGATTATTTTAGTGAAAACTGCAAGTCGCAAGGTGCTCTGGTTGCGGAGAGCATTTTTCTCCGCAGAAAAGACGTTTTTTACGTTTGACCCTATAACGTTGCTGCTACAGTGTTGAGCATCACGAAAATCTGGAATCTTACGTTTGTGATGACGCCGATGACGCTGGTGCAAACCAAAAGTCGATATCTGGTCTGGCTTCCGAGAACGTTTCTCTCCGCAAGACGTTTTACGTTATAACGTTGCACGTAACGGGACTATGATCATGGAATTCTGGAATCCTTCATTTTCAATGCCAAGGATTATTTTAGTGAAAACCGCAAGTCGCTAGGTGCTCTGGTTGCGGAGAGCATTTTTCTCCGCAGAAAAGACGTTTTTTACGTTTGACCCTATAACGTTGCTGCTACAGGGTTGAGCATCACAAAAGTCTGGAATCTTACGTTTGTGATGACGCCAATGACGCTGGTGAAAACCAAAAGTCGATATCTGGTCTGGCTTCCGAGAACGTTTCTCTCCGCAAGACGTTTTACGTTATAACGTTGCACGTAACGGGACTACGATCATGGAATTCTGGAATCCTTCATTTTCAATGCCAAGGATTATTTTAGTGAAAACCGCAAGTCGCTAGGTGCTCTGGTTGCGGAGAGCATTTTTCTCCGCAGAAAAGACGTTTTTTACGTTTGACCCTATAACGTTGCTGCTACAGTGTTGAGCATCACGAAAATCTGGAATCTTACGTTTGTGATGACGCCGATGACGCTGGTGAAAACCAAAAGTCGATATCTGGTCTGGCTTCCGAGAACGTTTCTCTCCGCAAGACGTTTTACGTTATAACGTTGCACGTAACGGGACTACGATCATGGAATTCTGGAATCCTTCATTTTCAATGCCAAGGATTATTTTAGTGAAAACCGCAAGTCGCTAGGTGCTCTGGTTGCGGAGAACATTTTTCTCCGCAGAAAAGACGTTTTTTACGTTTGACCCTATAACGTTGCTGCTACAAGGTTGAGCATCACGAAAGTCTGGAATCTTACGTTTGTGATGACGCCGATGACGCTGGTGAAAACCAAAAGTCGATATCTGGTCTGGTTTCCGAGGACGTTTCTCTCCGCAAGACGTTTTACGTTATAACGTTGCACGTAACGGGACTACGATCATGGAATTCTGGAGTCCTTCATTTTCAATGCCAATGATTATTTTAGTGAAAACCGCAAGTCGCTAGGTGCTCTGGTTGCGGAGAGCATTTTTCTCCGCAGAAAAGACGTTTTTTACGTTTGACCCTATAACGTTGCTGCTACAGGGTTGAGCATCACAAAAGTCTGGAATCTTACGTTTGTGATGACGCCGATGGCGCTGGTGAAAACCAAAAGTCGATATCTGGTCTGGTTTCCGAGGACGTTTCTCTCCGCAAGACGTTTTACGTTATAACGTTGCACGTAACGGGACTACGATCATGGAATTCTAGGATCCTTCATTTTCAATGCCAAGAATTATTTTAGTGAAAACCGCAAGTCGCTAGGTGCTCTGGTTGCGGAGAGCATTTTTCTCCGCAGAAAAGACGTTTTTTACGTTTGACCCTATAACGTTGCTGCTACAGGGTTGAGCATCACAAAAGTCTGGAATCTTACGTTTGTGATGACGCCAATGACGCTGGTGAAAACCAAAAGTCGATATCTGGTCTGGCTTCCGAGAACGTTTCTCTCCGCAAGACGTTTTACGTTATAACGTTGCACGTAACGGGACTACGATCATGGAATTCTGGAATCCTTCATTTTCAATGCCAAGAATTATTTTAGTGAAAACCGCAAGTCGCTAGGTGCTCTGGTTGCGGAGAACATTTTTCTCCGCAGAAAAGACGTTTTTTACGTTTGACCCTATAACGTTGCTGCTACAGTGTTGAGCATCACGAAAATCTGGAATCTTACGTTTGTGATGACGCCGATGACGCTGGTGAAAACCAAAAGTCGATATCTGGTCTGGCTTCCGAGAACGTTTCTCTCCGCAAGACGTTTTACGTTATAACGTTGCACGTAACGGGACTACGATCATGGAATTCTGGAATCCTTCATTTTCAATGCCAAGGATTATTTTAGTGAAAACCGCAAGTCGCTAGGTGCTCTGGTTGCGGAGAGCATTTTTCTCCGCAGAAAAGACGTTTTTTACGTTTGACCCTATAACGTTGCTGCTACAGGGTTGAGCATCACGAAAGTCTGGAATCTTACGTTTGTGATAACGCCGATGACGCTGGTGAAAACCAAAAGTCGATATCTGGTCTGGCTTCCGAGAACGTTTCTCTCCGCAGGACGTTTTACGTTATAACGTTGCACCTAAGTAGACTAAGATCATGAAATTCTGGAATCCTTCATTTTCAATGCCAAGGATTATTTTAGTGAAAACCGCAAGTCGCTAGGTGCTCTGGTTGCGGAGAGCATTTCTCTCCGCAGCGTCGTTTGGCGGAGTCCCGCCAAAATACGCCAATGTGTTACGTTTGACCCTATAACGTTGCAGCTACTTGGTTTAGCACCACTAAAATCTGGAATCTTACGTTTGTGATGATGCCGATGACGCTGGTGAAAACCGCAAGTCGATATCTGGTCTGGTTTCCGAGAACGTTTCTCTCCGCAAGACGTTGTACGTTATAGGTATAACTTTGTTCCTAAGGGATCTAGGTTCATGAGATTCTGGAATCTTGCAATTCTGGTAGCAAGGAGTATTATAAAGAAAACCGCGAGTCGCTAGGTGCTCTGGTTACCGAGAGCATTTTTCTCCGCAGCTTCTCTCCGCAGCAAATTCACGAGTTATTTAACGTTTTACGTTATAACGTTGTTGTTACTGGACGTAGAGGGATGAAATTTTGAAATTTCACTAAACAGACAATGGCCATTCTTTTAGTGAAAACCGCAAGCCTCTAGGTGGCCTGGTTGCGAAAAGCATTTTTCTCCGCAGTTCTAATCCGCAGAAAAGTCACACCCCTGGTAGCCTGCCTTATTCTACCATACCGGTAGTTTCTTATTTCCCATTTGATTCGCTGAAAACTGCAATTTAAAATTTTGACCAATTAAAGAGGAGATAAATTTTCTGGTAGCGATGAACTTCAAAAATGAATTCATAATCACCTCTTCAACATTACAAAGCACAAAAGACGGCGAGACGCTGGTGGCGCATGTCTTTACTACTTTGTTGTCTTTCTGAAAAATAGAGAGAATAGGGGGCACCGGTTCTTGAGAGAAAACGCGGTAAAATTGTCTTCTCTTGTATAGTAATACAATACTTGCTCGGTTAGAATACTGTGATAAGTATCAACATAAGTCTATTTGACATTGGCTCGAGACGTGTGGGTGTAAAGGGATATGCCTGAATAATATTTGTGCAAGCTTTTCTATTGACAGGTGCCTACTGGATGGAATAGGTATACTCTAATAACTTCGTACTCTGAATCAGACCACGCCATGTCGCCTCGCCCAGAAAGGGTAAGCAGCAAGGTTCATATACGTCCATGCATGTATATTGTCTGTAAAAACATACTTGTTGCATATATGACTACCTATTCAAATCAAGTGTAAGAGTGGGAATTATCAAGCAAAGTTTCACTCATTTAAAACACACAAGACCATTGTACCAGATTGATATCAGGTACACTGTACCTGACCAAGACTGAGACACACACAATGATCTCAAGCTCGCCAAGAACGGAACCTGCCAGCTGTAGTAGGCCTCCAAATTCTGACAATCTCAATGTGAGAAATGAGCCCATTTTTTGAAAATTATATAAATCAATATTTAGACCCACTATTGAATCTACCTATGTGATTTGGCAGCCATTGTTCTGGGGGGGAGAGGAACTTGTTGGAGAAGGTCCAGAAAAGTTGCTAAAATGGTGAAATATATCAGTAATTACCAGTCTGCAAAGTATGGCAGCAGGCCAGAAGAGTCACACCAGCCATCTAAAATTCTCGCACTGCCAGCCACCAAAAATTCACACCAATCTGCCATATACCAGGGAGAAAAACATACTCATTCCTACCCACACAATGCAATGCTACCTCTTATTGGTTAATTAGTTGAGGACTTTTTATAAGGCCCCCTCCTATGTTTCTATACCCATTTAGCCATTATTTGTTTTGTTTCCAGTGTCACCCCCCTTGAAACAGTCTCACAAATTCACACCAGGTTGATAAAATTCGCACCAGGTTGATAAAATTCGCACCACTCGCTCCTGTGTCCACTCGCACCAACGAGATCTTGTCGAAAATGCCATACTTCGCACACTGGAGTAATTATAACTATGAAGAAAGACTGAAAAGGTTGAAATTATCAAGTTTTGCATCCTGAAAACAAAAGACATGTCACAGAAGTTTGAACAACCTAAAAATGATGGCATTGGGCCTGTTTGATCTGTCAGCGCAACTTTGGCAGCAGGCCCTCTAACCTCTCTTCCAGAAAAGAAACATGAGCACCACATTTTAGTTTGTTCTAGCCAAACGAAACTGAAACCTTTACCATTAAAAAATAATAGGCTGCTTCTGTACAGTGCTGACAGATCGAACAGGGCCATTGTCAAGCTTTCTGGCATAAGGTATACCACAAGAGGACAGTATCTGAGCTTGGTAAAGCAGCAATCCACCAAACAGCCAGTCTGCAAAGTATGGCAGCAGGCCAGACGAGTCGCACCAGCCATTTAAAATTCTCACACCGCCAGCTTCCAAAAATTTGCACCAATCTGCCACATACCAGGGAGAAAAATGCACCCATTCCTACCCACACGATACAATGCTACCTGTACCATTAATCAGTTAAGGACTTTTTATAAGGCCCCTCCTGTGTTAATAACCATTCAGCCATTATTTGTTTAGTTTAATTGTCACCTTCCTCGAAGGACTTTTTATAAGGCCCCTCCTGTGTTAATAACCATTCAGCCATTATTTGTTTAGTTTAAGTGTCACCTTCCTTGTACCAGTCTCTCAAATCCGCACCAGGTGAATAAAGTTCGCACCACTCGGTCCTGTCTCCAAGGGCACTCACACCGATGAGATCTCGTTGAAAATGCCATGCTTTGCACACTGGCCAAACAGCCAAATAGGAACCATCTCACAGTTTGCACTATCAATGACTGGAACAGCTTACCAGGATAGGTGGTATCAGCCCAATTGTTGCCTGCATTCAAGACAAATTTGTGCACATTATTGGCACATTAACATATAGTACAAGATAGGAAAAAATTAGCAAAAATGTTGATACATTTGTTGAATTGGTTACTGTGAATATCTTGACAAGTCATCATTCATGTGCTATCCCATACCTGTACCAATTCATTTCTGAAGTGCACAGAGTTTAACATTTTGGAAGTTGCAGGCCCCATAAATGTCTCTTTCCAGGGTTTTCCACTTCAACTTCAACAATTTGATTGATATAAATTCTGACTGCATGACTTCCACATGAGTCACATTATAAATGTTAACAATAGCATTGCCATGGGAACATTCATATGCTGCAAGTGGCACCCTAGTAGGAGGAGGCTTGCATAGGAGATGACATGCCTTTTAAGACAACTGTAAGATATATGTTGCTGGAGAGACAGTGGAGAGAGTTGCATTGATTGCAATTGTTTTATTTGTTATTTTACCCTATGCATGATTTTATCTGGCTTTTATCCCAGGTTGTTATCTTATTTTAAGCATTGCCTTCTTTTAATGACTTACATAGAAATACGAGAAGCCACCCCATTGTTTTCGCCTTGTGTGGATTGTTTCTTAACCCTCGCCCCACTGGGCCATCGATGTTAAGGTTTTTCGGGATAGCAGAAAAACGACGAGACACAGCGCCGCGGTTAAGGGCTCTATCTCTCTCCCCATCAATTTCCCACCATCCCTGAATTTTTTTCCCCAGGTCACCCAAGGTCAGGTCACCAGGCGAGGTCAACCAAGTCCACCTCACTTCAACTTTTGAGCGCTATAAGAGCTGCATTTATTGGTCGATCAATTTGAAACTTCCTACACTTTATGATCCTTCCAGGGTCTACAAGGTGTATATCCGGGATTTTTTTCGATTTCTTTACCTGAGGTCAGGTCACGAGGAGACCTATCCCATTGAAAAAGCATGGGGAAAGCCTGTCTTATGATCTAAAAGTCACAAAAACTATTTCAAACACTCACATTGCTCAGAAAAGCTTTCTTGGACACCCCTTCACGAATCCCAGGCGCCATATTTTCCCTTTGTCTTTTCCAAGGTCATCCAAGGTCACCAGGGGTCAAAAACAGTATTTTGACAATAAGTTTTGACCTAATTAAGCTAGAGCGCTGAATCAAACACCATCGTGTTTGTCTTGTCACTGGCTTTCATTTGATATATGGTAAGGTTACTTTGTGACCTTTCGTGACCTCAGGTCGTATTAGGTCATGAGGGGACCTCTGGAGGTTAAACCACTGGCGGGAGGTCATTACGTTCCCATAGCGAAAAAAGGTCTGCCAATTTCCTACCAAATGTACTTTACCAGATCTCTGCAGCGCTAATGACATAAGAGTTATGCTCAGTTTTCTTAAGCATTGCATATTTGAGTCCTCCAGTGCGGCTTTCAGGGCGTACAGCTCAGCCCGGGTACTTGAGCATAGCTCTCCGGCCGCCGCTCGAACTTCCCTGGTGTCACCGGAGGGGAGGACTAGGAGAGCTCCGCCGCCCCCCGCATAGTGCCCTCCACGGTGGATCCGTCTGACCAGATCCACGTGGCTCTGGTGGGCAGGCCGGCCAGGTGTTCCTCGGCCGCCGCGCGTCGCACCGCTTCAGGGGCGGCCCGGCGGCCCTGTGGGCCGATATCCAGCGTGATATCAACCCCGTCTCTCGTTGTCCAAGGTGGCGTGGTGACGGCCAGGTGCTCCTCCACCCTGACGTCCGCTATGTCCATCTCTCTCAGGGCCTCTCTCCCGGTTTCACGCCAGCCGGATGTGCCCAGTCGTCTCCGGGGGTACCCTCAGCGACGTCTCGGAGGGGGTCCCCAGCGGGGAGAGATACGGTCCGGCACTGCATGCGCGCCGAGAGCACTCGGCGTCTGGAACGGGCCGTTGGGAGTCCTGCTTCCGCCATGAGGGGTCCTTAGGGGTAGACTGTGGGCATCCCGTAACCGCCCGGGCTGCTGCTCTCAGCTCCTTGTCTATGAGGTCGACATGGGAGTCGGAGCGATTTGCGAAGCTCCACACATACGTTGTCCATCTAGTTTTTCAAGCTGGCTCATTGCCTAAGTATATGTGTAGGCAAAGGCAGAGGTGTTATCACACATTTCTCACCGGAGGGACAGACTTTGACACCCGACAATGACCAAGGGAGGGGGAGTGCAGGGGCGAAGCCCGGACCTAATATTGTCTTGGTGAGTGTTTGAGAGACAGAAAGCGAATGCCAAAATTGGTAAGATTTACGCAGGCCCAAGGTGTACAAAAGTGCCACTTGCCATTTCCCATCAGATGGAGGTGGATGGTGCGAGAGGCGATGGCCTGAAGCCTTACTATGTCGCCAAGATTGAGGAGCTGCAGTTGGTGGTTGCTGAGAAGAGCCAGGATCTGCGGCGACTGCAGGCTCAGAGGAATGAGCTCAATGCCAAAGGTATGTTGCAATCCAACGGCGTTGTTTCTGTACTGCGGTGTTTGGGGGCGTTTACGCTGCCACTATCTCTGGATAAGTCTATGAGCACCACTGGGCCCAGTCTTGATAACCTAAAACACAGTTGTTGTAATGTGCGAATTGTACTGTCCCTGTTTTGGTAAAAATATTGCTTTACTGTGCCATTTTTACATCCTTCCTGCATTTCTTGCAAGTTCTTACGGCGACATTGGGTTAACCTTTTTAGACTCGAGAGAGCTATGCATGAATATTATCTTCAAAATGGTCAGATACTGGCAGATTTTGGGTTTTTCAAATGTCCCTAGCTCCCACACTCTAGGTCAATGCAATACTTGTTCTAGAGCTAGGCTTGGAAAGATCCTGTTTGAATGTAAGCGCCTGTCCTTTGTGTGGCGTTAAACGTTGGCTTTCAAATTAGCCCGTCATTGTGGGAATTGTTTGTTGGGATGGTTAGGTTGGGGCCTCTAAAACAGGTCCTTAGAGGACTTAACGGATATGTTGATCCCAAAAGCCAAACATGCAATGACTAGGGCAAAGTTTTTTTAGAAATAAACTTATCAACTTCTATGGAATCCAGGTTATCTTTCCCCTCATTGTTTAGAATACCACTCTGGTGTCGTCCGTATTCTTCTCTCCCCGCCCACCGCGTCTTAACGCCCTGGTGCGTATACCCCGCATCACGGACAATCACATTAGTCCTGTCCTTTTTTACGGAAGGTTTAGCCCTGTTTAGCAGCCTTGGCGTGGTCCTGCTCCGCCCCTGGCAGATCTGTGGCTGGTAGGATATTGTTTTTGTGCTTCTTATGTGTCTGGCGGTGAATATGTGTCTTGCCCGACACCCTAGTGAAATGACTATTTACGGTTTGAATTGTCGCTCTGCTGCAGTGCGGCTGCTGCGGGAGGAGCTGCAGCTACTGCAGGAACAAGGCAGCTACGTGGGAGAGGTCGTCAAGCCGATGGACAAGAAGAAAGTGTTGGTAAAGGTACATCCAGAGGGCAAGTTCGTCGTGGACATCGACAAGAATATCGATATCAATGACGTCACGCCCAACTGCCGGGTGGCACTGAGAAACGACAGCTACACACTGCACAAAATACTTCCCAACAAGGTACACGGTGTTGTGTGACAGTGTGATTTGGAGGGGTAATGCTCAGAATTTCAGTGTTGGTGGAATGTCTTCCTTGTTATGCGGAATGTTATGTTATGATTCGTCTTCCTGACAATGGGTAAAATGGATGAATAACAGGATGGAATGCTTGTTGTTGTTGCACAAGTGTTTTTCTGTTAATGCTAGACTTTTTTATCATAAGTATTGATCCTCTACTCTCACCCAGAGACACTGTTCTGACCTGTCACACCCACAGGTGGATCCTTTAGTCTCCCTGATGATGGTGGAGAAGGTGCCGGACAGTACTTACGAAATGGTCGGAGGTCTAGACAAGCAGATCAAGGAGATCAAGGAGGTGATAGAACTTCCGGTGAAGCATCCAGAGCTGTTCGAGGCTTTGGGGATTGCACAGCCCAAGGGTGTGCTCCTGTATGGGCCGCCCGGCACTGGTGAGTCGTGCTGCCACCTGTGAGCAAAAAGTGACAGGCTTTAGTTATAGTATTTACCGCCGCCGCGGCAGATAAATTGATGCCTCGTAGCATTCCGTGTATTTGACCATTTGGATAATAGTCCATGCATTTTCAATATGGGGGATGTGCTTGTTGACTATTCGCCTAGGATTCGCCTATATTGACGTATAATTTTCGCCTGAACCAGCCTTGCCCGATCTGTATTTCCGAAGTCTCTTAAATTACTTTAAGATTATTAACATGTTAAACTCATGAGGTAGCGGTCACTGTGTGCCAAAACGCCAAAGAATCGGGAACTGTGAGGCGTACGATCAAAGCCTAAACGTCAGCTTAAATGGAGGAATCGGCGCCGGATGGCTGCAGCTGTAACCAGGTGATATGTATTCTGCGTCGATTCTTCCCTCCAATTCCCCTGGGGCTGATTCCGAGTAACAAGGCTGTCGTGTACTCGGGGGCTGGTTTTATCATACTTGAGAGCTTAAGTTAAGATAGCCTTACATAGCTCATAGCTGCAGCATATTTTTTTTCGGGTCTGGCACTGCCCGGTATGGATTATCGAACTAAGCAGGATGGCGCAGAACTTACCATATTTCACACAGGACGTTGCCGTAGTGCTCAGCGCTGGTCTTCAGTTCTGCGTAATCGTCGTGTGGCTACGAATTGGAGTAAACTGACCCTGCTTTTTGCAGCTGCATATATCGCTCCATGAAATAATAAGTCAAAGTCACGCGTCTTTCAGAATATTCCGCAGGCTCGCGCTTACCTCACGGCAGTAACGGATGTATGATTTTGCGGAGGGTGTCGGGTGAAGCCTCAGGGGGGTGCCAATGTAACACTTGAGGGGTGCTATTTGGCCAAGGGGGCTCCTTCCAAAGACAATTTCTGGTGTTCTTTTGGGGGGCAGGTGTTTCAAAAGTCTTTTTAGAAAGTAACGGATCAAACGTTTCATATGTGGCGCCCATGCAATGAAACGGGAGTGTGCTGCCGAAAATGGGAGGTTGGCATCGATAAAGGACGCCGGAAACAGGACCTGTCCCAGGTCACCTTTCATACAGGCACCTGACGCGGACATGGGGGTGCCTAAGCGCCGGACGGTGTGAGGGGGAGGAGAGGGCGCTTCGCCCCACCCTTCTCCTTGGATCATTTCCTTCTTTTTGTTACCGAGGAAGAAAATTTTGAGCTTTAATTGCGGGTTTCTAACAGAAAATGCAGTCTTCTAAACACAGGGGAAGCATGGTTTGTGAACGAAGCTGATCTCTTCTCAAGAAACGGTAATTTCAGCGACAACGATGGGTTTTGGTGCGAACGAAATTTACAGTTCCGGTTTTATAGCACGCTCTACAAGACTGATGTCCCGGTTCAGATCCCCCGAGGCGCGTTGACCGCTGGAAAGCATGAAACTCGCGTACCGACTGTCCCTCACATGGCTTCTTGCTAGAGATCGATGACGAGTTCATAAAGCTTCGGCGATGATGGACGAGCTCTTCAGAGGACGTGGCGAAATGAACGTAGGCCGTGCCAATTTGGCGTTGGGAGCACGACAGTTGGCGTTCAGAAGCACGCCGCGCTAATTAATGTCGGCAGCACGGCAGGCCCAATCGAGAGACAGCGGAAGGCATGCGCTCCCATTTAACCTCGGCGTCCACTTAGCCTTATTTCGTTTGAAGTTGAGTCGAAGTTGTTGAACCACCAAGTTGAACTCGTGTTGCACCAAGTTGAACTCATTGTCGCACGGGACGGTAGTTCCCCACATGTTAGACCTGCTTCATTGCTGTAATGCTGTTCAAACGTGCAGTTGTGTGTCGCTTTTGGTAGAAGAGAGGTATTTGGTTTGCTGAAATCAGTCGTCAGAAAGGTTTTGGATGATTACATGTTGTGATGTATGGAAAGCACTGGGGTGAAACTACAAAGATACAAGGACAAGCATTGCTACCAGCTAACTGGTTTGTTAGACATTTGAAGGGGTTCCGCCATTACTTAGGCCCTGCTCATCGACTTCACATTTGTTCTCAGTTCTTTATTCGAAATAGTTATCGTCATCTGCCCGTGGGGATGATTAAAGAACAAATATCTTTATTGGCTGCCGCCGGAGCACGGAGTAACCGGGGATCGGTCTTTTTCTGTTTGTCACGGCGCAAATTTCTTCGACTATGGATGCAGCCCAGAAAGAGTTCCCCGGTCAGGAGGCTACCAACTCGTCATCCTTTGTATTACGCACCTTTGTGGCCTCCATAGTCGTCATTAATATATCAAATATATGAGCTGAGTGAGCATCACTGAGCCCAGCTGTTGGTGTGTGTGTGACGCAACCAAAACGCTGCGTGCAGTTCCGAGACCCTAAAAAAATCGAAAGAACACGCTGCATCTCAAGTTAAGATAATGTTTTGTCCTGGGAGTTATTCTCATTTTTGAAGTGTCGGTTTCTCGGAAAGCCTTAATGATATTCTGCGAAATAACTCAGAAGGTATTAATCATACGGAAATTTTACGGATACAGCATGATTAATTGTTCCGGGCCATAAGACCCCATAGACAAAATATAATTGCACTCTGAAACAGAACTTACGTCATGTAACTGCTTTACTGGCTTCATCAGATACAGCTTGTGTGTGCTCAAACAGACAAGCCAACATGGTTTTGTGATAACAATGAATAAATAAAAATAAAGCCAAATAGGTATCTGCGGCTGCTGTGTTGAACCCACGACCGCACCGCCTGCGCCGTGGCCGCCTGTGTGCGCTGTATAACCGGGTGGAATTGTGGTGCAGGTAAGACGCTGCTGGCGCGGGCCGTGGCGCACCACACCGACTGCACCTTCATCCGCGTCTCCGGCTCCGAGCTGGTGCAGAAGTTCATCGGCGAGGGCTCGCGCATGGTCCGTGAGCTCTTCGTGATGGCCCGGTAAAGTGAGCCCTCCTTCCTTCTGCCCGTGCACACACAGAAAAACACTGTCTCAGACTGTGAGGCCGGACACGGTTGGGAGAGAACTCTGGCACAGTCGGTCGGGTGTTGTTCCTGACCCGTTAAGTCACTGTACCAACTTCGTGCACGGAAATGCAAGCCCGAGCTGACTTCCTTGTTTTTGTAGGGCGATTGATATCGCAATGTTCACGGTCTTCGGCTCCTTGAACTCGCTAAATCGGTGAATAAGACCTTTCAATGGTGGATCTGGGACGGGGAAGGGCATTGGATCCCAACCGTTGTTATTTTTTGATTAGGATGTTGTATTGAAAAAGCGTTTCGTCACGATTTTAGTCAGTCTGTACACCCCGAGTTCCCATCCGTCTCAAGCCTGTTTTATATCCGCCATTAACCCATTAATTTCTATACGTCAGCATGATCAAGTTTTCCAGGCAGTCTGAGATGCTCGGTTCAACTTAGTAAAACGAGCCTTGTTTGCTGGGTTGCGGACCAAAGTACGTAAGGAAGAAGTTCGTATGCCTTAAGTACGTATAGATAAAGTGCGTACGTGTATAATAATCGTAATGGAAAAAGTTCGTATGGAAAAAGTTCGTACGGGTTAAAGTACGTAGAGGGTAAAATGTTCGTAATGTAAAAAAATCGTATAGAAAACGTTCGTACGGGTTAAAGTACGTAGGGGTAAAATGTTCGTAATGTAAAAAGTTCGTATGGAAAACTTATGGAAAAGTTCGTATGGAAAAAGTTCGTACGGGTTAAAGTACGTAGGGGTAAAATGTTCGTAATGTAAAAAGTTCGTATAGAAAAGTTCGTACAGGTTAAAGTACGTAGGGGTAACATGTTCGTAATGTAAAAAGTTCGTACGGGATGAAGTACGTGGAAGCAAAATGTTCGTAGGGATACAATATCTCGTAATGACACAAATTCGTATGAGTAAACATCCTAGAGGTAAAATATTCGTCATGAAAAAATCGTATTGAAAATTACACGGTATCAAGTACAGAGGTAATCAATCACCTGCCCGCATCTCGCCGGACTTTCAAATAGCTTACGCGCAGTGGCGGATATCTATGACCACTGACCAGGGGCGTCGCCACCGGGGGTCCTGAGGGACAGGGCCCTCCCGCTCTCGGAAAGTGGCGGGGCAGGGCCAGCCCCCGCTGTTGGATGGAAATACTATCGAAAATGCCACGTTTGAGTGGACATAGGGCTTCATCACGAGCCCCAGCCCCCCTCCCTACCCTAACGCCGGCCCTCCCACCCGAAAATCTGTGGCGACACCCCTGTCTATGAACACATTTCAGGGGGCCCAGAGGGCTTGAGCCCCCCCCCCCACAATTACCTGCCTTGAAAATATCCCAGCCTATGCATTTATTATGTGGTCCAGGGCCTATCGGGGGGGAGTTTGAGCCCCTTAGCCCTTTGGGTCTGCCGCTTCTTACGCACCGATTTTCGCGGAAACCAGCGCGGGCGTAATAAAAGTCCGGGCGTCGCACGGATTTGAGGGCTGGGGCTGGTGATGAAACTCCATGACGACTTAACTTTGACATCTTTAATGGCATTTCTAGACAAAGATAGAGGGTGGGGCAGGCGTGGCCCCCCTTTTGCAAGAGATTTCTGGTCCGGAAGCGCTCGTGGAGACGAATCGTGGGAACTGGGAGCCAGCATGGTTGAGCAGGGGCGGACGCAGACCCGAGTTGGGGGGGCAAACCCATGTCTGCCTCTCCTCCTGGGGAGGGGGGGGTGACGTGCGATTTGGGTGCTCGACAGACCTAGTAGAGCTACCCCTCCAAGTAAATGATCGCTCTCCTGGGGGGAGCGAAGATTATTTGCTCAACAGACCTAGTGTAAACGCCTTTTTTCAAAAATATATCCAGCCTTTGGGGGCCGAAATAGTTTGCCCCCTCCAGCGCTTTCGGGGGGGGCATGGCCGGAATGCCCCCCCCTCCTGCGTCCACCAGTGTAGTTGAGCAAAAGTGACAACTTCTTCAAAATTGAGATACGTACTTTTGAAATACAAACTTTGTACCCTACGTACATACATTTGCTTACGTACTTTTGGCATACGAGTTTTACACCTTACGAACATCTGCTTACGTATTTTTGCGTACGTAGTTTAGCTTATGTTATTTTGGCATACGAGTTTTATACCCTACGTACATTTGCTTACGAAATTTTGCGTACGTACTTTTGTCATACGAGTTTTATGCCCTACGTACATTTGCTTACGAACTTTTGCGTACGAAGTTTATCTCTACGTACTTTAGCCATACGAACTTTGGTCCGTAAATCTTGTTTGCTCCTTCGTTTCTACTTATTCGAAGCACCAAGCAGCGTAGACAAATGAGACATTGCACGCCAAGTTTTTTTTTACCTGATGCCACCGATTTCGACTTTTTTGTACGAGAGCCAAGAATGACGAGGTAGGAAAATGTATCAAATATTGTGTCATATACTGTTTGGTTTTTTAAGATAAAGTCTCAGGAGGAATGATGACCTCGAGTCTTCGACCAAACCGGGTTACATTTATATTTGATATCGGTTTCTTGTGAACAGAAAAAAATATTGAGCTCAGACCTTTAGTACTGTGCTGCACTAGGGACCTCATTGGGCAATGTAAAACCGTCTTGGGTGCTCCCCACAATAACGGGGGGTGGGGGGTTTCAAGGCTGGTTTGGGGCCTGCCGTATTGCCCCGTCTCGAAGGCCTCCACTTTTTCTGCAGAGTCCTCTACAAAAGCTGGAAGGGTAAAGGGAGAAATAGCCACCCTCTAAAAAGCTGGGGGAAATGCGTCCCCCTCTGGTGGAGCCCGTGTCGCCATGGCGCCCTGGGTGCTGTCAAGTGACCTACCGTGTGCAGAAGTGTGGAAGTATGAGACTTGTTATGGTTCTGGTCTCGGGCCTGCGGTCCATATGGGGGTGTCAGGCCCGGCGTACATGGGACTCGCGCCCGTACGTCACCTCATCCTTCCGCGCCTGTGAGATAGTTCAACAAAGGTTCCATTGCCTTTTTGGAAGACTTCAATAATGGTATGACATGCTACTGGACAGGCTTTGGGGAAATTTCGAGTTAGGCTTGGCTTTTATATTTCAATTCTATTTTCCCCCAAAACTTACCGCCACCAAAATTTTCCTTTTTCACGGGAACACGCATTCAATTCTGAGCTCAGTTATCTTTTAGAAAAAAGTGATAAGCTTTCAAAGGTGTCATTTTTCCCCGAGACCATATTTTGAAAACATAATTGCTGACTGTATGTAATCCCTGAGATTGATAGATTTCGAAGTGCTGATCCGAGGAGCTTGACTATAAGTTGATAAGATGTTAAATAGCCTAATATTTAATAAATGTTCTTATCTTGTCGATCTTAGCCCGTCTACCAAAAATCCCCGAAACCCGTGACGTGAATTTAGAAAACTGGGTACGCTTGTCAGGTAATGTCCCAAATCTGAAATAAGCCAAGGAAATTTAGATAGATATGCGGTGCTGCTGCCAGAGCATGGTATACGGCGATACAGTGACACGAGGCCGATCCCCTGGGATCTGAGATGAAAGTGTTGACTAAAATAAGTGATTATATATTCGGGGCAGCCCCTCGTTAGAAGCTTGTAGCATATGCCTCCAAAAATATTTGGTCGTCGTTTGGTCTCCGACATGAAATGAAAGCGGTAATGAACTCACAGTCGAGATTATGCAATGGTCAAGGATTACTTTTATAAGTACCTGTTATATCAAATTGCTGATGAATGTCTGTTATATACTCGAATATATGCGAATATATAATCGCTGATTTTGCTCCCTTTCTCATCCCAGATTCGAGGAGATAAGCTAAATAGCATCTTAATCAACTCAGGGAAATGCACAAAGTAGGTGCAGTGTTCACTCATTGCTGGCGCCTGTAGCCATGCTCCTCGACAACCGCCAAATTAAGAGCCGGTGCTGGGAGATTTGTTAGACGGGCAGACACAAGAAGCGGCTCCCCGCGGGTGTGCTGCTGCCCGCTGTCGGAGGCCAGCACTGACCCGGCGCCGGTCCGCCCGCTCCAGAGAACACGCGCCCTCCATTATCTTCATGGACGAGATCGACTCGATTGGATCGACTCGCATCGAATCCGGCTCCGGCGGCGACTCGGAGGTACAGCGCACCATGCTGGAGCTGCTCAACCAGCTAGACGGCTTCGAGGCCACCAAAAACATCAAGGTTGGTGCGGCCGGAGGTGCCCTCACCTTGTAAAGCTCGTGCTTGAAAATTGATCCGTGTCGAAGCTATGACGTCGCATTATATGTATACGTGTATGATATATCACAGACACTATGTCCAAAGCAACATAACCTGCATTTATGAAGAGTATACGCACTTGTGTTATCGTGGCATGTACTAGTACACACAAAATCACTCACCACATTGATACGATGTGTACCATCGTCACTTCAATCCTGCTACAAGTAAAATTATATCATGTACTCAGAATGCAAAATTTTATTCCTGTTCGAGTGGATGTTTGGTTGATAAACAGAGGTGGAGCTAAAATAGATGGTACAGAACAATTTTTCCCATTTCACTAAGCAGGGAAAGATTTAAAATTGAAATACCCTCTATTGTAAAACTGAAGTGGTAGTAGTAAAAACACGGCAGACTGCGCGTGTGTGATTTCTCCGAACAACTTCGGAAAAACCGAGAAACGATGAATGCTGTGTTAGCTTGTTTGGAATTTGGCCGTGACTGAACTTTAGCTCCACCAGAGTTGACAACAGTAGATGTTTGAGAAATGTGCTCTAAAAAGCTGAGAGCTGACTTGAATTCTCGAGTTAGCGCGAATTTTCATTTTGCAAAGAAAGTCTTCTATATCTGAGAATATCTTCGCTATCAGGAATATAATTTTAAGGCCCATGTATAGACCGTTTTCGATTCTTTTGTTTATTCCCCAATTAACGGTTTGGGATAAACGGCGCACCCGCGGGCCGATCATTTATTTTTAGGGTAGGTGGGGGGAAGGTCACCAACAGAAGGCCATTAAGTGATGTCCCGCCTAGGGTAAAGGTTTAGGTGTTGTGCCGAGGTGGGGCGCTATGGAAGCAGGAAACTAGATATAAAACCACAAATATTCAACCCAGAACAACGTTTCCAGCAGGGATATTTCCACTTTAAGGTCATCAAGTACGAGGTCAAAACAGTATTTGACAATAATTTTACCTAATTAACTAAGCGAAACAAACACATCGTGTTTGTGTCAGGCTTCATTTGATAAGGCAAGGTCTGACCTTTACCTCAGGTCATATTAGGTCACGAGGTGACCTCGGAGGTCAAACACGGCGGGAGGTCTTACGTTCCACATAGCGGAAAAGTACTGGCAATTTCCTATCAAATGTACTACCAGGCCTCAATAGCTCAATGGCATAAGAGTATGACCAGATGTTAATCATTGCATATTAGTGAAAATACCGATCACCAATTACCTCAGGTCAAACCATGACCGAGCACTAAAACATGCAGTATTCTCAATCACGCGAGCTTCATGCACTTCAGATTGCGTTAAGCCCATATTTCGGTTAGAGGGGGCCAGTGGCCGGTGGGGAAGGTGGCGCGGACCCCGGTGGGGCAGGTTAAGGGAACAGGCAGGGTAATGTGGCCTTGTTCATTATCTATTGGACGAAAAAGGCAGGAAATGACTCATTTTTGTTAGAAATGACATCGTGAGAAAAACCAAAATTTCAACAACCCCAAGCAGAATTTTAAAGCGCATGGCTGAGGGAGCTATAATGGCTGAATCATCTGCATACATAAGTTAGTTCACATTTGTTTCGCCAATGAGGTAGCCTGCTCTTAATTTATTGATAGCTGCACTCAGACCGCCAGCAGCTGTATGGCTATGCTGAAGAGTTATGGAGGGAGAGTGTCTCCCTGTCTGACCCGTTTGTCACATGGAATAGTTTAGCATAGAGCTCCTCCCCCCTCTCCCAACCTGACTACCATAGTCTGGTGAGAATACCTATTATATGCATGAAGACAAAACAACATACTCTCTCCGTGATCAGTGACTTTTTATATTTCAGGAGGATGCAGTTGGGGTGCGGTTTATATTTGTGAAGAGATTTGAGCTTGTTTCACCTGTGGGGGATGCCTTTGTATCTTCGGCTCCTCGCTTTACCGTTGTCAACATCCCGCTCTCAGTGTTCAGAATTGCATGGATGAGTTCTGAACCCGCCGGGCCAGTGCCAAAAGGAGAGTCCGCGGTCACCCTCTTTACACCCTTCCAACCGGTCTGCTTATTTGCTTCCTGTTCCATGTGGCCTTCCGGCCATATAAACCACTAGTAAGCTGTCATTTCTGAACTGGGTTGTACGTGCTCGCCGGGCCCAACGCACCCCAGTCTCGACAGTCGGCGGCCACTCTTTGAGTCCAGCTCGACAGAACAGTCCTTTAAAAGGCTTCATAGTGGGCCCGTTTGCACGCTCCTTAGCTTGGCGGGTTTGTCTGGGAGGTGGTTACCAGCAACATGAAATGACAGCAGAGGTACAGTTTTCCCTGTTTTGGCTGGGTTTGGCGTGCGCCGTGTTTACCGAGACCTGAGCCCCGGTCCTAGCTCCGTTGTCCGCAGTGATTGCAGCTGCCAACACGGCGAGATGAGCCCGGTTGTCTGTGCGGGCGCAGGTATCGACCGAGCGGTCCGGCCGGGCTCTGTGCCCGTGCATGCGGCGCCGTCCGCGGCTCTCCCTGCGCTGATTGGCTCACGCCAGCTCCCCACCCGCAGCTCCGCGCACGTGTCGAACGCCAGCCCACGCACGCTACGGCGCACTGTGACTGCCAAATGATCTATTCTGAGGGCTACAGACAGCTTGACTTGCAATGGAATGGATTACCCACGTGCTGACGAGCTGAACACAGACGCCGTGGTGCGTTTATGCGTACATCTCGCTTTTATTACTAACCTATTTTTGTTCGGGTGTGTTCTGGATGTGTCCCGGAAGTGCTTGATTGAAGGTCCATGGGAATACACCCACTGATTGAATGTCATTTGCCCCAGAGACAGGCATCGGGGAAATCCTTAGGAAAGTATTGCAGTTCTCTCCCGCCGGTATCTGCCCAGATAAGACGGCACGATGTTAATGAAAATGATATAATCATTGACGTCTGTCATCGCTGCAATCATCGCCTGTTCTGTTTCCAATCTGTGATATTGTGTCTGTATTGCCAGTAACAATTGAATGCGACGGTTCAATTTGAGTGGAGCGGTCAGGTACGTCTGATACGCTGACAGTGCCTCAAGAGAAGGCTGGTCGGAGTCGGAAGCTCTGTTACCTATTGATGTGTTACCCGACCTGATGCGAATTGAATGTGGCATTTAGACGTTTGGTCTGCTCTGGTTTCTTAAACAATCTCGACAGTTTTAGCCAACCCTGCGTTATTAGAGTGGTTTGAAGCCAGGAGGCGGCTCTAGCAGAGTTGTGCGTTTCAGAATTTTGTTGAGTCGACTCAACTCAACTCAAGTGCTGAGAGCGGTTGACTTAACACCGACTCAACTCATGATCAAGAGTTCAGTGAGTCGACTCAATTCCGACTCAAGGCTAAATTCATCAGTGACCCAAAAAGGTTTGCGCTAGGGTGTCGAGTGAAAATTCCTCCAAAATGTATGGCGGAGTAAAAAATTTCAAATTTTGTACTCAGGTGGTAAACTCTCAGAGCCCTTGTTTGAACTGAAGGATGGACATTTCCTTTAATTTTCTCAAAGTAAATATTTTTAAATCATGCCCAAACAGCTTTGTTTGACCATTCCCATGTGAGAAATTTGGGTTAAGCAGGTAAATCTTTACCAGCTGAAACCCCCTGATGCAGTCTCCAATTTTTTAAGGAGTTGGTGAATTTCCACAAATAAAAAACTTTTGGGGGCCTCTGAGACCAACCTTGGGGGAAAGAACCTGGGAGCCACTAAAACTCTTGGGGGCTTCCCTAGACCAACTCTGTGCCCCTCCACTCCCACACGACCAGCTTTTAAGGGCCCCTGAGACGAAATATCGGGGCCCCCTTAGACAACTCTGCAGAGGGGCCTCCGAGATCGGCAGGTGGTGAAAAAGAAAAGGGATTTTTCATGCAATACCTAAGCCCTGTTCCACCTGTCAGCACAGTTTTGTCAGCACCAATCAGCGGGCCGCGTTGCGCCTACGTCACAGGACTGTAGCCTCTCCCCGGGAACTAGTTCTAGAGGTTTTACGGGCTGACGGCCTGCTGTTTGTGCTGATGAAAAACCGTAAGTGCACGAAGTGCAGCCTAATATTTTTAATGGTTTAAAGGTTTGAGTTCCCTTTGCTTAGCACAAACAAGAGGTGATTATGGCGCTGATGTTACTTTTCTGGAGGAGAGGTTGGAGGTCCTGCTGACAAAACTGTGCTGACAGCTGAACAGGGCTCTAGTTCCAAAATTAATTATCTACGCATACACTGTATAGTTTTCCTGTCCGGGACAACGCCCCTCCTATACCTATACCTATAGCTATCGGAATTTTGGAGGCCACTCCTGGCCTCAATCACTGCACCTCGCATACACCTATGCTAGGCCCAGTAGAGCCTTGGTTTACACTTAACTAACCCAGACGAAACTACAAACTTTCTATCATGGCAATAAACTCTTCCAGACTCTTGCTAAAAGTTTCTTTTCTTACCTGTCAATTCCCCTGCTTCTCTTCACATATATACTCACCTTCATATGAGTATGCTGCTTTCTATCAATATTAGTCGAAGCTGCTGCAGCCTCCTTTCTGTTGTTTCTTCCTTTCGTCTACAATCAGCCAGGCGCGGCGGGCTGCGACAGCGTCGAAGCAACTACTAATTTAAATTTCTGATCGCAATCCAGTTGCCGGTCGCATAAGCAACATAATTTGCATTTGAAAACTTGCTCTAAATTAATTTTCTAAATCCTTATAGACTAGAAAATTATACAACTAAAAGCACACCAAGAAAAGACTAACAATGTTTTGTCAATAACGAATACGAAACCAGCCTTTCAAAAAGCCTAAAGATGCCGCTTTTATTTACTAGATGTAAAGACGGCGTTTTGGTAAGTCCACGCCGTAGACCAGCCATACAAAAAGTGCCGATGTTTGAAGGGTAACTGGATGCATTCTGTTGCCCAAAAAATCATTTAGTGAAAATGTAGAGTTTCAATGTATTAAAGTACCGGAAACTTTTAGTTCAACTTAAATATCAGCGTATTTATGCCTAGGTGTCGTAGGGTGTCGGAGTGGATTTGGGTGTCACACGGCGTGGACGCAGCAATGAAGGGCTAATATGGATAAAAATTATTTTCTACGCAATAAATGGTTAATTTTCTACGATACAATGTCAAAAAATATGCTGCTTACCATACAAATTTCAAGATAATTGCTTTTAACAGCAAGATGACCAAAAATGATTTTTCACTATTCTCGGTACCAGAAATACAAAAACAACTTTTCAAGGACGTAAGCCTAGAAATCATATGCACAGATAAACTGCTTTCCAGAAATGTATCTTTCAAAGTGGTCAGCTCATTTTTTTGGCAACACAAGGCTAGGGTGTCTAATTTTCCACTCACCAATTTTGCGAGTGGTGGAATTTAGTGGCGGTGTTCACCCATTGGAACTTTCTCCGGTGGGGCAGGGAGGGGGCACTGTGCGTCTTGCCCGCGCCAGAATTTCGATTCTGTTGTTCCACTGAAATCGGTGGAGATAAGGATGCCAGGTATAATTGACCAGAAAAATAGAAGTCGCCAGATTCTCTTTCAGAAAAGCGAAAGAAGCGCATAAGAGCCGAGTTAATTTGGCGATCTTCTAGTCGATTCTGCTGCTCTCTTTTTCCAGTGGACGTTGGTAGAGGAGGCAATGGAACTGGGCTTTGTAGTAAGTATTGTTGAGTAAAATTCAATAGTAGTAAAATATTGTTCAATAGTTATTCAATAGTAGTAGTAAATATTGTTGGAAGTGAGTGGAAAATTCAGCAAAAAAATATAAAACTGAGTGGAAAATTCGATTGACTGGGTGTCGTTCTGCACCCAGCACCCCAGGTTTTGTGACACTGAAATTCATCCGACTCAACTAACGACTGACCTCAACTCAAACTTCGACTCGTTTTCAAAATAAAATGAATAAATGATAAATATATAAATAATATTTTTAAAAATTAAGAAATTAATCAATAAACCAGTAAAAACAAGCTGTTCAGAAAGTCTGACACGAAGCGGAAGATTAATAGTAACAAAATTAGTTAATTGGCATTCAAACATTGGTTAAAAAATAGCCAGCAACCATGAATAACTTTTTAATTTTCCAGACTGTCACTGCCCAAAAAAGCTACCACATGTTGCAATTATTTCTAAAAGGAGCATTACATATTAAACTAGGTAAATGAAATGGAAAGGAAACCTAAAAGGGCTAAGGCTACACCAACACAGGCAAAAATTGGGCCTCCATACTGTCAAAAAAGGTTCACGCTAAAAAGCATGATATAAACTGTATTTGTAGGGATGGTATAGGTATTGTTTTTTTCTGTTAAAGAAGGATGCTAGGTTATTTTTATAAATTAAACATTACTATGCCATGGGCTTAATAAAAAGTTAAGCAATAATTACTAGAGTGTCTAGTTGCAATTGCTAATTCTAAGAACTACAGCAAACCCCAGAAAAAGTATACCATATATGACAAAGGACAATAGAAATGAAAGTTCTATCAACATTTTGGATTTTCATATATTCATATTTTAAACCCAATCCAATTTTTAGCTTGAGAACCTCCAATGCAGTACATACCTATCGCTCTTTAAAATTGGAGCACGATTTCATAGAAAATTTATAATGTATAGCCTTCTAAATAAAACATGGACGCCAGGCGAGGGTCTCGATCAGACGAAACCAGCGGCATGAAATAATTCCTCTGATTCTTGCGATAAAGGCGTCTCAACATTTCTGTCCAATCAGCGGTCCATTTTTTCTATGCTAATAGCAGTATTTGCTTTTAATAGGCCAAATGAAAAGAACAGCGGCAGTCAGCGCATTTAGGACAAAAGAAACAATATCACATGTAGATATACAAATATTTGCATGGCTTTATGAATTATCACTTGATGTTTACACTTTTTGCCTTGAGGCTAGTTAAGCTTGAACCTATACTCGGTTGAATTTGTTCTTCAAAGACAGCAATGGCGCACATACTATTCTCAGACGACGACCACTGACAACAATCAGCGACGACGACACGTGTTGTTGGAGTGGTTGAAGTAAAGAAGTAATGTTAAATTTTAAGACGAGAAGTTTTTTGAGAGATTTGAAATGTAGTTTGTGGTGCGTTCCACCACTTGAAATGTTTAAGACAAGTCCAGTGATAGGAACCTGTTAAATTTTTCGAGTATACGTATTATTTGTACCTAAGGATTTCTTCAGACCGGATGGGCCTTTAAATTAAGCAATTGAACCATATAATTATTGATATGTTGCAACAAATTGAAACTTTGATTTAAACAATTGAAATTCTGGAGGGAAAAGGTATTTAAAGGAGGTTAAAGGAGGTTTGGAAAAGTTAGGCAAATTCAAACACTTTAACTTGACATCATGTTTACCTGTTGAGCCATATTTTTTCGTCAACTCATTTGACTCGCTGTCTTCACAACTCAACTCAACTCAACTCATTGACGTGTTGTGAACCGACTCAACTCAACTCAACTCACTTGTCAAATTTTTTCCACTCACCTCAACTCAGAGTCGAATGAGTCGGAATTTGAGTTAAACCCCCTTTAACTCCGACTCTGACTCGCGAGTCGCACAACTCTTGGCTCGAGCTGCTTCTGTTTCAACATGGCAGATGGCGGTGCACACTGGGGCAACTGGGCTTCAAAATAGGTCAAAACCTCGTAACTAAAGAAATACTTTGACTAAAGAGAATTTGGCACCTTGGTCGAATCCTGGAATTTAGTGAAATTAGGCGTATTTTTAGCCAAAAATAATGAAACCACTCATGATTTCTCTGAAAAATGTACAATAAGCTCAATATTTTGTTTTTAAAAATACTCCTCTAGAAAAATAAATAAATATCAGCCTGTGGATGATGTCACGATCTGGCAACCACTACCATACTTGAAAAGCTTCAAGGGCTTCAATTAGCTGATGCTCATCGTGACGTCAGCATATGTCGTCACACCAGTAGCTCACGGGGTCCTGAGGGGGGCTGGTGTCAGGTAGGTTTTAGCTTTTTTCTACGGAAATATCGAGTTCCAAGACAAATGAAATATGGAGTACCGGGTTTTCCGACTTTCTTTGCAGCTTGGCTATCTCAGTTAAAATCACGTTGTAAAGGTGCCACATTCCCTTTAAGAATACTTTTTTGTTTTCAAATGAAAGCCGTTGCTCTGAACTTCATTACCCAGCCACAAAACATTGGGTATCTACACCAGGTCATATCAGATAGACTATTTTTCAACGTTTATAAATATCGGGATTCGATTTCGTCCTTTCCAGTTTTGCAGACACTCAACGATACAGAATCAGATTTGGCGGGTCCAGTGACGGTTAAAATGTAAGAAAAAACAAAAGTAATATTTCAAAAACCGATCCGACGTATTCAAGGTCATCATAGGTCAGAGGTCTTGCTGAGACTTCACTCTGGCTTAAGTATTGAGTACCACATGATAAATAATGGCACAAATTCACTCTTTCACTACTTGACATCTTTAAATCCAGTACCGAAACATATAAAAACTGCTCGGGTCATGTGCGGTAGCTGCATTTCTTGACACAATAATGTTAATCGCGATTTCAGGGAATGATTACCGTCACTCTTCTCATAAAATGAGCACAAACATGCGGAAACATACAACACATTAAACTCACAGGGAATGTTCATTAAGTCATGCGACCTCTTTTGCATCTTTGTGTAACTCTCCTATTTAACATCCCGCGTCCCTTTATCCAGCCTTCTATCCATTAACCCCGAGAATTATCGTTGAAGTCTAGGTAAGTTCTTAAAGCAGTCTTACATCCAAGTACCCACTCACGCACCATCGAATTATTAATGGTTAGCGCCACTATCTTTCAGCTTCTAAAGAGGGTTACTGCCAGGCTCGAAACCTCCGATGTCATGGGCCTTCTGGATTTTTTTATATCATCGGAGATCATATTACCACGAGGTCATTGGTGATAAGCAGGTACTGGTACTGATCAGTGACTGTCAACTATGGATGTCTTTCTGGTATGATATTGACTGAATGCAAGGTGATCTCTATTCCTTGCCTCCTGGGCCTCCTCCATGTATGCTCCTATGGAAAATTTCAGGCTCTCAGTCATAAGCGTGCCACCGGCAAAGAAGTGGGGGAGGGGAACCCAAACTTCAAACTGATGCTGACAAAAAACTTTCCACGTTAGGACCAAATACTCTTCGAATTTGGGCTCCTCGTTGCCTTCTGCAGCGGCTGGTTATAAGAATGTCCGGTTTTCTCCCATTTTGGCTGAGATCAGGAAATTGTTGGGGGGGCCAGGCCCCCTGCCCCCCCGGTGGCGACGCCCCTGCTCTCAGTAACATCTTCCCCGTGCATTTGTACCTTATGTATGGTTGCCGGCATGCTGTACCATGGGTACACGTTTACAAACAGCCTCGCCGTCTCTACAGCATAGGCCGGATACTTCTCAATTTCGATTGTTGATGATGATCAGGGGCGTAGCCAAGGGGAGGTGGCAGAGACAGCCGCCCCCTGAGGGTCTGAAGGGTCCCCCTGAGGACACGATTCTGTAACAAGCATGGCCTTTTTTACCCATCAAGGCCTTTTGGGCTGTCGCAGGGGCCCTTTTCGGGGCGCCGCCCCCCCCCGGGTGAAATCCTGCCTACGCCCCTGATGATGATAGTGCGGTTAATATTACCGAAAACCTTTGTTGCAGATCCAGGCTTACCCCAGTAACCTCGCTGAACTGTCGGACGTTCCCGAAAGAACGGCGGGTTGTGTTTCCTTCATTAGCTGTGCCGTTGCCCCCCCCTCCTGCCTTTGGCTGATCGACGACCAGACTCATAGTAGCACGAAAACATTCCTGTAAATCTCTTTTGTTTTTTAACGGCGTCCTTCTGGTCGTAGTTTTGAGCTCTCCGTAGACAAATGGGTGACTCTTCTCTGATCTTCCCTCATCCTCAGTGTGCGTGTTAAAATCGGTTTTTGCACAGATTGAATCTCTGCCCAGCGTCTTGCAAGTCCGCCTTCCCCTGTCACGACTCGACCACGGCGCCCTGTCAGCCGTCTTTACTCCAATTGCCGCGCAACATGAGCCGACGGCCGCCGTAGCCGCCTGCCTCACCGCGCTACTTGGACTACATTGTCGCACAAAAAGTGGCATATCTCCCCTGGGACAACTGATGCCGAACTAATTTTTTCACGGCTGGTTAGAGGACACAACATTGCATCACTACATATAAATTTCGAAGTGAAACTCGCTGTGCGTTTTTTTCGCGAGTCTAACGAAGTTTAGAACTTGAGAATACGTTGGAAGCTTTACATGTCCTAATAGTTACGCGTACTATGAGGCTCTTATTGTAAAATTTCGTACTTTTCAACATTGAGTGTCTTCAGGGCGTTCCCAACTTTCCATTGATATAAATAGATAACGGTTTTGTGACTGCGACCATGGGTGATAATGCATCAGAAAGTGTACCTCATCTCGAGTCAACATGACGCCGAGCTGCAGCGTGTTTAATGCGCTGTGTTCCAGCATCTGTGCAAGCGGCTGAAGAAGAGAAAAATGGATACAATTATGCTTTTCCAAGGTTTTGGACATTTCTCTGTCAGAGCCAAACGATTAAGTCCGATTTTGAAGATGTCAAAATTGGAGGTTTTGGCCGGTTTTGGAGGCCATTTTCCCCAGTGTGCGGTGGGTCGCTCTGAGCCGCTCGAGTGTGTTTACATTGTCCCGTGCTCTGGTGGTCAACAATGTCTGATCGCTTCCTGCCCAAGGAGGAGTGTTATTGGCCACGAACGGTCGCCTCTCTGCCAACATGGCGGGGTATTCGGTAAATTCAGCGTGAAATGCTGGCAAATTCATGCAGTGGATAAAGGAGATTGGAAGACATCAAGTACGATATATCGGTTCTTGAAATTACCGTTTGTTTATCCAAGACAGTTTGCGTATTTTCAGAGGTGGACGCCGCTCCCAAATATTGGAAACCGCTTCTGGTATCTGCCATATAACTATGATAATAACCAGGGTTACTCTTTTAATGGTGAAATCGCCTCCCGTCTCTCCGGGATCGCTACTTTTTATGATAAAGCGCTACCCAAAAAGCAGAGTCCGCTACCCTCCACTCCGCTACTTTTTTGTTAAAACTACTACCGCTACTCCACTACCATGTAGAGAGTCCACATGTATGCGAGAAGTGGACCGCCCGGCTCTGGTGTTCGTCTTGATTAGTAAAAGTGGGTTGTGAAATTGGTCTAGATGTGAAGTATGCGATTGTAGTGCTACGTACCGCTCAAACATAGTGTCAATGCTGCCTCTGAGCTCATTGGCTGGGCTTCAGTAAGGAATCCCGGCGCATTGGTATTGCGAGCCAAAATATTTCAGTGGCAGATTTATGGAGAGAGCTGTCGATATCGGAAGCAGCACTTAGCCCACTTCAGGCCCTCGCGGGATTCAGAGTCTATGCAAACGGCTAATGTCCTGGAACTTCCACTGTGAGGGCCTTTGAAAACTTCAAGACAGGATTTCGAACTAGAATTCCCAAGCGAGTTCGCTAACAGGCGGTGCGGACGGCCAAACAGAAGATTCGGGCGAATTGTCACTGATGAAAGAACGGTGGCGACCATGACTGTTCGCTGTCTTCAATGTTTCACCACGTCCATTTAGGAGCCGCCTGTGGTGTGAATAGTTTCTGGAAACTGGAGCAAACTCGCGCATGGTCTGCCGGGGTTTCCTGACTTCTCCGTTTGGACCATGAGATTTGTATGTGTCCATCTTTGGACCGGTTGGTTGGATGGTGGTTAGACCTAGTGATGCTGCGACCAGTCCGCAGGGACGGGCTGGCCGTCAGCTGGTGATTAGTCCGGGCCGGACTCGCGGACGTGGGAGGTGATCCGTCGGGGATGATCGGCTGGGGCGGCACCTACCGCGCGAGAGCAGATCGTTCGCCAGTGCGCCGTGTCCAGGGTCAGGCAATGTTTGTGTAACATCCGTGGAGGTAAAACAGCAATGTCGGAGCATCTTGAAGTGTTGGCCAACCGATGTGGTAATTAATGACGAGTGGTGTCAAAATGCCGGACTTACAGTGTTTCCATGCTGGATTGAGCATGAACAAATGTGACGACCTTCCCGGTTTTGATGCCTGTGAATTGTCTTGACAAATTGCATAGACGCAGTTAACGGCGTCTGATGTCCGTTTTTTCTCTCTCTTTTTGCCACTTCGGAGTCAACCACGTCACATTGTGGTGCTGCTGGGTGCGAGCATTGGCGGACGCAGGGGGGGCATTCCGGCCATGCCCTCCCAAAGCGCTGGAAGGGGGGGGCAAACTATCTTTTGCCCCCCCAAAAAAAACGCCGGAAAATTTTTCGAAAAAGGTGGTTACACTAGGTCTGTAGAGCAAAAAATCTTCGCTCCCACCCCCTCCCCCCGAGAGCGATTATGCACTTGGAGAGGTAGCTTATACTAGGTCTGTCGAGCACTGAAAAAGGTGTTTACACTAGGTCTGTAGATCAAAAAAATATTCGCTCCCCCCCCCAGGAAGAGAGGCAGACATGGGTTTGCCCCCCCTCCAAAACGCGGGTCTGCGTCCGCCCTTGGGTGCGAGGGCGGTTCTGTGACGCCTGCTCTGTCTAGGCCATTTTCCCGGGCTCCATCGGATGATCCCGCTGAGCAAGGAGTGGTCTGCCCCCGTCATTGCCAATAGGAAACGTCGCATTGCCATGTCCGCAGCCGACGGTGACTGAGCCGCTGCTATCTTGCAGGTCATCATGGCCACCAACAGGATCGACATCCTGGACTCGGCCCTGCTGCGGCCCGGTCGCATCGACCGCAAAATCGAGTTCCCGCCTCCCAACGAGGAGGCGCGTCTCGACATTCTGCGTATCCACTCCAGGAAGATGAACCTCACCCGCGGCATCAACCTGCGCAAGATCGCCGAACTCATGCCCGGCGCGTCCGGCGCCGAGGTCAAGGTCAGTTACGCTACAACTGATGTGTGAAGGTCAAGGTAAGTTAGTGTTACAACTGATGTGTGAATGTCAAGGTCAGTTACGCTTCAAAGGATGTGTGAAGGTTAATGTCAGGTACGCTACCACTGATGTGTGATGGTCAAGGTCAGTTACGCTACAACTGATGTGTGAATGTTAATGTCAGTTACGCTACCACTGATGTGTGATGATCAAGGTCAGTTACGCTACACCTGATATGTGAAGGCCAAATGTCAGTTACGCTACAACTGATGTGTGAATGTCAAAGTCAGTTACGCTATAACTAACTGATCTGTGATGGTCAAGGTCAGTTACGCAACAACTGATGTGTGAAAGTCCAGGTAAGTTACGATGTAACTATGTGTGGAGGTGAATTTAAGTTACGCTACAACTGACGTGTGGAGGTCAGAATCAGGATCAGTTTATTCGCAATCATCCTCGATCAGTTAAGATGTTTCATGGTGGCACGTCAAGCATTTTAAAGGAGTAAAATACACAGGTTTAAAAGACAAAGATAGTTAAAATACACTCATGCCTTCAACTCAAGCAAAAACCACAAATCACACCCCCTTCTGTAAACAATCCTTTAAAGTGCGTTCGAATGCTGCCTGGCTCGAGGCATTGCGCACGTTAGGCGGTAGTGGGTTACAGTTCGAGGTATGTCGGGAAAGTGTCGATGTATGGAGGCCAAGGAAGGTCACGTTTGAATGACTGTTGATGATCTTTACAAGGTACGTGGTGCTGAAGCATAATGAAGGTTGGGGCTGGATCGCACTGGAACTGGAAGGCGCACAAAAAAGATTGATTGACTGGAGGGCTGGTGCTAGGTACGATTGATCAATTTTCCTGGTACGAGTGGTGTATTGGTTAAGTGGTCCCTGAACGTGAGAGATCCTAAAACATTGGTCATTGTTCATTAAAGTCAGTAGCTAGAGCCAAAAATGCTTTCACTGACCATCACCTTCTTTGACCTGTGATGACCTCAGTATTGACTGGAATAAAAAAGTTACTGGTATGATTTCGTTATCATTTCTCACGGACCATCTATCTTTGTGCGTTTTTCGCTGCCTTGCAGAGGAACTGAAACCCAGGGGGGGTGTTGCTCGGACTTCTCCCCACTGAGGCGAAAATGGATCAGAGAGTCACTAGGGCGGTGACTGAAAAACTGTATAGGTTGGAATCCAGTGCATGTCTGTGGCAAGTTAGTCAGGACAGCCGGTCAAAAAGTGACAAGTTGCCATCCCGAATCCTGATGACTATCCATTGTCATCTGAATGTGTTGTTGTTGTCATTGTCATCTGAATGCGACCCTGCTTAGTGTGTCGCTGCGGTTGTGCGGCTGGTCACTGCATCGCAGAACAAACAAGACCGTCGGTCAGATGTTTGTGGACTGGGTATTCTCGGAGGTGGTGTTTGTGAAGCTGCGGGGAAGCCCCGCCTGTGACCGGCGATTCCAGGTTCCCGTGCGCTGGAGCTAGGCAGGCTGATGGCGGGTACAATCGCTCAGTGTGTGATCGAAGCGTGTGTGCGTCTGTGTATTCACGTCGACGTCACGCACACTCATTATGCCCGCCAAAATTGGTGCAAATGTTCCGGACGGTCCTGGATACGTTTTGGGTCCGGCTCTTGCTCCAGTGGTCACACTTCATACTTCCCTGAACTGAGATATTCCTACGTTACTGCTCATATAGTTAATATCACATTTCATGACGCATGCATGATCAGTGATTTAGGCCATCTTGCCGTGGCTTGCAGTTTGTAGCGTATTTTGTTTGTTTTCCTCATACTAGTTTCTGAATAAGTACAGCCTAATCCATAAGACCATCCCAGCAGGGTGGAGTTGCGATGCCATGTGACAGGATCTTGCCACTAGGGCTGATGAGTCGGTTGTTCACTCCAGATAATATTGCTGCTTGAGAGCTAATACCGGTGCTACCTTCTGGACCAAATACGGATGTATTTGTATTTAAAAGAATTAACCTACGATTATGAGTCAGGTGTCTTAGGTGATGGGGGTAATGACCAAATCGAAATTCGGCACACAATAAATACTGATGCAGACATCGCCTCCGGGCAAAATTTATGTTGGAAAGCCCCCGAACAGTCGACCGAAGCCTTCGTGCACTGTCACCGTTAGGAGCTCCGGACGGAGCACGACTCCTTTCACAGCCGTGATGAATCCCATTGAAGGCACACCCTTCCCTGCAAGACGAAAACGTTCCGCTGGTTATGTCTACAATTTGTTTACATTTGCTAAGCGTGGAAGAGTGAACCCCAACACTGTATCATTCCATGTTGATGATGCTCCAGATTCTGTTATCGCCTATTCCCCTGTACAGTCCAGCGGTAACCCGCCGTCGAACTGCTACCGCACAGACGGACAATCATGACTAAGGAGCACCTCTGGTGTGGCATGTCCCCCGTGTCAGTGGTGGTTGTTACCGTCCGGCGTGTCCGGCTTGCACAGTACCCCCGCTGTGTGGCGTGGTCTCCGCTGGGCTCGGCTCCCAGCCCGGCGTTGCTGTGTTGTCGGCTCGTTAGCGCCACTGATTGTCAGTGATTTACCGCTCGGATGAGAACGAGCCCTTATTGGGACAGGGCCCCGTGTACTTGGCGCCTTTGCTGAGGCCGGTTTCTTCACATCTACCTGCTCGTCTATTTGTGGAGTGCATTAGCGTGTTGTGCCGGTGCAGAAGTCCGCTTGTTGGGCGTTAACGATGACTGTCGTCTGGGGCGGCGTCCGAGTTGCGCCGGCTGCGCTGTAATCAGCGCCGCTGTGCGGCGGCGTCTGTCGCCGAACGGCCTCAGCCGCGTGGGCAACACTGCCCTGCCCAGATCGCTTCCGGTGTCGCTGTCGGGTCATCGATCTACGCGTCTGTCGCGGCCCCAGCGCCGTGCCGTCTCTGCCACGGTGCTCCCCTGCCATATTTGTCGCCGTGCTACGGTGCTCCCGTGTCTCTTCTGTCGCCGTGGTGCTCCCCCACCATGTCTGTCGCCGTGCCCTGGTGCTTCCGTGTCACCTCTGTCGCTGTACTGTGGTACTCCCGTGCCATATCTGTCGCTGTGTTGTGGTGCTCCCGTGCCATATCTGTCGCTGTGCCGTGGTGCTCCCGTGCCATATCCGTCGCTGTGCTTTGGTGCCCCCATGCCATATCTGCCGCTGTGCCTTGGTGCTCCCGTGCCATATATGTCGCTGTGCCACGGTGCTCCCGTGTCATATCTGTCGCCGTGCCGTGGTGCTCCCGTGTCATGTCTGTCGCCGTGCCGTGGTGGTCCCGTGCCATATATGTCGCTGTGCCACGGTGCTCCCGTGCCATATCTGCCGCTGTGCTGTGGTGCTCCCGTGTCATGTATGTCGCTGTGCCGTGGTGCTCCCGTACCATATCTGTCGCTGTGACGTGATGCTCCCGTGCCATATCTGTCGCCGTGCCACGGTGCTCCGGTGTTGGCTTTACTTTTGTCCTGGTGATGTACCGTGTTGGTTGTTGTCTGCCCGGTATTGACCACTGCTGTCCCGGTGATATCTGTGCGACCGCTGTAACAGGGGATATCCGTGCCATCGTTGACACCGGTTATATCAGCGCGACCGGTATGATAAAGGATTCTGATGCTGCTACGCTGACGTTGCCTTGCGGCTCCGGGCGTCTATGACAGTAATCATCCGCTCTGATCGTTGGTCTGAGTAAAGGCTCGGCCTTTGATGCCTCCGTGAACATTTGATGGTGTGTGTCTGTGTGTGACCGTGGTCAGGGGCAGCTCAAGGACTTGTTGAGTGATGAGAGCGCGATGTAGCCAAACCGCTGAGAGTACCGAAAAACCCCAATACACAAGGGGCGGAGCCGAAGAGGGGGCCGATATGGTTTGATAGTAGATATATCCTAGTGATCTGGGACCCCTTTTGTGCCCTAAAACGTACTATTTGAAGCTTCTTATATGTCCTACATCCAGGTGATGAATCCCATTTTGTCAGTTTAAGGTCTAAGTGAGCGCGGGTTCCCAAAGCTTGTGATGTGCTTTGGGTTCGAGACACGCATCGCTTGTATTGCGCCACTGGCAAGAGACACCATCCTTTACGCCGGAGGAGAGAAGGGCCGGTCGCCCCCTCCTCTCCTCCGTGCCGGTGATGTCTGTTATACGTAGGGGTGTGACTTAGGACCAACTCTTTGATCACCCGGTTCAAAAAACATGGTATAGTTCATTTCAAAACACTCTGCGTTTTTAGTTTCTCAAAATAACGCCGATAGACCCCCCCGTACATGGGGTCTGAAGTTTTAATGTTTTTGTCACAAACACACCCACTGGACCCACTGCGGTCAAACCATTTCTGACTGAATACTACTTCTAGAGGGCTGGTTGCTTATGTTCGTGATTCTAAGACATCACACCGTATGGCAACCTATTGGACACTCATCAGTTTAGCAGCCTTGCATTGCGATAGGAACATATTTTGGCTGTTCAGTACCACAGAGGAGCATAGCAAAGTGCTTCATACCATCCTAGCAATCTGAAAAAAATTTCCAAACGTAACATTGCCAGTTGCAACAGCAATTGCAGTAAATCATAACGGGATAAATGGGATCTTCAACAAATAGCTGCCTATTGTTTTCTGTCCTAAGCCGTCTTCCACTAGCTCTTCTGGCCGGTCAAACCACTTCGCAATCCTGCTCCGCAACCTGAGATCCAAGTCCCAAAGGACTTTGGCTGGCCACTTCTCGAGATGACTGACTTTAATGCCGGTCTTTTTGCCTCTAGCAGTATGTGATTAAAGTAATCATTTTCCACCTGATACGGGGGAGGGGCAGCATTTAGCCGAGCGCTCAGGAGTTTGCCATCCGTGTCACCTCACAGCTCCTAGAGCACTTGGTTCATTGCACACTGTACAGTGTATGCAAAACAGGATAAATGTACTGTCAAGGATTTTCTCAATCTTTACACCGATTTCAACACGATGGTCAGGACCGGGCAAGAGAGAGGCAGGAGTAGTGGAAACAAGAGAAGGTGGAACCTTACACGGAAAGATCAGCGCCACTTTGCTGGACATTTCCTCTCAAAATCCAGAGTTTCTGAAATGGGAATGCTTCTACGATGCCCAGATGTCGCAGGCAGAATGGGATTGCCTGGAGGACCATTGCTAGTAAAGGAAGATGTACTGCAGAAGCTTTGCGGACAAAAGATGGACGGCCGACGCGGAGAGGAGGGCGAAGCAAGAGCAGACGATGAAAAAGGAATGTTAAAGAAGGGGAAGAAAGAAGTGAAAAGACGGAGATGAAAATTACAACAAAAATCAAGAAAAATGCAGGGGGACATTGAGTGCAAATCGGACAACAGTGACCCTCACAAGCTGACTGAAGCCAGTGGAGCCTCACGAAATCATATAAGCTGAAGTGCTACCTAGAAAAATCAACGGATGATGGGATGACGAAATACCAGAGGCTGCATATCGAGGTCCGACACGCCAAGAACCGCAGCATCGCTTACCGAAAGAGCTCAGAGCTGTTCTGCCTAAAAAGGCTTCAAGAATATCCCAACTGATGCTTACGCCACGAATCTCTGCGCGTTCTTGGACAATGTCTCTTTCAAATCTGAAATGACCATGGGAGATTTCAAGCAGGTGCTGGAGAATTAGAATAAGGCGTGAGCATCCAGGAAATACTGTATTCTGCTTTGGTGGATGGTCCACCTGGCTCTTTTTATGACAATTCAGTAGTTCAACACACGCAACTTTATCCTGGCATATGGTATTGCAGCAATCCGCCTTGGAAAAGATCGCAACATACATGGGTTACTCTGTCTTCTACACGGATGGCTCCAAAAGCACCTCAGGTGCTGGATGTGCTTTCGTAGGGAACGACATACATCGAGTTTTCAGGCTCCCGACATCGGTATCTGTTTTTACTACGGAACTATGTGCTATTATCCAAATCTTACGTTACATTCTCCGAGATCCCGATGGACAGTTTTTAATCGCTACAGACTCAGCTAGCTCCTTAGCTGCACTCTAGTCTAGTCACTCGCCAATATCTTGGCTATTGCCCACCATCCAAAGACTTCTGAATACTGCTTCCTCTGCTGGGGCCAGGATACAGTTTTATGGGTCCCCTAGTCATGTAGGGATACCAGGTAATGAGAGAGCTGAATCGGTGGCCCGAAGGGCTTCTGAGACACGTCAAGTAGGGACTTTTAGAGTCCCGGCGTCGGACTTAAAAGCAGAAATTAACCATCTTCTAAGAATAGAGTGGCAAGCCAGATGGGACATCGAGTCGGCCTGCACTTTTCAAACATATCAAACCAACCATAGAACCATAAAAGTCCTGCAGCAGGAGGAGTAGAAGGGAGGAGGTCTGCCTTACACGACTCCGCATCGGTCATACATATGCGACCCACGGACACTATTTTTCGGGTTCAGAACCAAACCTCTGCCCACATTGCAGAAGTAGGCTTACCGTTGCACATGTGCTATCCGACACGGGATGTAGTGAACTGAGAGCAGTCCGCGCTCGATTCTTTTCACCCATGCCCCTTGGGAGTTTATTGGGAGACAGGCCAGCTGTTTAGTTCGGTAGAGTTTTATCGTACTTGACAGAAATAGGATTTGATATAGTATATGACGCAAACCGAGTGACACAGGCGCAACGAGAATAAGTAGGCAGACACCGAGCAACCCTTTTTTCTTTTTTCTGATTGTAGTATAGCACCCGTAACCAGGGCTGTATTGGAACTTTGATTGCACTATATAGTTAGGCGCGCTATATGGCCCTAGCAGCTGCAGCGCCCTAAAACCTTAACACACACTATCCTGGCATATCCCGGCATTGCTTCAGAACAGTCTTCGACTATGCAGTTTCTATAGGTAGTCTGCAACTGAGGGGAAGGGGGAGGGCTTGAGCCCCCCAAGCCCCCTTGAAAATGCCACTGCTTCTCAGGGTGCGTATTGGTCGTGCTTATTGGTGCATTTGCGGATACAGGGATGGCCAGTCTGACCAAACTCCTCAAAGCAGACACGTTTTACTACTTTTGAACGATTTCGACCAAGTACGGCGGCGCGTAGCGCCGCCGTACTTGGTATACCTTTTCCTCATCATTTTTACAACTTTTGTGAAAATTTTAAGGTTAGGTCATCTCAGGTCAGGTCACCAGTACAGGTCAAGTGACCTGACCTCAAAAAAAGTTTAAGACAACATAAGTCGGAGCAGGGTGAACTTATCCGATTGCAACTCATATCACATAATGGGCCCACCGAGTTCTCTAAAAATGCTCCGTTATTTTTGATATCGATGACCTAAGGTCAGGTACGAGGCATGACCTCTTCGTTGGAAATACATGGGTAAAATGGTTTTTACTGAATAACTCGGTGATAGAGCGGTTATTTTAGCTGCATTAGACTCGACTTGGCTTTGCGGTTCTATTAATATGCATTTTACATAATTTGACCCTGACCTGACCTCAGGTCAGGTCAAATTCTTGAATTGACCTAGCAAGGTCAAATTATGTATCATTCGATTCGGCTTGCTGCGAGGATTCATATAGTTTAAGTCGTTTTGCTCTATCTTTACTTGTTCGGATGAAATGGCCGAAAAAACTTAATTTACTTGTTATCCCTATGACAGGATGTTTTGACCTCTCGTGACCTTAAATGTGACCTGACAAAAAATGGTTCAAACATTTTCGATGGAGAAGTGGATGGGCTACCCAACGCTGTTTACCGTTTTTCGCTACCTACCGTGGTTCTCGAGATCTTAGGGGGGTACCCGCCCCCTCGTCAAAGCGAAGGTGGCTCAGATCCCCGTCAATGCGCGTGTTAATCCAGGTTGGAGTCCCCCGATTAGTTTTATTCAGGCCCACCTTTCGATTGATGTTTACTATTTTGACATGTATTCTTATGTTTTCCAAGCGAATATTACGCAAAAAGAGCCCCCAGAACTTGTCTCTGGGCAGTAACTACTAGTCCTGTAGTAAAGGCACTTGCTAATTTCAGAGTCAATTCTTGAAAACTTCAGACACCATGTACAGGGGGCCTATCGAAGAAATTGTTTCAAATTAAGGCCATATTTGAATAACGCATAAAGCATAGCATATTTTGGAACAGGGTGAATTTGGAAACCTCTGACTTTACCTTCTAAGTCACACCCCTATTATAAGTGACGGCTACGTGCCCAGTAATGCCTATATGGCCCGTGAGGCGTTTTTGCCCTAATGGAGCCCCAATACTTGTTGCTGAAGTTGCTGAAGGCTGGGTGGTCCAGCAGGCACGGATTTTCTCACCCTTCTCCAGCCTGCTCTGAACAGCTTCCTCTGAACTCCTATCATCTTCTCGAGAGGAAGTGGAGGAAGAAAACTATAATTTCCGTGTGACGGGACATCGAGGGTGCAGCTGTTTTGGGTGGTAATGTCTGCGTGACCGTTGCCACTTGTTTCTTTGCGGTCACTGAAATAACAACAGTGTTCTGCGGCGTGTGCTGTTTAGTGTGGCGGATGTGACGGTCAGTGGGTGCGGTAACGACTGGCGTTTCTGCGGCGTGTGCTGTTTAGTGTAGAGGATGTGACGGTCAGTGGGTGCGGTAACGACTGGCGTTTCTGCGGCGTGTGCTGTTTAATGTGGAGGATGTGACGGTCAGTGGGTGCGGTAACGACTGGCGTTTCTGCGGCGTGTGCTGTTTAGTGTGGAGGATGTGACGGTCAGTGGGTGCGGTAACGACTGGCGTTTCTGCGGTGTGTGCTATTTAGTGTAGAGGATGTGACGGTAAGTGGGTGCATTAACTAGTGGCGTTTCTGCGACGTGTGCTGTTTAGTGTTGAGGATGTGACGGTCAGTGGGTGCAGTAACTAGTGGCGTTTCTGCGGCGTGTGCTGTTTAGTGTGGATGATGTGACGGTCAGTGGGTGCATTAACTAGTGGCGTTTCTGCGGCGTGTGCTGTTTAGTGTGGAGGATGCAATGATCAGTGGGTGCGGTAACGACTGGCGTTTTTGCGACAGGGCGTTTGCACTGAGGCTGGCATGTACGCGCTGCGCGAGAGGCGTGTACACGTCAACCAAGAGGACTTCGAGATGGCCGTGGCCAAGATCATGCAGAAGGACTCCGAGAAAAATATGTCTATCAAGAAGCTGTGGAAGTAATTGTGCTCGCATGAACAAAACGAGTAATCCCTCCGGCCGAGGCTTGAGCAGAGTTTGTCATTCTTATGTCGTTGCCTCGTGTCATTGCTGGACATTTTCCTTCCGATTTCGCCGCGGTTATGAGATGTCTGTGAGAAGTGGGGGTCTGCTCCGGCCGTTGCTGTATTCGGTAGTGTCCTAAACGAGAGAGAATAGGGAAGTCACGCTGCCGAGCTGTGGAAAAGTGAGGAGGTTGTCTCTCTGGGTCTGAGTGGTGGGACTCCTGGCAGATGATCAGACAATATTCTCATGATTTCGTGACCGCCTCACTCCTGAAAATAAATATTAAAAGTACAACGTTTGTTTTGAGGAATCGTCGGAGCTTCTGCTGTTTTGATTTTTGGATGTTCCCCTTTGGGAACATTGGACATAAAGTGGAGGTGACCAGTGCAGTTATCACAACGTGTAGACTGTGGCTATAAACGTGGGTTTTTCAGGATTTTTCTTTCTTTTTTTGATCCACTAATTTCCTTTTGAGGCTAGTACAGCAAGTTTAGGGCTTCAGTTCAGGGAAAGATTACTTGTCACTTGGGGAGAGAGGGGAGCCAAATGACCCGAAACCATGTGGTCGGGGTGACCCGTACGTTATTTGACAATACTATTTAGCGAATAGATTTGACTTATGATACCCGGAAATCATCGCATGGAAGGAAAACCATAGAAGTGAATGGGTTTCCATGGGCAGTTCCATGATTGCATATGCGGATTCAGGGTTGCGCAGGTGGATCCAGGATTTTCGACTTGTGGGGGCACCATGTGCGGGATATAGAAGGGTATCGGGAGCCTAATAAGATATCCTTATGTTTTTCTAGTGGAAAATAGCATTACGCTTAATTGCAATAGAATATTTCTTGGGGCTGGTGGTCTCCTTGACAGGCGTTCGGTAGCGATGGCAGTTTTGAATTATTTTGAGTTCGCTGCCCATTACTCCGCTCCTGTTTAGTTTTGTAAATTGCTGCCGCTACTCTGCTACCATTCGGAGTGTCTGCAAGTATCGCAACAGTGATCTTAAATAGTGGACTGCCTGGCTCTAGTATTTTACAGGCAAAAAGGGCAAGTAAAATGTTTGAAAGGCATACATCGAAAAAATGACGCTCTTAAAATTGACTCTTGTGGTGTGATTTAAAATTTTCTTTAAAAAGAACTAATAAAATTTTCAGTGCATTTGTTTGCTTTTAGTGACCATTTCCTGAGACTGGATCGGAAAATGCTAGGGCTTTCTCCGCTATGTGGAACATAATGATCTCCCTCCAGTGGTTTGACCTCCAGAGGGCACCTCGTCACCCAACATGACCTGCGGTCACGGAAAGCCAGAAAATGACCTTGCCGCATATCAAATGAAAGCCAGTGACGACATACACGATGACGTTTAATTCAACGCTCTAACTTGATTAGGTCAAGAGTTATCGTCAACATACTGTTTATGACCCCTGGTGACCTGTCATGACCTCAGTTAGGTCCAAGGAAAATATCGCCCCTGGAATCCGTGAAAGGGTGGCCAAGAATGCTTTTCTGAGCAATCGGAGCATTTGCATTCATTTTCGTGACTTTCAGATCATAAGACAGGTTTTCCCCATACCTTCTATGGGAGGGGTTACCTGGTGACCTGACCTCAGGTCACCAAATCGTAAAATCCCGGATATACATTTTGCAGACCCTAGAGGGGTCATCAAGTGTAGAAAGTTTCAAATCGATCAGCTTAGAAATGTAGCTATGGTAGAGCTAAAAAATTGAAGTGAGGTGGCCTTGGTTGACCTCGCCTGGTGACCTGACATGGTGTGACTCGATGTAAAATGTTTTAGGGATGGTGGGAAAATGATGCAATGAGAGGCACACCACTCAACCGCGTTGCTGCGCCTCGCCGTTTTTTCTGTTATTCTGAAAAACTTAGGGCTATCGATGACCACTCTTCCCGGTGGGGCGAGGGTTGAATGTCAAACTCACCAGGTACTGTTTTGCGTCCATGTGTATTCGCTGCCGTGTTTTATAAGGTGATACATTTGGCCTGCCTTCTCTGGCCGAGGGACCTTGCGCACAAACGCACGTAGTTCTTTAGCGCTGGGTCTGCCCCCCCTCCCTCCCACCCCGTGGCTACGACCCTAACTGAATTATTGCCGGACCCACACAAACGAGCCCGACTTTCAAAATCTGATTGACCAGGTGGATGGCTCGACCATTAGTCAAAGCTTCTCGCAGAGCTCCTCGGTCATTTCAATGGAGCCTGGATTGGTCCCCCTCTTCTCTTGACATCATGAGGGCCCTGCCAAGCCAGGCCAGTGTGGCACATCTGAAGTGCCAGGTAGTGAGGACGGGGGAGGAAGAACCTGTACCCACGGATTACATGCATGTGGGTCCTCAGTCGGTGACTAAACACTGGGGAACTCTTCCTGGAGCTCTGGAACAAGGAACACGCGCTTGAGAGAGAGAGGAGAGAGAGGAGTTCTGGGAGAAATTAGCAAACATCGTCCCTTGTCTGTCTTTGTCTTCTTTGCAATGTTTGCGGCCTTTTAGGCGAAACAAAGGTCGTTAGAGGGACCCAGGTGTGTGCCGCCCCAGCCGAAGTTGCATTGACTCTATTTGCACAGGGCGAGGGAGCTGCTTGTTCCCAACCGGTGGGTGCCGTTGCGGCTGGAACGCGCTCTGTGACACGATCCCGCCCACCGTGGCGAGCGGCAGAAATAAGGAGACAGTATATCTGCGATGAAGCTAATATTAACTCCGAGCACAAGAGTGTGGGTGGTGACCGGGGGCTTAAATGCACTCGGAACTACAACTGCAGGCAGGCAAGCAGAAAAATATAATACTACAAATCAAATCAGAGAGCCGAGCCAGGGAGCCAAATAATAAAAGGTTACATCACTGCTAAGTAGAGATAAAGCACTGAATGCCTGTATACAATCCCACGCAATGTAAAGACGCCACGGCGAGTGCCTCGCGGACTTGCCGTGAGAGCTACATGACCTGTCAGTTGGCTGGTTCCAGAGTGAGCGTTAATGACCCGAGGACTGGCGAGCCCTCCGGGCTGTGTAACTAACAAACCCGGTTCCCGGCGGGATCAGCGTCAACACAAGATAGCTACGAGGGACATCTGATGCGACTCTTCCATGTCAGCACTCTGGGACTGTGTGTGAGTCACGGTGGCACGGTGGGCTGGCTGAGCGAGCGCAGAGACAGCTGCCCACGTGCGGCGTCCTGGTGCGTGGGCGGCCGGAAGCCGGCCGCCTGAGCGCTGCCCAAATATCATCGACTTCAGAAGTCCAATTAGTGGGAAAGGTGCTCGGTCCCGGCGAAGATGATTGGACGCTCGCAATCTGCTTCTGGTGGGCGAGAAAGTAAATTCGAGAAAGGCTCTGGGGGCTATTATTTCTTCACTTACATGAATGGCTTGCAGTTAAAACCAACGAATTTGCGGACCTGTACCTCTTTGTGACATATCGGAGCCTATCCAGCGACGTGCATATGCTGGGGCTCGTACTGCTGGCTGCCACTGTTTCCGTGGTGTCAGGGACTTTACACGCCTCCAATTCTGTCATTGACTTTAATGGGGTCGGCGATTTTGGCTCGGCAGTCAAGGGGCTAGCGTTTTAGTATTAAGGGTCCCTGAATCGTGGTCAAGGGGCCTAGTGGTTTTATTGCCCGTCTTCAGATAGGACAACATGGATTAACATGGATTCAATCCCCACAGCGGGAAACCGCCTTCCATAACCGATATTACCCCATGGAGATGGTCCTGAAACACTCACGCCAATGCTTCCTGTAATTGGGCAAGTGTGCCTGTTGGGAGTGACTCTAATAAAAATATCCAGTGTATCCTGTATATCCACTGTATTGTCCTGGGATCGTCTTTGACATCTCTGACCTGCCAGATTCAATCTACCAATAAGTTGCATATCGGATTTTCTCCAGAGGTTGCGTCACGCTGGCATCTGTTTCCGCTGCCTGAATGTGTTTCAGAGACATGAGCGGGTATCCCCCGACAAGGCGAAAGTAGCTCAGGCCAATGTGTGAGTGCTAATTTATTGAAACATCCAACTGAAACCTGAAGAGAAGACCGAACACATTTAACTGCGGCATTGCCCAGCGAGTTCGATACCTATGCAATTTTTTACGGCCCGGCGGAATTATTGCGGCGATACGGGAGAAAATGCTAGTGGGATCTGGTGCGGCATTCCGAGGAAAGACGTGTCCTCCGGGACAGTCTATTACTCAGGTGCCACACAGTGCAGTGCAAGATACCTTTACTTAAAAGTACGTTCAAGATGGATTCCCCACGCCCGAGTGACGTCACACGGGCGTGGGGGAATTCCTTCACCTATGGGCTGTGTGTCAAAATGCTGCTAATGGCACTGCCCGCTTACGAACCTGTGAGAATACACGATGATAAAGTTTATCCAAAATGCAATAAATAAACATTTTGTTTTCGATTCTGGGCCTCTTTTTGCGAAAATTCTGATATTTAATCAGTTAGTTAGTTAAGGGCTTTTTATAAGGCGTTCTGTGCAAAGCACCTTTGCCCGCCTCTATACGATATTTAATCATTTAATTTTCCCATCTTATATGCTACGAGATGTGACGTCACATCTGGTATCTGTGCTGGCTGTTGGAGGGGGCTGAGTGCAGTGTGCACTTCGGAGTTTCGCTCTAGTTAATAACAGGGTTTTGCGGAACAGCATAACCCGTCATATGTGATGCGGCACAGCATATCTAACCAGGTAAAAGTATTGCGGAACAGTATACCATTTTTGAGCAGCCTAAGACAGCAGTGCATGCCGACATTTAATCTCCAGTTTCAAGGTTGAGTTACACTTAGTTTCAGCTCCCCGTGATTGCCTTCGAAGACAGTAAGAATTTGTGCAGTTAACGCAATTTATACAGAAGCATCTGAAACATGCATGCCTGCTTGGTTGGATGCATGACTAAAGTGGTCAATGGCTGAATGCAATCGGTGAAACCAACCTGCATAAATATGTTAACAATGTATGTACACCACGTCTTGGGTTGCGAGACCCCTTTAGTGGCTTGGATCTCCGAATGGATAATCGATCCTACCCGATCCATGGCAGTATATATGATTAACCATCGAATTAGGTTAGTATTGGACGTGGATGCAGACTTGGACTCGGAACTTTGATGATTTAGTTGTAGTTTGCTGATGTGGATTGTATTAGGATTGATAAGCATGGTATGCGGATGGATCGGCTTGGATTTGCCGGGTAACCTCGTACATTAGGGTGTGTCAAATCTTGCAAACTCCTGGTATTTTGGAGATCTCTTGAAAAAAGGGAGCATTGTATGTAAAAGTATCGGAAGTTAGACGTGTTTATTTGTATGAATTCTTCCTAGGATCTATCATTTCGAGGTGGATTATTTCAAAAGATCTGACATCAAGCCTCCAAAGAACAAATGCCATGGTAGTATTTGGGACTAATTAGTTTTAAAGCATGCCTAGAATCACGCCCCTGCACCGATTAGGTGAGCTGTAGCGATTTGTTTCCTCCAGAGACTTCGCGTGCAACTTATGTGCTATGTTATATTTGCCTTGCGGAAACGCTTTAGATAGGCCTTTTCTATTTTCTCACGGGCTCTTCTCACGGAATGGGGTCCAGGACGTCAGGCGGGATCCGTGCATCGGGCTGCAGCTCCCTTGTGTCCGGCAGAGCCCTCTCTGTCCAACCACGGGCCGCTCCGCGGGCGCAGGGGCGGACCAGGCGTCACCGGTATCTTATTACAGCCAGTAGGTTCACTTGAAAATAAGCGCAGTCTCTCTGTAGGAATATTAAGTCACTGAACCTATTCGATTCGACTCTTGCTGGACAGAACCTCTGTTGCTAGCGCCTATATGTAATTTGGATCACGGATCGGAAGTTAGCTGGTTCGTTTGATCCTCTGGGGCTCGTCTGCTGGCTTTCAGCTAACTCCCGTCCCTGGAAGCTATTCACGGTGATCCTGGCTAGCAGGATTTGTTCCTGGATTATTGCAGTGACTTTCAAATTTCTAAAATAAATTATTGTTTGATTGGAGACCCACACCATGCAAGAGGACTCAATTTGCAGAGACCGTCCTGCTTGAGATGGAGTACCCAAAGCTGGATGCGTCAGCACGTGTCTGACATAGGGAATTCACTTGACAACAGGAGCCCATGGCAAACCTGCAATATAGGCCGGAGCTACAGGTACCATAACTGAATGGTGTCCTGCTGGTCTGGGGGTCGATTGACAGCCACGGGACCCTCACAGAACTGTGACAACTTTGTCAACTTTGGCAGCTTTGTCATACAGGTGATCAGCCTAAAATAGAAGGGGCGCAGCTAGCCACAGGGCCATATGCGGCACCCTCGCAAGTACATCAATTATCTACAGGGCCTGGCGGCTGTTCCGTCTGGTACCGGAGGGTTAGCCAGAAGCAAGTTCCCAGCGGCCACGTGGTGCCTGGCTACCCACGGGAAAGGTCAAGTTCTCTACATGGAGACCATGATTAACAGTTGGGTATGACTTGGGTTAAAACAGGCCCGCGGCGGCGAGGGAGTGTCTTGTCTTTCATCAGGCAGCCCATGTTCGCCACGCCATCGTCCCCTGAGATGCGTCTACAGGTCCCTGATTGCCCACCTCGGTGGTCCCGGCTGGTCATAGGGGTCATGGTGAAGGTACATTTGGCGGCCTGACGCCACAGGGGCTGGTGACAGGTGGCGCTGGTTGGGTCCCTCGGGTCTGCGAGAACCAGAAGTGGGAACATTTGTAAGGGTGTTTCAGTGGTCTTTTTGTTATGCACTGGAATACTGAAATCCGCAGCCGCTGACAAAGTATACGGCCACCCAAAACACAACTAAACGCAAATAGCAATGCACCATACACGCCATTCCAGGATACCCTGGAAGTCCCAGGGTAAAACTCATTGTAACTTATCGAATTTGAGTAAATAAGTGGATTAGTCTCACTGGCATTTTAAAGTGAACCAGCTCGACTGCATAGTTGCAGTGGACGTGAGGGTACAAGTAGCCTGGGTTTGAGACTTTTAAATGGCAAGCTCGAAATAGGTTCAAAGTGAGAATTAGTGACCATACGAATGTGAAGCCAATATTCTAAAAATAAAGCTATTTTGATATTCATTGGATGTCCGGGTAGCGCCTTTGAGATTTATGTTATTATTGTATTTGTTTACAATGAACCAAATAGCTATATCTGAGTCCACAAAATATTTATCGGCGCTATTTAAGTGCTGAATAGGATCGAAATATAATAGATTAACTTGTGAAGCTATTTACCTATATATAGCTAGTGGTATTGTAATATAGATTTTAATGTCCTGCTTATCCATGCACATAAAATTTCCTCTTAACATCGCTAATCCTCTTCAAAATAACGGATATTTCTATTTCACCCCTGAATTCGACCCTCCCTACTCGCACATGAACCAGACTGAGCACACATTTTTTGGCTTTAACATCTTTAACATGCCATGATATGCTGTTATATATTATTTCACGGGCAGATCCAGCCTGCTGGTTGGCAGAGAGTGAGGGGGTGCAAACACAAATCGGCGAGCAGAGAAGAAGCTTTGAGCGATGGAGGCGGTGACCAGCATGATTGAACTGGTTCAGAGAATCAACTTCCACAGAATACCACATTACTTTGGAAACAAGTCGTGCTCGCTACGCCAAAAATGTCTACAGTATTTTTCCTCTTCTGTGGAAATTTATTTTACTTGCAAAGAGGTACAAACATTTCCAGCGAGCCAAAAACACTTAAAAATCGTGCCTTTACTGACCGATACGTCCAACTCAATTGATAACTATGAAACTCTAGTTTGTTTTAGGGAGGGAGATACAAATTGCTGGCCCCCTCTTGTTTGCTTCCTGGAGGAGAAAGGCATGGCTCGACTCCCCTTGGATCTGTCCTTGTATTTCTATGTGGTTTGATATATGATATATTTCTATGTGGTTTTATATGATAAGCCCAAACCCGATTAGTTTTTTCTCACGGGTGTTATGTCGTCGGAGGCGAGAGGAAGACTGAGTCGGGACCAACCGTGTATTCCAATTTTTGACCTAGTTATATATCTTCGCCCAAGCCAACGAAACGGGTTGCTGGTATAAACACAGACACTCGTCACACGCATTCTGATTTAAGGACTAGACTAAACACTCTACAACACGGGGAAGGTTTTTGCTCAGCAGCAATATTGAAAATGTGGTGGCCCTCTCACTTTTCTGCCGGTGGTGATACTTCTGTACACTTGCACCTTAAACACACGGGAAAGAACATACATAAGTAGGTACAACAGGAAGCCTGAATTTATCGCCAATATATATGCGCCCGCTTGCCAACGACCGCAAGTTAGATCACTCGGTCTAAATAAGGTTGGAAAATAGTAAAAATTATGAAAATACTGGGAAATAGTAAAGCTACAACAATGCTTCAAATGCACTTCTTTTGGAAGAGTAGTGCCAAAACTGGGGCAGAATATGTTGAAGTCCCAGTATTTTGAGTCTATAACAGTTCTTGGCACAGTCGCCTTGGTGTGGGATTTCATTCAACAATGCAAGTGGAAGTCAAACAGGCATGAAACACAATTTCAGCTTAGAATGCTACAGCGCCCTCAGAATCGGAATGCTATCGAAACCGGAATGTTCCATTAGCTCAAATCACCTGCTACTGCCGGTGGGATTGCCGAGGTGTCTGTGCGATGCAACAATCCTAGCGCCGGCGAGCAAGAATGAACATAATTTCAGCTCTGACCCGGCTGCTGCCAGCCGCAGCTCTCAGGAATAGAACAGTCGATACGGCTGCCGCGTGCTTACAGTGTGGTCCGCGCCAAGGACCATCCGCGCTGCAATGTGACCATTATTGCATTTAAATGTCATGCAGACGGTCTGCGTGCGACTGAAGGCGCACTGGTGCAAACACGGGCTGCCGCAGCCGCCAGCTGCTACGTGCTATAGCTGTGAGGGACGGTGCTTGCTAATTCGGTCCTGGGACGTGATCTGGTCTGAGAAGTGGCTTTGCCGTACACCGCACTAGAAGAAAAAAATCGACAATGTATCTTGTTTATTCTGGGGGATGGAAATAAATTTTCTCCCCAGGACTACCAGGATTTTTTTACAATTCTGTCAGTACAACATCATCAGAGAATCCAGAATTAACCCCTGCACTCATTTTACTGAGTAATATCAGCGTAACAGTAGCGAATTGCACGCTCTCCGCACAGTTGACGCTATACACCGGCTGAACCGGAAACAAACGGTCTCCGAGACCAGGCGAGAGCGCAGTTCACGCTGCCGGGAGCCGGCTGGCTCCGAGACCAGTCGAGAGCGCAGTTCACGCTGCCGGGAGCCGGCTGGCTCCGAGACCAGTCGAGAGCGCAGTTCACGCTGCCGGGAGCCGGCTGGCTCCGAGACCAGTGGAGAGCGCAGGTCAGGCTGCCGGGAGCCGGCGCACCTGCATCGATTTCCCAGCTCTGACGGATACAGCCACCGGCGCAACAGGCAGTATCATCCGGACGACAGCAACAGGCTGGCGGGACTCGGCCGCCGCTGAGGAGAGCCGATAGACTCATGGCCTCAGGCGAAAACAGCTGGTGTTGGCAGTGCGTGACGGGGGTGAGCGAGCTGCACTCTGAGTGACTGTTGCGATACAGAAACGGGAGGGATTGCGGCACGGGGCTGCTGCAAAGTTACACGGCTGACTCAAGACGGCTAAAAATTGACTCGAGTAGAAGACATCTTCAGCCCTGAAGAGTGATATGGATAAGCGAGATTGATATGTCTTTGAAAATGAAGCAAATTAATTCGCGAGATATAGATAAAGTGATAATTCAATACCACCTGCGTTGTGACTATAATCGATAGACTATTAATAGACTTGAATTACCCGGAGAAATTGCAACGTTAGCTTGCAGAGTTAAGCCGAGATTCATAACAAAACAACGTGCACAGCTGCTCCGGACGAAAGCTGAGGTAAGCACTCTTGAATTTTTTGTAACACAATAATGGGGCTCGTACACTCATGTACTTCAATGTCGCTGCGATATTTCGTGTAAGCTGAGCCCTGATTCAAAAGTGCACAATGTCTTGAGCTGCTTGATGGCTTATCCTCCTGCAATTGAATCTGTACGTACATAACAGGCTCTGCAGTTTTTGGCTAATTTCTTGCCAATTATTGGTTTCTCGATTAATTAGAAGCGCAGCATGGGTGTTCTGTCCTAGCCTGATTGATAACCCAAAGCGGGTTTCCAACCTTGTATTTTTAAGAAAAGATCCTTGTGTTTTGAAGAAAATATTTACAAAAAGGCTCTCTTGTGATGATATAGTTTTTGCCAAGCATAACTAGGATATGAGGCTGCTGAATATTGATCGGTACACAACCAGTACCTGGAACCATTATATACAAGCTTTCTGTTGAATCACGACTAAGTTCGCTGACAATAGAACACAAGCTGCCAGGTCCAGTGTGTATACATTCAACAGGAGGGGGCTTTGCGTTTTATGGAGTACACTTTCATTGCACGAGTGATAGAAACCTTCATGGTGCATCTCAATATATAGAAACTAAAATGACATTTAATAAAGTAAAAACACATTAAAAACCGTTTGCTTATGTGAGGCAAAGGCTTGATTCAAAGCCAGAAGATATTAGTTTGCAGATATTGAGATGTACCATGTGGTTTCTATCACTGGTTCATTTAAAATACATTCCATACATTGTCCCCTGCAATTAAAATAATTAATAGTCCCCTGCAATTGAATCTATACACACTGGGCCTGGCAGTTTGTGATCAATTGTCAGCGAACTTAGTCGTGATTTAACAGACAGCGTGTGTATAATTCTTCCAGGTACTGGTTGTGTACCGATCAATACTTGGCAGTCTCATATCTTAGAAATGACTAAAAAAATACGTAATTGTCACGAGAGAGAGGCTTTATAGCAAATGATGTAAATATTTTTTCAAAATTTAAGGTTCAAAACCCGTCTTGAGTTAGCAATTGGGGCAGGACAGAGCACACATGTTCCGCTTCTAATCAACCGAGAAACTAATAGTTGGCAAGAAACTAGCCAAAAACTTCAGATGCTAGTGTGTAGGGATCCAATTTCACGAGGTGACTAAGCCATCAAGCATCACAAGACACCGTTTTTTCTTTATTAGATGTCTGAAGCAGATTAAATAGGGATACCTCAGCATTAAAAAAAATCAGAAATCATTTTTAAGGAGGTTAAAGAGGTTTAACTCCTCTGGACAAGATGAGCTTTCCAGTTATCGTTAAGGTTTGCTTTTTTCTTAAGAGATATTTGGCGTTTTCTAATTTCCCCCAAACATCAGAGTTCCACATCTAATAACTTAGTACAGTCGCAAATAGTAATACAAATTGGTAGTTTTGATGGAGATTTAACCCTTCCTAAACCTTAAAATTTGTACCACAGAGACGGTAGTACTAATATCGCCTGAAAAACTTGACCCATTCACTTCACCGCTGCCTGGAGCTATAAAGTTGCACCATGTATCGTTAGTAGTCGCTAAAGTCTACAAAGCCATTGCACAAGTCGACATGGCTTTGCTGCTGGCACAGATGCATCAAACCTTGGTGAAGGAAGTATCGAGACCGTGCTTATATATGACTGCTTCTTATATTATTGAGTTATATCTTAATTAAGTCTTAAATCTAAATTATATCTTAATTTCATCCTTCTTATGCATGATAGACCCCTTTCTTACATAACCTTTAATCTGACGAGAGCCCTTACATCCACAGAATTCATATCTACCAGTTTCTCCTGTTTCTGTTTGGGATGTGTAATGTGTGATGCGCTTCTTGCTCTGACTGTAACGCTGGTGCCTGAAGACAGACTGAAAATGGATGGTGGAGTGATATTTTCCCCTGCAATTACTACACACAATGCTGACAACGTTCATACTCCTCCGTGGCTGTCACTGACATGATTGGGCTGAAGGCTAGGCAGGTAAGCCGGTAATGTGAGGGATATTGAATGTCTCGACTGCGTCTCTCTCCTGACTGCGGCTAGTACCGAGCTCAGTTGATCTGGTCCTGCAGTGACGTCACGGCCGTGACGCGAGCAAACATGACAATCCCGTTAGCAGAATCATATCGGATCTGGTTCGCCACCTTATCGCCGTGGCTGCCCGCGCAGTCGATACCGCGATGCCCCCCCCGCCCAGTCAATTACGCCGCGATCCCCCCGCTCAGTGAATTCCGCCGCGATGGCCCCCACGCTGTCAATGCCGCCGCGATGGCCCCCACGCAGTCGATGCCGCCGTGATGCCCCCCCCGCCCCGTCAATTCCGCCATGATTACCCCTCCCCCGCCCAGTCAATTCCGCCACAATTACCCCCCCGCCCAGCCAATTCCGCCACGATTGCCCCCTCCCCCGTGCAGTCGATGCCGCCGCGATGTCCACCCGTGCAGCCAATGCCGTCTCGATGCCCCTGCTCCCGCGCAGTCGATGCCGCCGTGAGGTCACCCCTCTCCTCTGCAGGTCCGTCCGATGTTGAGCTTCTCGCACCGTCCATGATCAAATTAGGTGACCACCCGCGCGGCTGGATTTCCTCTATCCCCGCTATAGGTGTATAGCGTGGTTACTTACTTCTAGGGACAAAATATAAGTGCACACAAAATTAGTGCCGTTCATCGTATCAGCTCGGGATTTAAGTCACGTATTCAACACACCCTGGGCCCTTGTTCCCCTCCATTGCAGAACAATGACAACAAAGATGCATGCTAGACGTCACATGCGCTGGTTTCATTAAGCATCGCAGAGCTTCATTCTCCTTCGCTGTCATTATATTGGAGACCCTCGTATCTCAAATGCACGTCAGATGCTGCCTGTCGTGCTTACTTATTCTCGGCCAAAACTGAAAATAATCCCAGTCATTATGAAGTTGGGGTAAAGGTGGGGCTGCTAGTTCGTATTTGTTCCCGGTGAATATACCAGTTGCAAGCATCCTCACGAAGAAGAACGTCTCACCTGCCTCTTGGACCTCTGCCGAATTAGGCCGACAGACGTGTTCCTCGTCATAATTATGGTTCTACATTTATGTAGACAATTCTGTTTCTAGGTACCCCTTGCGGCTCGATTCACCGGTCATTTTTGGTCGGCTCTTGAGGATCAGGAATCGGGCTCCCTATGCTGGAAGATCCCACCTAGATAAGAAGTCTAGCGGGGGAATGTTTCCCTAAAAACATTGGTTTGCATCCACTCAGGATGAGCTCCAAGAGGGTCTGTTTATCATGATATAAGCACACTGTTGATTTGTTCGTGGTAAAATAACAACGGCTTAGGTTGACCCGATGTTCCCAATTGTTACACCAGGGATCAGGGTAGTCACTGATTCACCGAGAAGCTGCGAACAGGCATTTATTCTCAAATGAGAGATGACCAAAAATGTGCAACCAAAACATAGGCCACGTGAATGCATATGAAAAATGTAATAACTGTGCGAAATTCATGAAAATGCTGGAATGTATTAAGCTGCATGTGTATATAGCTTCCGTGCTTGCAAATATTTGTTAATGCATCAACTGGTTATTGCATGCATGAGAAAACAGTTTGTCCCAAGCCTCACCTACAACCCGGAACTTAAAACACGACATCATGTTCACATTGAAGGTTCATCGGGGCGCAATAAGGTCCACTCTACTCGAAGCGCTTCCTCTCCATATGCCACCGAGAAGTGAAAATAGCCAGTTACTAAGCGAGCATTACGCTAGAGTAAACACCATGAAGGAAGGCCAGTTCGACACTGTCGCAGCCGCTAAATGAATTCTTAAAGGAGAGCCCTCGTACAAATATGTTCCATGAACTCTCAGCTGGTTTTAAATTATTGTGATACACTATGTTAGGGCTTATGATAGTGATGGAGACTCCAGTTTAGGCTATTATCAGGGCAGTTTTGATGAATAAAGTTTCATAATTTGTGTTTTTGTGTGTGTCTGTGTTACCTGTTGACTAATCTGATTATTCAGTTTGATATCTTTGTCATCTGAATTCGTCTATAAATTGGATCATTCGCCCGTACCAGTGACGGCGGAGCCTCGAAATTTAAGGGGGGCACCATGGGCTTTTCAACCCATTTCTTTCCAGTCAACGCCATAGGGTTAGTGCAAAATTTCTGATTTAAGGGAGTCACCGTGCCCCGGTGCCCCCCCCCCTCCCCCAGTTCCACCACCAGTGGCCCGGTCATGATGCAAAAATGTCGTAGAATGATATATCGGTACCGAGATACTGCGCCGCTGAATATACAGCAGACCAGACAACAACACATTGTTTAGACCGGCCTGTCCGATCGGCCCGGTTGCAGATATTTCACAGTTTACACAGTCGACAGGTGTGTCCGGCTGTCCGCGCCATGAACGCCACCGGCGCCCCGTCCGACGTCGGCTCTCTTCACCTGGCGGAAGCAGAAGATAACTCCTCCCGAGCTCCGTCGCTTTTGTGTGAGTGCCGGCGCCGACATAGCGGCTTGGGTTTACATGTGTCGTAGATGGGCCCGGGATTATGGCAGATTGTTTTCGGTGGAGGAGGGATTGAGCAGAAAAGCTTGGACTTGGATGTTTGAACCGGAGAAGGTACTGGAGCTTCTAAATCACAGGCATAGAAGATGGAATACCAAGTTCAGATATTAGTATGAAGAGCCGACCGTCAATGGAGGAGGTCAATAGAGGTCTTGAATAGACCTGAATAAATGAATTCGGGGAAGGGAGGAAGAAGTGCGTAAACAAAATAAATTAGACCTTTGTTGGAGACAAACGGGTTTGCTGTTTGTGGGGAAACAAATTTGCGCTAGCTATAGTGGTTATTAAGTTCAAAGGCGGACTCGACTAGCAATGCTTAACAAAATTGTTCATATACCAGCCCACTTAAAAAAATACGCCTTCACTCTGTCACACCAGCACTGAGTGCACATTTTTAGCAATGGTCGTGCCCTCAGTTTTTCTCAGCCTGGCCCAGTTGAAGGCGGCTGGTTTGGACGCGGGGCTCAGCCCCAGTATCCGGCGCTAATGGCCAGCGAGCCATTTCCAGCGCATTTCGACCCGGCCGGCACTTGTGGCGCGGCTGGTGGCGCGCTAGTTCCAGGGGAAACCTCCCAGATACGGCCGCCCTCAGCTCGAGTGAGGCCATCAGAGGGCTGTTTCATTTCTCACATGCGGTCATTTCCCACCAGGGGCCGCATCGCGCGCTCCCGAAATGGCCAGGACGGGGATGGAAGTCTCCTGGATGCCAGCCGGGTCTGAAGATTGTCTCGATATGTACGATAATTGAGAAGGCAAATACGCCGTGGGTTGCGAGTTCTGCGGTCTGGAAAAATGAGCATATCCGGCAGAGCTGGAAGGTGGAAGCAGGCATCAGGGAGACGTGAGCCCGCTCCGTTTGGACCCAACACGGGAGTATTTAAAGGGTGGCGCTGCCTTGCAGCGTCTTACCCTGCTTTTCAGAGAGGCTGTGAATTACTAGGCACTGACCTACAAAATTTGACAGCCTATCTATTCTGTAGGTTTCCTTTAGAAATAATGTTTTCTTGTCTAAAAAATACTTTTCATTGTGGAAGATTCTCCCATCAAACAAAATGCACAGTATCGTAAACATTGCCGCTGTTTGCATCTATTTGCAAACTTTGCGTTTTTGGACGAGCGAAACATAAGAACAAGCATGATTCAGCACTAGAAAAATACATCCTTTCAATAGGTGGCCGAGGCCAGTGCGTATTGCTTAAAAAATACTCGGGAAACAGGTAGCTCTTCAGCTTTTCCTATTAAAATGGTATAAATTAAATACTTGCAATGAAATGTAGCCAAACAATCAGATCGGTAAAATCATATTTAACGACAGATGTGTGTGCGGTCGAGTTTATTGAAAGGCTAATGGAGGGCTATTGCAATAAATCGCGTTTCCTCCCCTCTCTATTTGAGCTCTCACGCCATTCATTGTGTATACCAGGGTGACCTTGTTCTTTGTTTTGCCTTAATGATTCTGATGGACGTCCTATGGCTTATCCTAATCGAATCAGCAATGTATGTACATCATATACAAAATTAAACGTTTACTTGTGAACGCATCACAAATTTTATTAGCAAATGTCCTATTTCATGCATTTCTAAATGTAGATTAATTCCTAAATGTGCTGTTACCATGCATTTTGGATGAAAAAATGTATATTTGTGCGGTTCCTTCCTCCAAATCTCTCTCTCTCTCCCTCTCAAATACAAAATCTTTTAAATTTTAACATCCTGGTAAAAATATAAACAACTTTGCAATCAATATGTGTGGAAAGTAGCAAACCGCCCAAATCCAAAGAGAGACTATTTAATTTTCAGCAGAGGGGCTGCAGGAGAAGAATCCCTCCCAGGCGACCAAGGTACATATATACCTATATCCTCTTTACCGCTCTTGTGCCGAGGAAAGCTTGTCTCTGATCTCTCTCCCAGTTTGGCTACGATGATGAGTTTAAGTTGCGTCTGAGGCAGATGCGGTGCCGGGGGTGTTCGCTAACCCTGCCGCGTTTCTGCGCAGCCCCGGAGGACCACGCGCCAGACGGCGGCCTCTCTCACAGTCTGCCCTGGTACATGGTGCTGCACATCTACAGCTTCGCCTGCCTCTTCTTCATGCTGGCCTTCTTCGCCTTCTTCTCCGGACTCAATATCAGGTGGTTGTCAATTATTGAATCTGGAGGATGGTGCCGACTTGCGGTCCTGCGGGCTATCGACGGGTTGTGTTAATTCAAATATGATTGGAGTGCCCGTACTTGTGACAATATTTACAACCATCAAATTAAGAAGGAAATTATGGCAGGAACTATTTTATGTTTCTCTCAGGGCTAATTAATAAATGTCAATTCATAGTTGTTAACATGCAACATCCCAAAAAAGTGGCAATACCGGGCCGTTCAATCCACAGCCATTCTACCGCGGTTTTTTTAACGAAAAAGTACGGGGCTTCGAGCCACTACCTCGTCAATCCAGTTTTGTCAATGAAATTGCCGTTTTGGAAAGGTAGGTAAAAGGTCAGCCTCAGTGCAATCAAACTCATATTCATATGTCGGAGTCCGTTCACATAAAAGGTTTGCTACGATTATATGGGATGACTCCCATGTCACCATCAAGCAGAGGTGCAGAGAGAGAGAGAGAGAGAGAGAGAGAGAGGAGAGGGAATAGAGAGAGAGAGAGAGGAGGAGAAAAGGGCGTGGGCACAGGGAACTCGCGCATTCCTGCTGCTCAAGTGTTCCTCGGACGCTGAAGTGTCCTGCCCTACTCCTTCCCTGTCTTTGTCTTTCCTACTATTTTCTGCCTGTTCATCGCCTTGGTCTTCCCTGTGCTTCATCCACCCTATAATCCCTTTCATATGACATGTCTTTCTCCTGAGCTGAAACTCTTCCTCACGTGTCCTGTCCTCACCTTTGGGTGCCATGTCCCTCCCTCATCTGCCCTGCCGCCCTCTGTTTTCCCTGAAATGCCTCTCATGCAATGCCCTTGTCTTCCTATATATGTACCATAGCGTGCCTAGTTTGCCCCGAAATCTCTCAAATTCTGTGTCTTACATTTCAGTGTTCTGCCCTCTCCTTCGTCTGCCCATCCTCGATTATATGCCTGGCGGACATGTCTCTAAATCGTACATTAACTCAGTGCATTTTTCTCACACATTGCATAAGTTGAAGCACTCCTCACTCCTGTTTTCTGTATCGTACACTTGTGTTTTCTGCTTTGCATTATAAACCTAGCTAGGGGACCATAGTGGCCTTCAGAAAAGGGCTCAATAGCCATTACCGAACGGAAAACAGGTCTTCGGTCCTTCAAAACTATAGCCCTGTTCCAGCTGCCAGCACAGTTTTGTCAGCAGGACCTCTAACCTCTCCCCCAGAAAAGTAACATCATCGCCATAATCGCCTCTTGTTTGTGCTAAGCAAAGGGAACTTAAACCTTTATACCATTACAAAATATTAGGCTGCACTTCGTGCATTTACGGTTTTTCATCAGCACAAACGGCAGGCCGTCAGCCCGTAAAACCTCTAGAACTAGTTCCCGGGGAGAGGCTACAGTCCTGTGACGTAGGCGCAACGCGACCCGCTGATTGGTGCTGACAAAACTGTGCTGACAGCTGGAACAGGGCTTATAGCGGCACTGGTCCTCAGCTAGCGCACGCGGTACCCTTTGCTAGCCAGTGTATTGGGAAAGGTGTTCTCTGCTTCCACTTGTACCCTGAGGCACACATTGGTACTTCTTTGTGATCAGCTGCTGAAGAAATTACGGCTACCTCTTCGTTTTGAAGGCTACCAGAACTTTAATACTTGTGAGCAATACCATATTTCGTTGGGCTTCTTTTTAGGGATGGCAATGTCATTACACTCCCAACCATGGCGTGGGCCATAGGGACCAATTTGCGAATTTCTGGAGGGAGGGGTGGCTGCCACCAAGGAAGGCCAATATTTATTTGAACATGGATGCAGAAGTTCAAAGGAGCCACCAATATGCTTTGGAAGCTCATCTTCACATACCCGTTGAGCCGTGTTGGCCAAACACCCACACATTTCACGCTTCAAATAACTATTTATCCTGATAGAGAAACCTTTCCATTCGTACGACTTTTAAATGGCGCTGTTGAAAACATTGCGAGGTGTTTTGGATTTTTAGACATTGCACTCTCAGTACAGAGCGCTATCCTCTTACTGCGTAAGACAGGGCAGGGTAAAGCCTCCCCCCCCACCCCCTAGCCGCCGCACCCCTAAATCCGGCCGTAGCCGATCATGCTCCTGGAAATCCTCAGGAACGTTACAATCCTCTTTAGGGCTTTCCGGGCGCAAAAGGCTTTCACATTACCACGAAAGTGATGCGAAACAAGGAGCAATCCTACACAATGATGCACAATCACAATCACAATTTTACAATCACACAATCACAATAACAATGATACACAATGTTACACAATCAAAGCTATGATAGACTTCCCACGCAGAAAACTGTCATAGCTCTGCTTCAACGAAGGTAGGGTGACGTAGAAGAGCTTATCAAGTTTCCCTGGATGTCGTTGCCGCAGCCTGTACTTATCACCAAAATGTCTTCCTTTTGTATGTAGGCTGTGATCGATGCCGGTGCTGACAAGCCCTTTCACAGCGCGTAACACTGGGAGGATTGCATTAGCGCCTGAATAGAACGAAGCCAGAGATGTCGATTTTCCCCACGCGCCTCGGGACTAACCTGATTCGACATTCGGAATAAGCTGGAAACGGTTTTTCCGTTGCAGAATCAGATTAACTACTCATAATGGCGTGCCGGCGACGCTGATTGAATCACAACTATGCAAATTTGAACACGAAATTGTGAATCGTGAGTATGCAGCATATTGCATTGGGAACTGCGATTAAACATTTTAGGCTTGACATAGTTATGAGGACAAAGGTGTCGGCATGAACCTATGAGTGGGGGATGGCCGGACCTAGTGATGGAAAGCTTTTCCTTCATTTACCTATTTTCAATTATTCAGATAAGTAAAACAGCGTTGTTGTCGTTGAAAAGCACTAAGACCTCATGAAGGTAGTCAAAGAACGTTTCCGTCCCCAAATCTAGGATTCTTGATGATTTCGATCCAAAAAAAGTTTTAAGAAATATAGATGAGTATAGACACTCAGCAAAAGGGGAAGGTGGGGAGGGGTATCTCCACCGTCCGGAAAAAATCAACGTCTGAGGATCAACATAGAATATTTTGATCGAATATCGATTCCATTGACCCCAAGCTCCCCTGGATGACCCCGTCCTGAAGTTTAAGCTGCCATCACCAGACTTTAGGCCTAATTTGCGGTGTCATATTAACACGCGCATTGACGGGGGTCTGAGCCACCTTCGCATTGACGGGGGGCGGGTACCCGCCCCCTAAGATCTCGAGAACCACGGTAGGTAGCGAAAAACGGTAAACGGCGTTGGGCTGCCCATCCACTTCTCCATCGAAAACATTTGAACCATTTTTTTGTCAGGTCACATTTAAGGTCACGAGAGGTCAAAACATGTTCGTCATAGGGATAACATGTAAAATTCAGTTTTTCGGGCATTACATCTGAAAAAGTAAGGATAGAGCAAAACGACTTGAACTATATGAATCCTCTTAGCAAGCCGAATCGAATGATATATAATTTGACCTTGCTAGGTCAAATCAAGGATTTGACCTGACCTGAGGTCAGGTCAGAGTCAAATTATATAAAATGCATATCATTAGAACTGCAAAGCCCAGGCGAGTCTAATGCAGCTAAAATAAATGCTCTATCACCATCCGTTACTGAGTTATTCCATAAAAACCATTTTTCCCATGTATTTCCAATGGGAGGTCATGCGTCGTACCTGACCTTAGGTCATCGATATCGAAAATACCGGAACATATTTTAGAGAACTCGGTGGGGCCATTATGTGATATGAGTTTCAATCGGATAAGTTCACCCTGCTCCGACTTATGCTATCTTAAACTTTTTTTGAGGTCGGGTCACTTGACCTGTACTGGTGACCTGACCTGAGATGACCTAACCTTAAAATTTTCACAGAAGTTGTAAAAATGATGAGGGAAAAGGTATACCAAGTACGGCGGCGCTACGCACCGCCGTTTTTCTACTATCTCCGAAAAACCCGAGGGGGGCGGGTACCCACCCCCGTCAATGCGCGTGATAATCAAATGTGTACTGGGAGATCCCGCATTTGTCTGGGTAATGGCCCAAGTACGCTCAGACTATGCCAGGTCGGTGCCGCAGTATTTCAAGACAAAGATTATGTACGTTTATCTTGGGCCAGCTCCGAAATGCTACATTTTTAATGGGGATCTTCTATAAAGTAAACCAGAGCTTTTGTCAGGGTTTACTCGTGTTACGCTTGCATTGGGCCGCAAGGTCACAGCATTGTTATTTCTCTAGCTGAGCTCTGGCTAACACGGTTATATTTGCGTAGCTTGGGCCAATCTGGGTAAAATCTAACGCGTCGCTGCTCTGTCATGAGCCCAGGCGTGGCCCCACTATGGGCCGTTATGCCAACTCCCAAGCAAAGCTGTAGAAAAGCAGGGCGACAGTTTTGCCAGAGTAGGCAAAACTGCATCCCGGTCTGGGCCAGAGTCAATTTGCTAACTGGACGTCGGGGCGGAGCTTAGTAGCATAATTGTCAGTGCGCTCAAAAAGGAGCACGCCTTATGAAACGTTTATCCTCCGCAAAAGGTGATTTCTAAGAAGAACAAATCAATGAAAACGAAGGGATTTCCCCACTCAGTGAAAAGGTCTTGTCGGAGCACTTTTGGTTTATTCTGCAAACCTTCGTCAGCGAAATTCGTTGTATGAATGGTGAAGACAGAGTCACGTAAAGCAAGCTTTGACCTGGTTTTCAGAGGACTTTGGCTGAATATGAATCCTAAGAATCCTGGAGAAGCAAGAATATAATTGAAATGTTTTCGTGTTCTTCTCTTCACCATTCTTACAAAGAATTTCGCTGACGAAGGTTTGCAGAATAAACTGAAAGCGCTCCGAAAAGAGCGTTTCATCAAGTAGAGAAAGCCTTTTGATTTTCGTTGAGTTCACACTCCCTTGGTCACGTCATTCCGATTAAGAACAAATCATTACAGCGTGTTTTTTGCAATAGGCAGTCATCGACTGATAGCCCATGTCAAATCTCATAAAAGTGTTGTATTAATAAAATAAATCAATCACAAATAAAGGAGCAGGCAGTTGGCAGGACATATATTTTGCCATGCTTTTTAGCTCAGATATCAACCGTCAGTCGAAAATTTATTCGTATGCAATGATATGAGGCATGACGACAACGCATACTGAACGGAAGGGAGTTGTACGGTGTCATCAGTATTCATCTTATGGACCCGCAGTCTGCAGGTGGAATTTGGAAGCCCTCCTTCCCTGGAAGTGTGGTGTGTTGGAGAGCGCGCTGACATCTCCGCCGTTGGCAGGTCTCAAATCTCCAGCCGGCCCTTCATGGCAACTGTCAACGGCTTCCTGTGTGCAACCGGCATCAGCAGAGCAGCCTCTCTCGTCATCGAGCAGTACAGCTTCCACCCGGTGAGAGGGGCGCCAGAACGGGGCGGGATGGTGGGGAACCATCGAGCAGTACAGTTTCCACCCGGTGAGAGGGGCGGCAGAACGGGGCGGGATGGTGGGGAACTATCGAGCAGTACAGCTTCCACCCGGTGAGAGGGGTGGTAGAACGGGGCGGGATGGTGAGGAACTATCGAGCAGTACAAATTCCACCCGGTGAGAGGGGCGGCAGAACGGGGCAGGATGGAACCATCGAGCAGTACAACTTTCACCCGGTGAGAGGGGCGGTAGAACGGGGCGGGATGGCGGGGAACCATCGAGCAGTACAACTTCCACCCGGTGAGAGGGGCGGCAGAACGGGGCGGGATGGCGGGGAACCATCGAGCAGTACAACTTCCACCCGGTGAGAGGGGCGGCAGAACAGGGCGGGATGGTGGGGAACTATCGAGCAGTACAGCTTCCACCCAGTGAGAGGGGTGGTAGAACGGGGCGGGATGGTGGGGAACTATCGAGCAGTACAGCTCCCACCCGGTGAGAGACATGGCAGAACGGGGCGGGATGGCGGGGAACCAGCGAGCAGTACAGCTTCCACCCGGTGAGAGACATGGCAGAACGGGGCGGGATGGCGGGGAACCATCGAGCAGTACAACTCCGGGTGACGGAATTCTCACAATCTGACAACCCAGCTATACGTTCTGTGCGTTGAGAATACTCATTTCCCCTCTTGTAATAGTAAAAACTCCGTTTCCGTTTCGTGAGAAAACTCAATTATTCTCTGGTAAAACTATTCCTCCTTTGGGGGAAATGAACAGTTTTTTCTGACTTCTGAGCATTGAGTGGCGGGAAACCATCGACCTCCCGCTGACAGGAAGCTTACAACTCGGGAACTCAGCACATGTTGGTTCATTATTACCTTCGAATCAAATTGGAAATAAAACTTCGATACCGTTCTCCCATTCGAATAAAATTGAAGAAAAAACACCAGGTTCAACTTAAAAGGCTCTCCTTTCACCACCTGGCGAAATGTGTGCTCGGAGGTGCGGCAGCGGGCTGCACGTGCAGTAACGAAATGTGACGTGAACCTGCTGCGTTTCCAGGTGCTGCCTGATGTTGCCTCCCGGCTGCTGTGGGACGCCGGCTTCCCCTGCTTGCTGGCCGCCTCCGTCATCATCCAGTACACCTTCTCGGAGCTATCACAGGTCAGAAATCCCCACCCAATCCGGCCAAACCTCCGCTCAAACCAATCATCCAGCACGTTCTCTTGGGGCTGTCACAGATGAGGCAATCCGGTCCAGATAAAACATCCAGCACACCATTCCGTGTGTGCTGGATGATGGAGGGGGATGTGTGGGTGCTGGCGGATCCCTCCCCCTGGATCCACCTGTGGTGGATCCAGGGGGAAGGCATTTACTCCTCTCCTGAAACAGAAAAGCTCGGGGCAAAACTATGTGCCCCTCCCGAAAACTGTCGACCTTCTTTTTGCTCTGACTTATCTTTAGTTTAAAAGCAAGGTTTTGGGGCTTCAGCTCTCAACTGCAAATAGAACCAGGCAACTTCAGTGTAAACATTTGGCCTTGGAGAGCAAAAGCAAGCATCCTGTGACCACATTTTTCATCCCGTGATTTTTTTGCTTATCGCATTTTGGCTTTACGCTCAAAACCAACCGTCCAGGTAAGCCAACATTACACCGCGTGACGTTTTTTGCCTTTCGAATTTGGCTTGCCCCCCCAAACCTACCGGCTAGATCCACCACTGGAGGTAGCCCGACCGAAACCCGACCAAATCCCATCATCCAGTGCACCATTCCGGGGCTGCCATAGGTGAGGTAGCCCGACCCAAACCCAACAAAATCCCATCATCCAGTGCACCGTATCCGAACTTTCCCAGGGGAGAACGGGATGGTCGCTGCCGATCCTCTACAGAGTGGCGCCAGCGCGGAGGTCGCACCTTCTGAATCACCGACTTCCCGGAATTCATCCATATGCAGAATACGCGTCCGGGGATTTGAACCCGGGTCAGCGGCGTGGAGGTCGAATGCTCGTCCCCCACGTCAACGCATCCCCTGAAAAATTGACAGACGCTTGTGTTATTTATAAATGTATGCGCTGAAGGCTCGAATTTTTGGACCCTTCGGACATATCTATGCATTATTTAGTACGCACTCATATTTTTCTTTTAAGGCAACGTTTTAGTTCACAATCTGAGGCCTCTCTCTGACCCAGTCATAAACAATGGATTTGAGAGAACTCTCGTTGTTTGCAGTTTTAGTGCACTTCGAAAACTCGTCGACTCTTGAGCTCTAACAGCCTACTCTGACCTTTGACGACAGATGAGTTTCGGCCCACCATTTCTGCGGCGGCGGTCTGTGCTTTCAGTGGTCATCTGCGTTCACTTCTCTACTGTCATCATCACTGACGTCATCACTACTTTTGAGACCGAAGCCACGGTGAGAGACCCTAGGATTCGAGGATATAATAATTAATTTCGAGTTATGTGGGTGCTAGCTGTATCTCATAAGGCTAATTGAATATGCTCGTTCTTTGTGATATATATATATATATATATATATATATATATATATATATATATATAGTATATTGTTGATATGTTCTAGACATGATATACGATATATGGAAGAGACTTTAGACTTAATTTACTTTATATTTATATTTTACAGACGTTTCGGAGTCAAAGCACCTTTGTCAGTATGAACTGCAAAATTACATCAAAAAGACATTAAAACAACACACACATGAAGCACCATAAAACGAATAGACAAGACAGTTACCAATTTACAAATCCCGATCGCGTGTTTAAAGAGGGGTAAACTGAAATAAATGCCGATTCTAAATTTCTTCTTAGCGTTTTATCTTTTGGTTTGGCCAGAATTTTTGTATCATCCCATCGTGGTAAATGGTTACACTCATCTATGTGTACTAGCAATGTATGTACAATATGTGTACTATATACTATAAATTGGATACTATAATGACACAATTACTACTGTGTACTACTATATAGATTGGATTTTCCCAGTTGTTATCCGACAAACATTGGAAGTGAAAAATGCATTCTCACCTCGTATGTATAAGCATTGGGAACACATTTTGGGGAGCGTCGTGTATTAAAACATCATCAGAAGATAACCACTATTAAACCTTAACAGCCGGCAAACGTAACACAATGTGCCACAAGCTACTTTCTTCAAAATCCAAGAGAGGTAGTATGTACAGCCGGTTCGATACTGACTGGTAGGTATTAGACTGCGGTCGTTAACCCGCGCCCCACCGGGGGTCCGGCGCCACCTTCGCCCCACCGGGGGCCATCGATGGCCCCCCCTCTAACTCCGAAAATATGGGCGTTAGCGTAAATCTGCAAAGTGCAATAGAAAGCTTGCGTGAATTCAGTAAGAAATTACTTAGCATGTTTCAGTGCTCAAGTCAATGGTTTGACCTCCAGAGGTCAAATTAGGTCAAGATCGGCTATTTTCACTCAAATATGCAATGATTGAGCAAACTGGGCATAACTCTTATGTCATTAGAGCTATTGAGGCCTGGTAAAGTACATTTGATAGCAAATTGCCAGTACTTTTTCCGCTATGTGGAACGTAAAGACCTCCCGCCAGTGGTTTGACCTCCAGAGGTCACCTCGTGACCTAATATGACCTGAGGTCACGAAAGGTCAGAAAGTGACCTTGCCGTATATCAAATGAAAGCCAGTGACAAGACAAACACGATGGTGTTTGTTTCACCGCTCTAGCTTAATTAGGTCAAAAGTTATTGCCAAAATACTGTTTTTGACCTCTGGTGACCTTGGATGACCTTGGAAAAGTCAAAGGGCAAATATGACCCCTGGGATCCGTGAAAGGGTGTCCAAAAACGTTGTTCTGAGCAGTCTGAGTATTTGCAATCATTTTTGTGGCTTTTATATCATGAAACAACTTTTCCCTATGCTTTTCCAATGGGAGAGGTCGCCTCGTGACCTGACCTCAGGGCACGAAATCGAAAAATCCCGGATATACACCTTGTAGACCCTGGAGGGGTTATGAAGTGTAGGAAGTTTCAAATCGATCGACTTTGAAATGTAGCTCTTACAGAGCTCTAAAGTGAAAAGAGGTGACCTTGGTTGACCTCGTCTGGTGACCTGACCTTGGGTGACCCGGGGTAAAAAATTTCAGGGATGATGGGAAAATGATGCAGTGAGAGGTAGAGCCCTCAACAGCGGTGCTGCGCCTCGTCGTGTTTCTGCTATCCCGGAAAAACCTTAGGGGGGCCATCGATGGCCCCCCCCGGTGGGGCGAGGGTTAATGCAAAAATATCTCTCAAGTGATGGTCCTTGCCGACATGATTGTTGCCTCACCTGCTGCGTTTTAACTGGATGCATGGGCTGACCTGCGAAATACTACAAAAGGTTCAAAATTCGGAAGTAATTGAGAAAAGACACAGAAAATAATCGGGATCGTCGTAAAAGTTTTGTTGTCCATAATTTTTCAAAGTGACGTCTCATCCAGTTTGCAGGGTCCCAAATTTTAAGAGCTCGTCAAAAGTCATTGCTAGAGACGAAACGTCTATGAGAAGAGTACTCGTTTTTAAGATATTTCTTAAACGAACTGACACTAATACCTACCAATCACTGTGGGACCGGCTGTACATACATGACAGTGAGTTTTAGCAGGGGGTGGAGGCCAAAGACTAACGGAAAATCGGTTTAAAATAACATTTTACAAAGGGGAAGAAAGTTAGCTGGAGTTAAAATATCAATTTTCTTATTCACGGCCTGATTTCGCTGTGCCCAAATAACTATTGAACAACATGCTTTCGTTGTCTCAGTTTACCCCTCCTCCTTCTCAACTTTATTGCCTCCTTCAAATAGAGGCTGTCCATCAATAACGTTATGCATATTTTGTGATTTTGTTACACCCTTCCCCCATTTAATTGTGTCATTTTATTGGAGAAATTAAATAATACGCGTCGATTGGTGGATGCCGTGCGTGTCATTGCCACAACCGCCCGCAGACAATGGGTAACACATGCGCTCACTAAAACTGTCATAACTTTTTTCGGCCGTCGGTTGCGGACCTACGGACTCCGCCAATGTAAAGAAGACACTTTCCAGAATACATGGTATGATTTTCTAGCTGATCCTGACTGTGCTTTTTGCCAGCCTAAGGAAATACGATGCATGTTATAAATGTTAGTTCCGAAACATATGTTTATTAAATAAACTCACTGCATTCTTCGGAGCAGCTTGAACCGTATTTTTGTAACCAGAAGGTCGCAAACATCCCAAGCTTTACGGTAGTATACGTTTTTTTATGGATGGCGAGGTGTGAGCACTTTGCTAATCGTTATGTGGTACGCTAGAGGAAGAAAATAATTATGGTGTTCCGGGTTCCAAACAATTCTCAAACGCGTCGCATACATTTGACATCAATTCTAGAAAGTTATTTTTGGTATTTTCGTCCCTTTTTTATAGGCCCGCTGCATCACTGGGAACTGGTGTTAAAATACATATAATATATATATATATATATATATATATATATATATATATATATATATATATATATATATATATATATATATATATTATTATTATGTATGTATAATAATGCGCTTGATGGAAATATGAAACATATTAGCATGTGGTCGCCGTAATCATGTTTAGGCTTTTACTTAAAGTCTTCATTTTAAATGTACCCGCAGCATCAGGAATCGTTTGATTTGTAAAAAAATTCACGTCACCCTCATCGGTCTAAACGAGCACTTCGTCAGATGAAACCTCGGCAGAAAGCCCTTATTGTGCAGACTGCCCCCGTCCTAGCTCGTCAGGGCATGAAAATATAATACCTAATAAGAGCAATCCATCCTTCCCCAGTCGCGAGTGTCCAAGCCCTCGTCAGCTCAGTTTTGTTTGTTGTTTTCTATTGTTTATCTAAATGTACCGCTTATGTATCAGCTACTGCTACCCCATTGGTGCCAAATCGTGTGACGTCACGCTGGCGACAAAGTTTTATTCGTGGACCAACCTTATAAGTAAAGTAATCTTGGCTAAACTGTCTTGTCTATTCGTTTTATGGTGCTTCATGTGTGTGTTGTTTTAATGTCTTTTTGATGTAATTTTGCAGTTCATACTAACGAAGGTGCTTTGACTCCGAAACGTCTGTAAAAATATAAATATAAAGTACATTAAGTCTAAAGTCTCTTCCATATATATATATATATATATATATATATATATATATATATATATATATATATATATATATATATATATATATATAAGTCTGGGATGGCAGATTCTTAGACCCAAATGACCTCATCATAGGGTGAAAAGCTATTCGTGATTTGGGCATTTCAGGTCGTTCACATGACCTTGAATGCCTCTATAACCTAGCATGGCCTAAATGAGAAAATTATGTCAATCAGATAAACGAGGTTGGGGTACTAATAGCCTTTTTGCTCTTTTTCGCATTATTTAGAGAAAACCAGAAAGAAATAGAATTCTTCCCCCTCCCCTCTCCATGGATACAACTGTTGAGAAAGTTAGAAGCAGCAACCACTTTCATATATAAAATGCATGTGATAAATAGATACATACATAAATGCATATACTATAAATATATGTGTTTAGCAAATAAATTTGTTTCTTTTTAAATAAGCCAGTTTTGAATACGGAAAATGAACAAAACTAAGGCCTAAAACTTGATTTGTTGTTTCCTAAATAAAAAAACCGAGCTTTAGAAGCTGAAAAACCTAACCCTCCTGAAAAGGGGTGCTGGTAGCGTGACCTCACTGGTCAGATAACGTCCTCCTCCACAGGTCCTCGTCTACATCTCGCAGTCGGTTTTTGTGGCGTGGTGCCTGTTTATCCACGTCACGTTCCTCTACGTCGGCTACAAGGTGGCACGCATGCTACACGAGCTACCCAGTGGCGCCTTCTCCGGCGGTCAGGTTGATAACAACACAAAGGGTGAGAAACTGCGCAATAAAGTGTCTGTATCTGTTACTACCGAGAAATGCTGTTAAGCCTTTTCAAAACAAATTACGTTGCTTGTAAAGTGATCTTCCAGCGTAGGAGCCATCGCTCCGCCAGCTGTTGACAGTGGACTCTGCCCAGGCATCATGCAGCTGGCGCTTCTGGCGAGGTGTGGAAATATCGCCAGCAGCGTCATCGCCACCGGAGCCCAGAAGAACACGGCTCCGCCCAAAATCCACATCACAGACGAGAACGAGCGCACCGTCAGCTACCACAGCGAGGCAGCAGCCACACCGGTGGATCCAGGTCGGCTGCAACCGTTCACTCCGCATCTTCATTCTCGTGCATGTTCCGGGGAGTGCTAGCGTCTGACACCATTTTGTTCCAGCAGCACTATAACTAAATCTAGCTAAGCCGGTAAGATCAGATTAATTTGTGGTGCGCGTTACGACCAGGAGTGCCATTTGAATGGTTCTTCTTTCATAGATCCCGAAATATCGTGCCTCATATAAGTGATATCTCGTTTTGAGTGTGGATGCTTATTGTACGTATTTTGCTCCCTCGACTCTGTTTGCTATGATCCGGTGAAACACCGGTCACTCCTTGTGTCCTTTTTGAAGCCACTCGATTCTCCATTCCGCGCGAATACTCTCACTCGCCCGATTGGCGGCAGAGCTGACCGTTTTACCTGTCAGCATGACTCGATTTCCTGCAGCAGTGGAGGCGGCGCCGTGCCTGCAGCTGCGTGGTTCTGACTTGGCGGTGACCTCACGACGGCCGCTCCATCCAGCGACCAGGCGCTGCAGCGAAAGTGCGGCTTTCGGCCGCCAGACGGCAGCACCACCACAGCCAGCTTCAGCTCGCAGTCGCAGGTCAGGATTCTGCCTGGGCACATCTACTAACCTCGTCAATGCTCATCTATTTGTGGAATGTAAATGAATGTATCCCACCCAGCTTACTTACGTACGTAGCTCGTTCAGAGGGGGCACAGGAGTTGGTTCTCAGGGGCTGATACTGTTAGAGCTTAGCACTAAAACTCGAGGACACTCCAGTGGAATGGATGTTCAATCCCCAACATTGCACATACATTCTCACCTATCATGTCTGTACAACCGGTCCATCTCTGCTCGGCAGTCGTTCCTACTGCGTGCCTGTGGAAGACGATGCTGGAGAGGAGATCAGCCCGGCGCCGGCGCCGCCAGCCCAGCCCAAGGCTGAGCCGTGCTACTCAGGAGTGAACAGTCTGAGCGCGGGCCCGCTGCGCTCCGGACTGCTGCATGGCGGCCCGCGCGACTCCATCATGTCCACCGACATCACACTGCAGACGGTGCTGAATCATATCGCCTACATCAACCATCCTGCCACCGTCAAAATGTCGCCCAAGTACCAGGTTAGATGAACTGCCGTCCATGCACACTTCTGCCTTGGGGTAATGGAAAACCGTGATTAGTTACCGGGTGGTTGCGAGATAGATTCATTGTGGCATGGATCAATGATCTGGATCAGGTAAAACCTTAGCAGTAGCCATGGTACCAAATTACGTCACGCGATGTCCCTTAGTAATAGAAAAACACGAACGTCGGGTGTGTTCTATTTCACTTTAACAATATGAAGAACTTTTGCCTTTGAGCTATCATAGCAGCCACGAAAAGTCATACTTGTGTGGCACGCCATCAGCCCCCTTGGGTCACCCCGCAGGTGCGCCGTATCCTGAAGGTGACCTACGCCACGGCGGTGCTGGGCGTGCTGCTGTCGGTGTTCTACCTGGCCGACCTGCTGAGTGTGCGGCGGCCGCGCGCTGCCAGCTGGCTGCTGCTGCAGACTGCAGCGCGCGCCGCCGAGTTCCTCATGGGCTGCTGCGTGGCCAACATCACTAAACAGCCGGTTCAGCGGGGCGGCAGCAAACTGCGCCAGTACCACTGAACGGAGCACGGCGCAGTGGCGCACCCAGAGCGGACGCAACAGGGGGCAGCAACAAGGGCAACGTCGTCAAAAGCAGTGCTTTTCTTCAGACAATTTGCAGGAGAGCGTGAAGTTTGGAGTTGCACGGCCTTGATGGTCATCACGATTCGCTACATTGATAAGACTAACGGTGTGCAGTAGTGAATGGAGTCTTTTTTCGTTCCGGGGTGTACACGACTTTGGAGAGAGGATGGACGGATGTATATTCAGCAAGACATTGTAGTTGGTGTGTGTCATGTGTTGCTGATATGCAAGGGTTTCACGACGGATTCGTGCCACGGGGGACTGACTCAAACCTGGCGTGACGCATAGGAGGGTGGGGGGGGGACGCGCAACTCAAAAGAAGGGCGCTTCCGGGACAGTTCAATAAAATTACAATGTTGACGTCGGACCACGCTAGTAAGAGGGAGCAAATGCAAAAATTTAATTTGAGTCACAACATTGCGGGAAAGGAATGTACTCCTGGTTAGGGGCGTCGCTATTGGGGGCAGGGGCGGCATTGAACTGACCTCAAAATAAATAACAGCGGGCGGATTTTCGTTGAGCTTTCGAATAATATTTAGAGGCTTGATCCAGCACTTCTAGAAGAAGAGTTACACCAGCCTCATTTTAGAAGAACAGAATTGCCTTACATGGGCTTAGAAGTGACGTCATAACTGGCTTACCTGACCTGACCTGATATAAATGTGTTGCCATAAATGGTCAAATTGATCACCCTACAGACCTGCAAAGTGACGCGCGTCTCATTTAAATCGGAGCAGAATCATTCGCGGAAAAATTGAGGGGTCCGATCGGACCCCTAAGCGATGAAGAGTTAAGGTCCCCACCAGGGCGCCGAAAGTGTGGGACGAGGGCGACGTGTCCCCCCTGTTGGCCAACCAGGGGTGACGTCGTCCCCTAATTTTTTAGTCCATCGTCATTAATGCTGTCAGGTACCAAAAATGCTCAAGATTCGCCTCCCCAGGTCAGCACCAGCCCGGGTTCGTCCCCCCCCCTGTAAAAAATTCCGTGGTGGCGCCCCTGGCCCCTATAACCTATAGTAACCTATATAGCAGGTTGTTTTGTAACCACAGGGCCCTCCACAGCCGGCAGGATACTGTTTGGCTGGCTGGGCCCTCATTTAAAGGCACAAAACCACCGTGGTTAGCAGGGTCCTATGTGGCCAGCAGGGCCTATTGTGCCGAGCAAAAGAAGTCTTGGACTCTGAAACTAATTGCACACACAATTAACCGCAGACCTCACTCTCAATTTCAAGCCTTTTCGGAGTGTTCTGGTGGCCCTCCGCATTCAGCATGGTTTTCTGTAACTAGTCACAAGGACCCACTAATACCAGATTATTTTTTGACCATTTGACCTTTAAAGTAGGGTACTGAAGTTGCGCATCAGAGCCAAGTTAATGCGTCAGGCTCAGGAGTTTGAAAAGGCTTCACAGGTCGATTTTTACACCTATTCTCCGAGTCCATTATATTACCATGCTTTCAACGGTAGGGCTTTTCAGAAACAGTGTTTCATTTAAAGGAAACACAATTTCATTGATTTCAATGGGGTTTAAGAAACTGCCGAATTTATGTTCCGTTCAGAATTCAATGATGGAATGGTTTATTCTTTTCTCCGATAAGCGAGCAAGCCTTCTGGTTAAAATCCCAAACATTATGTCCGGGATAGCCCATAATCACCAGCCACAATGTTGTGACGTCATCATGGCAGCAGATCGCAGGGACCCCTTTCGGTGCCGCCCTAGTCCCCCCCCCCCCTGAGCGAAATCCTAGGTACGCCCCTGCCCCTGGTTGACTAATTAAAGCGACGCATCTCTCATCCTCCCCCACTTTTGACACCCATGCTTATATGACACAAGACTGACAAAGGGTAAAGGGACGATGACACGTAAAACCCCGTGTTATCACCTAATGCCCCAACCTACAGCTCGAAGCCTGAGTGAAGCACTTGACAATATATGTTGGCATGTATGGATCGTCACAGTTATCACGTGTGCAGTTTGGCGTCTAGATCTAGAAAGAAGCATCCAGGCTAAATATTTGGATCAAGACTTGGCTCCGCCTTTCTGCCGTAGCCATGACCATACCCTCGTAAGTGTTACAACACTCCGCGACCCCTTACTTGAAATAACCTCACCTTTGCTTTGCGGCATTAAAGTAACACACCCTCACCTAAAAATTATTCCTCACGCTGTAGAGGCGGGTAAAGGTGCATTGCACACAACGCCTAATAAAAAGCCCTTAACTAGACTAATTTAGATGAACATAATTTCAGTCCACGCACGTTCGGAGAGGGGGATAACCGACCCCTAAGATTTTTAGCAAATAACCGAAAAGCTGTGGCATGCAATGCCACCGTGCTTGATATACCCTACATGTTACCATACTATTTTCTCTGCGTTTCCCAAAATCTTACCTCCGAGTCGTACCAGTTCAGGCGACCAAGGCAGGTCAAGTGATTTCAAATTAAAATATAGTAAGTGTCAGGAGTAAAAGGAGACTTGAAAATCCCCAAATTTTCCCTAGAACAAACTGCAAAAGAGACATCTCGGCTACCCGCGTCGCGACAATTTTGAATTCCAAGCGGAGTCTTGAACGTTTGGTTCAAAGTGTTACTGAGTGCTGAATGGCAGTCAAGTTGCGCTGCAGATTCAAACGGCTTGTTGAAGCACCTGCGTCCATCCATCGAGCACGGTAGTCGAGCAACAGACGAAGCAGAAGAAAATATGCGAACCTCACCAGGCTCCGCATTAGCCACTACTATGCCACGCACGCTCACTACCTAAACACTACCGCCCCCAACCTGTGTTCGCTTGGAGGCAGCTGCCTCACTGTTCGGCATGGTTAATCTGAGACAGATACTTGTGAGCAGTTGAAACGAAGTTTGCATCGATTTTTTCCCAACGACTACTCTGGGCTGTTCGGACGCGGCGCATTTAACACAAGCTTCTCTCAATTCAGAGTCTCAAATTGTCTCAATTCTATGCTAACGCTATTGGGGGCAGCATCAATTCAGTCTCAGATGAGTAGCAAATGGATCAAATACACACACTCCCAATGGACCAATTGAGGTGAACTGAGACTTCATGTGCAATAACTGAAGCGCCGAGAGCCTTAACCCGCGCCCCACCGGGGGTCCGGCGCCACCTTCGCCCCACCGGGGAGCCATCGATGCCCCCCTCTAACTCCGAAAATATGATCGTTAGCGCAAATCTGCAAAGTGCACTAGAAAGCTCGCGTGAATACAGTAAGAAATTACTTCACATGTTTTAGTGCTCAGGTCAATGGTTTGACCTCCAGAGGTCAAATTCGGTCAAGATCGGCTATTTTCACTCAAATATGCAATGATTAAGCAAACTGGGCATAACTCTTATTTCATTATAGCTATTGAGGTTTGGTAAAGTAAATTTGATAGGAAATTGCCAGTCCTTTTTCCGCTATGCGGAACTTAAAGACCTCCCGCCAGTGGTTTGACCTCCAGAGGTCACCTTATAACCTAATATGACCTGAGGTCACGAAAGGTCAGAAAGTAACCTTGCCATATATCAAATGAAAGCCAAAGCCAAGATAAACACGATGGTGTTTGTTTCAGCGGTCTAGCTTAATTAGGCCAAAACTTATTGTCAAAATACTCTTTTTGACTCCTGGTGACCTTGGATGACCTTGGAAAAGTCAAAGGGCAAATATGACCCCTGGGATCCGTGAAAGGGTGTCCAAAAACGCTGTTCTGAGCAGTCTGAGTATTTGCAATCATTTTTGTGGGTTTTATATTATGAAACAGCTTTTCCCCATGCTTTTCCAATGTGAGAGGTCGCCTTGTGACCTGACCTCAGTGCACGAAATAGAAAAATCTCGGATTTACACCTTTTAGACCCTGGAGGGTTCATAAAGTGTAGGAAGTTTCAAATCGATCGACTTTGAAATGTAGCTCTTACAGAGCTCTAAAGTTGAAGTGAGGTGACCTTGGTTGACCTCGTCTGGTGACCTGACCTTGGGTGACTCGGATTAAAAACTTTCAGGGATGATGGGAAAATGATGCAGTGAGAGATAGAGCCCTCAACCGCGGTGCTGCGCCTCGTTGTTTTTTCTGCTATCCCGGAAAAACCTTATGGGGGCCATCGATGCCCCTCCCCGGTGGGGCGATGGTTAAATCATGCCAGAGAGCCGCGGAGTTAACAATAGGGTGGGAGGAGTGTGGCCGGGCAGTCTGGAGGCCGGCACAACTGCTCCCGTTGCGTGCGCAGGCATCTAGGCCTCGGTTGGGCTCCACGGAACCGTTGGCAGCAATTACTTTCGTTAACACGCCATTGACGGGGGCGGGTACCCGCCCCCTCGGGTTTTTCGGAGACAGCAGAAAAACGGCGGCGCGTAGCGCCGCCGTACTTGTATACCTTTTCCCTCATCATTTTTACAACTTCTGTGAAAATTTTAAGGTTAGGTCATCTCAGGTCAGGTCACCAGTACAGGTCAAGTGACCCGACCTCAAAAAAGTTTAAGATAGCATAAGTCGGAGCGGGGTGAACTTATCCGATTGAAACTCATGTCACATAATGGCCCCACCGAGTTCTCTAAAATATGTTCCGGTATTTTTGATATCGATGACCTAAGGTCAGGTACGAGGCATGACCTCTCCATTGGAAATACATGGGAAAATGGTTTTTACGGAATAACTCAGTAACGGATGGTGATAGAGCATTTATTTTAGCTGCATTAGACTCGCCTGGGCTTTGCGGTTCTAATGATATGCATTTTATATAATTTGACCCTGACCTGACCTCAGGTCAGGTCAAATCCTTGATTTGACCTAGCAAGGTCAAATTATATATCATTCGATTCGGCTTGCTAAGAGGATTCATATAGTTCAAGTCGTTTTGCTCTATCTTTACTTTTTCAGATGTAATGGCCGAAAAACTGATTTTACATGTTATCCCTATGACGGGCATGTTTTGACCTCTCGTGACCTTAAATGTGACCTGACAAAAAAATGGTTCAAATGTTTTCGATGGAGAAGTGGATGGGCAGCCCAACGCCGTTTACCGTTTTTCGCTACCTACCGCGGTTCTCGAGATCTTAGGGGCGGGTACCCGCCCCCGTCAATGCGAAGGTGGCTCAGACCCCCGTCAATGCGCGTGTTAACTCACCCATCGACAGCAATATTGGCGGCATCTTCCCGTATGGAATCGTAGTTTTACACCTGGTTTTTTCTAATGTATTCAATTGGTTCCATCTGTGCTGAGCATGGCCTCAGACTGCACTCAGATTAGTAATGTTGATAAAAGTAGGGAAAAGGGTGACATTGGTTCTCCCATACGCTAGGGGTTGAACAAAACGCTACGGGGATGAATCTATCGTGAAAATCAGTGTTCTAGCTTCATCTGGCTAAAGATTGGGTATTCTTAAAGCCTTTTTAAGACACGCCCCGCGGGTCCCTGACATGACGCGCCCCGCTGGGGAAGCGTATTTAGCCACTCTCCGTATGCCATTTCGTAAAAAAGCTAGTGCAAAATTACGGACGGTGTCTTGAAAGCTCTTGACGAGACAAAGTGAAATAATGCGAGCCATTTTTGTGGACATTGAGGTCACGAGAGGTCAAAGAAGGCTGCATAGGCTTTCAACAAGGCTTTGTAGATTTCCCGTATATATTTTTGCAGCACAGAGCTAGACGAAATCTATAGGCATCATTGGAGTCCTCTCGTCGTAGCAAATCGTACTATGTATTACATGACCAATGGTCATATTATGGCCTGTAGCGTCATTTTTAAAACTCTCCTATAGGGTTAGCTTTATCCACATTTATATGTAAAATTTAATTCGGAATTAGAATTCGAGACTTATTTTCTATTTCAAAAAGGTTTAGTTATATTGGTTTTCAATTTCTGTAAGCATGTTTGGGCGAAAGCTGTCATTTTCTTTTCATAACGTTTTTTTATGCCATAGTTTTCTACAGACAGTGATGTAAGAACAGACATTAATAGCCTAACATGCATGCACAAATTCAATGCTGTAACATAAAAACTGTGGCCAGTACCTTAGTGTTAACCCGCGCCACGGGGTCCGGCGCCACCTTCGCCCCACCGGGGGCCATCGATGGCCCCCTCTAACTCCGAAAATATGGGCGTTAGCGCAAATCTGCAAAGTGCAATAGAAAGCTCGCGTGAATTCAGTAAGAAATTACTTCGCATGTTTTAGTGCTCAGGTCAATGGTTTGACCTCCAGAGGTCAAATTAGGTCAAGATCGGCTATTTTCACTCAAATATGCAATGATTAAGCAAACTGGGCATAACTCTTATGCCATTAGAGCTATTGAGACCTGGTAAAGTACATTTGATAGCAAATTGCCAGTAATTTTTCCGCTATGTGGAACGTAAAGACCTCCCGCCAGTGGTTTGACCGCCAGAGGTCACCTCGTGACCTAATATGACCTGAGGTCACGAAAGGTCAAAAAGTGACCTTGCCGTATATCAAATGAAAGCCAGTGACAAGACAAACACGATGGTGTTTGTTTCACCGCTCTAGCTCAATTAGGTCAAAAGTTATTGTCAAAATACTGTTTTTGACCTCTGGTGACCTTGGATGACCTTGGAAAAGTCAAAGGGAAAATATGACCCCTGGGATCCGTGAAAGGGTGTCCAAAAACGTTGTTCTGAGCAGTCTGAGTATTTGCAATCATTTTTGTGGCTTTTATATCATGAAATAGCTTTTCCCCATGCTTTTCCAATGGGAGAGGTCGCCTCGTGACCTGACCTCAGGGCACGAAATCGAAAAATCCCGGATATACACCTTGTAGACCCTGGAGGGGTCATGAAGTGTAGGAAGTTTCAAATCGATTGACTTCGAAATGTAGCTCTTACAGAGCTCTAAAGTGAAGTGAGGTGACCTTGGTTGACCTCGTCTGGTGACCTGACCTTGGGTGACCCGGGGTAAAAATTTCAGGGATGATGGGAAAATGATGCAGTGAGAGGTAGAGCCCTCAACCGCGGTGCTGCGCCTCGTCGTTTTTCTGCTATCCCGGAAAAACCTTAGGGGGCCATCGATGGCCCCCCGGTGGGGCGAGGGTTAACGTCCATTTTTAGACCCACCGCGACGAAGATACTGTCCCGCAATACACGAAGCAGTCGGCTCCGTAACCTCTCCGCTCGCCGCGGCACCGTCTCGATGTCACGCATCCGTTTCCACAGTAACGTCTCGGTTCCCTCTCTTCTTTTGTATTGTAGGAAAAGTACGATGGTGAGTATTGGAGTGCCATTGCAGAGTTCGTGCAATAAAAAAGACTTGTGAGATAAAACAAAACTTGTTTTCGCTGTGGGTAAGTATTCTTTTAATAAAAAGCGCCAGTCAGACCTTTTTACCCCAAAACCTTTTTAATAAAAGGTTTTGGGGTTCCAATGACGGGTAGCGCTACGAGTCAGAGGTCAGAGACGAAAATTTCTAAGCTTTGGGACCATCTAAGAAACTGAAGTTGTCAGAGCTCCCGACTGTGAAGGATGTTTTTAGATTTGGTCAACTACTTCAACGGAGGAACGTTTCGAATATGAGGCAATTTTCAGCACGGATTATAGCCCTGACATGATGAGACGGATGATAGCTCCCCGTATTCTAGAGACCTGGAGCAGGGCTCACCTACCCCTGAACCCTCCTGTCTGGATAAACCAGGACTCAATACGTCAGAGAATCCTGAGGCTATGGGATGAAGTGAGACTTGCTGCTTACAACCGGCCAGCTCAGCCGGAGTCTGCCACAGAGATGGAGAAGCTGGACAAGCTTTTTGGCATTTTTAAAGTTGGAGGGTGCCCAGAAAAATTTGACCGTCCCCCCTCCACTCTCAAGCCTGTGGTGGAATCCCTGCACCAGACCCATCTCCACTGATCGTGTTAAACTGACGCTGCGACACATGGAGGTGAAGAAACCGACTCGCCGCTGCAAGCCGACGAAAATGGCTGACAGGTTCAATTTCTAGTGGTGCCAAAGAATTTGGTACATGTCCTTCGCGGATTGCTTCCGCAATCATATAACCATGCTGCTGGCCTCTTGATTGCTCATTTCGGACAGTCTCAGGCAGCTCGATCAAATGGGATCCACCGGTGACGAGAACAGACTTCCTATTGATTGGCAAGTCCGTCATACTGCTCAAGGCCTTCCCCAGCGGCCCCGCAAGTGTTCGATCTGCCTGTTTTCCGAGATATTCAAGCGGAAGCTCATTTGTTTCACGCAGTTTCACGCTAGCCAGTTGAGCTTTCTGTCTAGCTTTGTCTCCACAAAGTATATGGCCCCTGCTTTCCATCCAGTGATTACGTTAGTAGAATCGTCTCTAATGGCGATTGGGGAAGCATCGACCCCGTGATTATGCATCCATTCGACGAGACCATCAGCTATCCACTCGGCGTGAGACACTCCCCTGGATTCATCTGCTGAAGGGGTGAAATGGAGCGCATATCCACTACCAGGCTCTTCGCAGACAGAGTAGCGTTTCTCTTTAACTATAGAGGAGTAGAGTTTCTCACTCCCTTCGATGGTCACGTGAATCTTGGTTTCGTCTTTCCTCCCAACAAAGAATATGCAGATGATTTCATTCTCATGCAACTCAACCTCGCCATTATCCCGTATTTCTTTTCAGAATTTATCCCGGGCTCTCTGAACTTTAGATGGATCAGTCACCATTTCAGAGTCATCGGCAGACACAAAGCCAAAGTCCACAAGAGCGCTGCTTACTATGCCTGCCGTTGTGCCTACCGATACTCCGTGGCAAAGGAAAGTCGGAGTCTTGAGCTGAGTCAGAAACATCTTACTGTGGGCACGGCACAGCACCCCTCGTCTCGACCATCAGCAATACTACCGTTTACAGCATTCATGGAGACCTCCGAATCCTGACTTAGGTCTAAAGTCCGCCATAGTACTCCAATATTCACTATCGTGCTGTTCCTACAATGCAAAAGAAGAGTGGGAAATGAAACGTAACTGTGGAAAAGGATGCGCGACATCGAGACGGTGCCGTGACGAGTGAGGAGGTTGCGGATGCAACTGCCTCGTGTATTGCGGGACAGTATCTTCGAGGCAGCGGGTCTAAAAATGAACGTTAAAGACTAGACTATTGGCCAGAGTTTTCATGTCAGAGCATTGAATTTTTACCTGTATGTTTGGAAAAAATTCAACGTCAAAATTCATGGACAGGCAAAATTCAACATCTGTTGTTACATCACTGTCTGAAGAAAATTTCTGCACAAACAAAAAAATTGAAAGGAAAATAACAGCTTTCGTCCGAGCATCATGCTTAAGGAAAAGACGAAACCCATCATAGGCAGATCCAGGGGGGCCAAAGGGGGCACATGCCCCCTCCTGATCGGCTCTCGGCGCCCCCTAAAATGGTCATGTCGCCCTCCCCCACCCTGAAAGGTCGATGGGGCCCATCAAATTTCGCTTCCCACCCCCCTTCCCCAGGATGCGAAAATCGGTGCCCACCGATAGGATTTGGCGCCCATCTGGTAGGTTTTGCTGGTCAAAAGTGGCGCCCCCTGGCCCGGATGGCGCCCCTCCCCCAGGAAGGTGCCCCCTCCTCCCCACCCCCCCGATCGGCAATCTTGGATCCGCCTGTGAAACACATATAACTATATATTTTTAAATGGAAAATAAGCCTTGAATTTGAATTGTCAATGAAATTAGACATATAAATGTGGATAAAGTTAACCCTCCAAGCGAGTTTTAGAAATGACGCTGCAGGCTAGGTATAATGACCATGCTAAGTCAAATTGGGAAAATGACCTGACCTCAAGCCAGGTCAGGGTCACATGGTGAACTGGTATAGTCTTTTTCATATCAATCGACTCCCCGTGACAAGGTTAACACAATGCAAACACAATGGAAGCTCTATTTCAGCTCAGTCTGATGTTGTTGGCAAAATAATCACTGTGAGCCCATGGGACCTCACATGACCTTTGAGATGTCAAGTGCTGGAAAATTCAAATTAATGGCCAAGATAGCGGTAAAAATACACTGTATGAGAAGATTTAAAGTTAACTGAAAAAAATCTTCATATTTTTTAAGTATATGTAAAGCTGGAAGGGGGCAAGCGTTAGAAAGAAGCTCGCAGCTGGCACAACTGGCCCAAGTGATAGTAATTAGGGGAAACAAACATCACTATTCGCCAGCAAGAAGCGATTCTGTCAGATGCCTCCTTGCAAACCAGGCACCAACGCCGAAAATCGGATCTCAGGTTCCCTGTTGGAGAAGCCAAATACTTACACCTTATTAGTGTTAGACTCATTGGACAGCTGCCGAACCCCAGTGCTCTGGCTAACCACAAACTTCGTGGTCGGGAGGTATAAACCCGCAAACTCCCCGAGTGGCGACAAGGATTGCTGTCCCTGCCTTGGCGACAGGCAACGTTGCGGTGTATAGCGACTAGGTCGGCTTTCCGGGAGAATGTCAGAAGCATTCGCAGCGCTATTTCCGTCTGTCACCCGGAGATGGTGGACGAGGTGAGTCAAGATTAAAGAGTGAGATGCATGAAGTCGTGGTCGTCAGTGGTGAATAACTGTGCGCTATCCCGCATGGATCTGGGCCGCCCGCAATTTTGAGGCGGTATTTTAGTGAGATCTCGCTGAACGAAGTGGATTCTCACCCCAGGTAGTTGCAACTTACATAGATTTATAATGGGGTGACTAAACGTTGAGCCTCCTCTTAGATCAGCAATATGGCAAGGCCGAAATAGCAGATTTTTCCATCCTAATGACCTCATCTATTGTGAAATTTTGAAATATATCAGTTGAAAAGATGCATCTTTCAACATTAGTTTCAAATGACAAGTCCCTTTGTCACCGCTTAAAATTCATTATGTTTGTTTTTGAGATTTCTTGTACCTACTAATGTTTATTCCTGCCGTATCATTTAGTCAACATGATATGAGAGATTGGCTTTCCCTCGGGCACAATTGCACTCAAGCTCGGAATATGCTCTTTGCTTAGTTTTGTTTAAATCGGAGACCAGTCTTAGAATACGTAATGTTCAGGTCAGGAAATATTTCTGAATAACAAAAATATGGCTAAATCTTGTAATTCTGTCCACAGTGGCGCGAGTGATGAGAGTGCTGGTTGGTTATCTTAGGTCTAGAGTCAAGGAGAACTACCCATTGTACTGTCATCTCTTGGGTAGGAAGCAGTCGAAGGAAGGGCTGAAAGGTCATCCTGATCTCTAGAGACAAGTAAAATTGTTGGAGCATATCATTTTTCTGCTATATATATATATATATATATATATATAATATATATATATATATAAAATATATAATTTCTATCGAATACCTGTCGAATTGCTATCATATTTTATTATATTTTCACCGCTCTGTTTCTCTCTCTCTCTCTCTGTTCATGCGTTCCGTATTCGTATCTAACGTTGTCAGGACTATGCGGTATCTAATTCAAGCCAATATCAACAGTTACACCCTAGTAGCACACAACATTGTGACAATGATCAGGGATATCTTGTCTAAACAATCTTGTCATCACAACATTTGTTTTAACACGCGCATTGACGGGGGCGGGTACCCGCCCCCCCTCGGGTTTTTCGGAGATAGCAGAAAAACGGCGGCACGTAGCGCCACCGTACTTGGCATACCTTTTTCCTCATCATTTTTACAACTTCCGTGAAAATTTTAAGGTTAGGTCATCTCAGGTCAGGTCACCAGTACAGGTCAAGTGACCCGACCTCAAAAAAGTTTAAGATAGCATAAGTCGGAGCAGGGTGAACTTATCCGATTAAAACTCATATCACATAATGGCCCCATCGAGTTCTCTAAAATATGTTCCGGTATTCTTGATATCGATGACCTAAGGTCAGGTACGAGGCATGACCTCTCCATTGGAAATACATGGGAAAAATGTTTTTTGCAGAATAACTCAGTAGGTAACGGACGGTGATAGAACATTCATTCTAGCTGCATTAGACTCGCCTGGGCTTTGCAGTTCTAATGATATGCATTTTATATAATTTTACCCTGACCTGACCTCAGGTCAGGTCAAATCCTTGATTTGACCTAGCAAGGTCAAATTATATATTATTCGATTCGGCTTGCTGAGAGGATTCATATAGTTCAAGTCGTTTTGCTCTATCTTTACTTGTTCAGATGTAATGGCCAAAAACCTGAATTTACATGTTATCTCTATGATGGAATGTTTTGACCTCTCGTGACCTTAAATGTGACCTGAAAAAATGGTACAAATGTTTTCGATGGAGAAGAGGATGGGCAGCCCAACGCCGTTTACCGTTTTTCGCTACCTACCGTGGTTCTCGAGATCTTAGGGGGCGGGTACCCGCCCCCCGTCAATGCGAAGGTGGCTCAGACCCCCGTCAATGCGCGTGTTAACGTTCTCACAATATTGTGGACAAAACTGTTGTGTGTGAAATATGGTCTCAATATTTAGCCTACATGGTGACAAAACCAAACAAGGTGCTCAGAACGCCTTAACTCAACAAAGGGGCGGCAATATTGTATAAAGGTTTCTACACTTTGTTAATACAACCAAGTGGTATTTGTGAAAAAAATGTATGATTTGAAATTTGGCAGAGTCATGTTTGATCCAGTGCTCCAAGCAGTCCCTCAATATCGAATAAAAACAATAAGAAACATTGTTACTGCAGCATTGTGACAATTTTTCCACAACAACTTTGCAGCAATATTGTGACAGCATTATTGTAACAATATTCCAAAAACAACATTGACATGCTTATGTTATAATAAAACTATTGCAGCAAGATATTCAGTTCTAGGTGCAAAGTTTGAAAATTTAGGTGGTATATTGTGAGTTCAGCAACGTGTAATTTGTTGTCATTGCAGCGATGTTATGAAAACAATGTTTGTGAAGATGTTGTGAAAATAATATTGCAGCAAAGTTTCGAGATAATCATGTGACAGTGTCGTAGCGGGAACATTGTAACAATGGAAGAGGAGTGTACTCGATAATTTCATCTGGACTGTCAGAGATGATGGAGATGGAAAATAAAGGACAGTTGCGCCACAATCCAACACCGACAAGCCCTGGTAGAAGTGTGTCTCCCTCAAAACTGCGAGGCCTTCCGCCGGCTAATTCAATTTTTCCACCGGCTAATTCTTCGATTTTTGTCACTGTTTGGTCACACGTGTTATCACACAACGTTGTGCGGGTTCTGTATATTCGCACCACTCGGTGCTCCGCGCCGACCATGTCACTGGACCGGCACCAACCAATGAGATGTCATGTCAAGCGTGACGTCATGGCATCTACCGTGGCCTGACCCGCCTCACAGGTCGGGCAGTCTGCACCTGAGTCTGCACGTGGCACTAGCCGGGAGCGTGTGTACACATCGTCCGACTGCGATAAACTGCTCAACGCCTCATTGTTGTGATCCCCCGCCGGCCGGCGTGCTTACGCTGCCCCTGCCGGGCTTGACCGGCGGCGGTGACCGGTGTGCATGCATGTGGTAACAGCAGTCGGTGCTCGGGAGTCGAGCCTAACACGGCCTACTACTGCACAGAGCATCTACGTGTGCGCGAGACTAAGCCGCAAAGCATAACGGGATTATAACATGGCGCAGTCGTGAATTGTGCAATTAGTGTCTAGTTTTCGCTCCTATTGTTCTGCGCTTCAGTGCTAATATTGTGATGTGGAGAAACTGTCTCAGCTGTTGCTGCAACAGGCGCAGCTATCGGCGGAGCAGGAGGAGCGGCTCTCACAAATGATGGAGCGTGTGGTGTCGCTGCAGCACGCACAGCTTCCCGCCCCGGCCAGCCAGACAGATTCAGCCGCCGCGTCCGTCGGCAGCCCCAGCGCCTCCAGGTCCGCTGGAACGACCGCTCGTATGATTAGTGTGTTTCAAACGATTCGCATATGTGTGTGAAGACTAGTTGCTGCTGAATTTTGTCCCATGAAGAGATTCATGTTAATTATATGCATCGCCTTTGGGGGAGATGTTGTGATTTCCCGCCGGCCGGCGTGCTTGCGTTGCCCCTGCCGGGCTTGGCCGTCAGCAGTGACCCTGGCCGGTGTGTGTTTGCATGCATGTGGTCACGGCAGTCGGTGCTCGGGAGTCGAGCCTAATACAGCCTGCTACTGCACATAACATTTACGTGTGCGCGAGACGAAGCCGCAGACCATAACGGGATTATAACACTCATGGGTCTTCGCGCGGCACTGGCCGGCCGCAGTGTATTCATATCGTCCGACTGTAATAAAGTGTTCAACGGAAACTCCAGCCTTCTTCCTGACGGACTCGAACAAATGTGGCTATGATCAGTGAAGTAGACATTCCCGCGATATTAGGAAGCAATATTACAGCTATATTGAAAACCAATATTGCAGGTATGTTGTCATATCAACATCTATACAACATATCCGCAACATATCCACAACATTGTAGCAAAGTCGAGGTAATGTTTTAACAACATTGTCACAACGACATAAAGCAATATTGCCTCAATATGTTTACAACATTTGCCATAATATTGCAAAAATGTTGTAGCAATATTTTCCAAGCAATAATGCCCCAAATAACATTGTTGCAATATTTCTGCAACACTGCTATCACAACAAAGCATTATGGCAAGGAATAATTTGTGCGGAAAAGGAGACAAGCGTATTTGGAAACTCTTGCATAACAATAATACCATAAAAATATGTTTTTATAGGGATTTTGTATTAAATACAGGAATTATACAGACATTTGACTTCCCGTAATGTTGTCCCGACAATATAGTCACAGCATTGTCCCGTGTCCACAAAAAAATATTCTGGCAACATTGGTGGACAATTTTGTCACAATATATACGTAACATTTTCACAACATTGTGACAATGTTGCTGTGTTACTAGGGCACATGTATTGTCATAGCTGAGAGTGAAAAAAACGCAACTTCGCTATAAAATACCAGAGTATTCTCGTTAAATGCATTCAATCTATTGGTAGCCAGAGGTATTTTCTAAAAACGGAATAACACCGTTTGACAGAAAACACACTGCCGAGTCCCCAAAAGGGGGAACTGGCACCGAATGAAACTTACCTGCATGGTGGCCTCCTCAGTAACACAGCAACAGTTGCAAGAGCGTACGTAACCACGCGTGCACGAGCGAGGCGAGAGAGTGCCTGTCTATAAGAAGAGTCCTAAAAGTGTGCAGGAGAATAACTCTGGCCACCAGGTGCCGGCCTTTATAACGGGCACGGGCCACAACCGAGAAAGCTCGACTGGTGTGTCCACGGCATTTGCACAAAGCCATCCGCCCTAGAACAAAATTCTAACACAATGTCACTGAATCAAATTAGTTTCCAGTGGCATAAAACACTGTTCATTGTTGGTTTTGATTCTCGAATGTTGATGGACTTGTCAATTTGTTTATCCGCAATATCCGTGGCATGGTGGTGAGCATTGCCTCATTCAAATAGTAAAGCTGACGTCTAAAGTGTTCATGTTTCATGGCCATCAAATATGTTCAATGGTCCACATAGTTCATGATATTTTTCTTCCTAACTAGAAATGGAAACCACGAAGCTAAGCGACTTTTATTATCTGTAGATGGTTTACCCCTGCTTTTTGCATGGTTGGTTGTCCTTGTTTATTATCATATAAATAAGCACGAGAAACGATTCAAATTGGGTGATCCGACGATTGTATGTGTAGTTATTGTGTTATTAAGTAGTCACAAATAATACCGATGGAAAGTTTTACGGAAAATATTTTTAATAGAAGGAACAAACAAAGCATAACACAAACAGGAAAAATGCCTGCAGAGCAGGGGAAGCAAGATTAGAATAAGGGAATGAAAAAGAAACAAGGGGAAATGGTTACCTACCGTCGGGTCGGTGTCTATTGCCTTAGCCCCAGGAAAGGAAGAACCTCAGACCTGTCGCCAACCTAAGTCTGACTCTGAAAGCTGTGGTTTTTAACTTTTCAATGTAGGAAAATACTAAAGCATGTATAATGCGACAAATAGTCCCTACATTGATACAAAACAACCAGACAATAATATTCCTGAATTCGCAATGAGGCTTACTGAGCATCACGCACGTTTAAGTCTGCCACCTGTGTAGGTACCTAAAGGCTGCCAGAAACACTGCAATACAACAGTGACGTAAAACGGGAAAATGCGTCGCGCGGGAATCGAGCCTGCGAGCATTAGATTTATAGCCCACCGCTCTCCTGCAGAACGTCGGTTAGTATTTGCCGGCTTAAAGGGAGATACGCGAAAAAATTATTATTGTGGTTTCTTGCTATTTGAAAAATCCTGATAACGAAACTATCAATTATTTTTGTATCTTCGGCAAAATTTTGGGAGGCCACTCACTCACAGAAAGAATTTATTACAATGTACAAGCTTAAAATTGTGTTTCTACACGTTTTACCATTGCAGAACAATAGTTGCACCGTATTTCAATTACCGAAGTAAAACAACCCTGGTTACGTCACTAGCATAAAGCAATGCAATTACTACGGAATGACAACCTTGCCTTGTGCCACAATAGTGCACGCCTCGTTCATTCCTGGTTCATACCTTGCTTGCACACCAGCGCTGCACTAACTGAATACTAGGCGTTGTAGTGGCATTGTAAATAGCTGGTAGGTAAAGCTAGGACGTTGTTGCACCCTTGCTCGGCCATTGTCGTTTGACTATATGGTTTCAAATACCTGCTCGGGTTACGGTCGCCATCTTGCTTTCTGTTTACCCGTGGCAATACACAGTGGCCTGGCACGCATGCCGTGTAGGTTAGAATAAATGTGACTTATTTTAATCAATCGTGGAACTTTGGAAGCTGTCTGGAATATTTGTCAGTGATCTGCGAGTGGAAAGTATTGTTCTCTGTTCCAATAGTTGAAAAGTGAGGCATTTTGGAATGGTCAATCCAGGTCCAGGTGAGTAGGTATGTGGTTACTTCAGGCATGTATGCCATACTGGTATTAAGGCTCATATTTTCGTGTCAAACGAGCACAGACTATTTGATCATATGGCTTAGGTACCTGCAGTGGGTAGAACCTAATTGTGTTTGCCTTATGGGCCCGTTTGAAAAATAGGGTCAGTTGAGTTCCAATATGATCTTGTTGGCGTCTTCAGATGGATCGGCGCCTGATGAGTGATGCTGTGTTTTACCGACATGGGTAAGACAACGTGCGGGTTATTTTCTTGCTTGAGAGGTGGCTCAATGCTTACCCTTTTTCTACCGATGGTCTTCCGGTTGCATTTGAGCCCCGTTACGCACTGGTAAAGCGGTTGTGTAAGCAAGGTCCTAATCTCGTCACGCTCTTGTAGGAAGGCTGCGGTTGCGTACAAGGCGGACACAAGGCTTTGTTCTACCCTTGTTATGGGGTAATCATGACCTAGTAGAGGGCTTGTGGGGACGTTGTCAGCCATTGTCTTTGCCATGTAGATTAACCATAGTTAAGTTACAAGGTTTGTACAACGTCATCTAGCAACCCTTGTCGTACTATGGTTCTACCATTGTTCTACATGGTTTTTCCTTGTATTTCCCTTGTTTTCGTGGCACGGATTTTGAACGTACAAGCTTTGCGTTTTACCCTAGTAATTTTCCATGTAAACAAGGGTCTGACAAGGTTTGCCCTTGTAAAAATTTCTTTCTGTGCTTATTATCGAAATAGGTTAACAGTTTCGATAAAATGCCCATCACTTGCCCATGCCCATACCCATCACTTACTTTTCGAAAACTATTTAAAAATGAAACATGTTTTTTAATAATACAAATGTTTGCCCTCCTGTATTTGTATTTGAATTAATCTTAAAAAGCTTTCAAAAACTCCAAAATGCATAAGTTTGCCCTAAAAACGAATAAAAACATAATTACTCAAGTCTTCAGCGGTTTCGTACCTCGGGTCTTGAGCCATTTTCTGCTTCCGCCCCAGGATGACAAAACTTTTGCGTCAGATAGGTCACGTGACCCCGGTTTGAGAATTCCTAGGCTTCTGATTGGTTAATTGTGATTTCTTTTAACCCCTATATTTCTGTTTCAAAAGAGTTTTGGAATGTTGTTTTTCTGAAGTAATTTTTTTCTGGAGTAGCCTAAAGTTCTACATCACTGTTTAGGATAGATATGACCTAATTCTTAGAGAAATTGATAGCCTTAGCCATGTGGACGTCATAAACATCAATATGAGGTGTACCGGTAAAGTCGTCTAGAAATGTTGACTTTGAGAGCAATTTTAAGGCATTTGCAGGTCGAATTCGCAAAAATGAGAATAGGACTTCTGAAACAACTTTTTGTAACCTTTTGATATAGCCAATAAAATTGTTTTTGCGTATCTCCCTCTAAGTAGAAAATAATTGTCAAATAAAAAATCTGAAGCGGTTGATGTATTTGTTTTGTTGTCGACTACTTGTTGATTGATTATAGTTATAATTATTTGTTTCAATGCGGTGATCTATTGTGTGGGCTGTTCTTCGGTCTTAAGAGAATAATAGTACCTACTTACTACTTGATCTTAGCTCTGGACTTACCTGGGCTCACCTGGTAGATAGGCTAGAGAAAACCATGAAACCAACAGAAAATACCATCGAAAGTAACCATCAGACCATCAAAAGCTTGACCATCAGACCATCAAAAGCATGACCATCAGGCCATCAGGACCATCAAAAAGCAACCATCAGACCATCAAAAGCAACCATCAGACCATCAGGACCATCAAAAACAACCATCAGACCATCAAAAGCAACCATCAGACCATCAAAAGCTTGACCATCAGACCATCTCAAGCATGTCCATCAGACCATCAGACCATCAAAAGATACCATCACATAGGCGGATCCAGGGGGCAAGGGGGGGGCACGTGCCCCCGATCGATCCTCGGCGCCCCCTGAAAGGTCGATGGCGCCCCCTGAAATGTCGCTTCCCACCCCCCTCCCAGGATGCGAAAGTCGGCGCCCACCGATAGGATTTGGCGCCCACCTGATAGCTTTTGCCGGTCATAAGTGGCGCCCACTGGTCCGGATGGCGCCCCCGGGAAGGTGCCCCCCCGATCGGCAATCCTGGATCCGCCTATGTACCATCAGACCATCAGACCATCAAAAGTGACCATCAGACCATCAAAAGAAACCAGTAGACCATCGAAAGAAACCATCAGACCATCAGAAGAGGCCATCAGACCATCAGAAGAGACCATCAGACCATCAGAAGCGACCATCAGACCATCAGAATAAACCATCAGACCATCAGAATAAACCATCAGACCATCAGAATAAGCCATCAGACCATCAGCACAGTTCTGGTGGAACCATCAGACCATTCGGAAAATCCTGATGGAACCATTAGACCATCAGAAAAATCCTGATATAATTTTTTTCAAGAGGTGTCGATTTCGCCTAAATTTATTCCAGAAACCGAAGTTATGTTTTCTACCGTGGCCAGTGGCGGATCTAGCCGGTCGGTTTTGGAGGGGCAAACCAAAGTAAAAAGTCGAAAAGCAAAAAAACGTCACGCCGTGAAAGCTGTGCTACAATATCACTTGCCGGTAGGATTTTGGGCATTTGAGGCGAAGAGCAAAAAAAACGTCACGGGAAGAAAAATATGGTCTCGAGATACTTTTTCCAGTCGTAGGTCCAATATTTACACTGAACTTAACTGGTTTTGTTTGAAGTTGAGAGTTGAAGCACCAAAATCTTGCTTATAAACTAAAAAGGAGTCGGGGCAAAAGGCGGTCGACCACTTTGGGGGCAAAACATAGTTTTGCCCCAAGCTTTCCGTTTGGGGGAGGGGGAAAATGCCTTTTGCCGCCCCCCCCACCTTGAATCCGCCACTGACCGTGGCACCGTGAGTTTTTCAACCCAGGCCTTTTTACTCAACACCATAGCATTAGTGTCAACATTTCTCATTTAGGGATGAGGGCATTTCGCTCCCGTGTTCCCTCTCCCCATCGGCTTCACCCATACCCTAAGCGTTGCATGCCCAAGATAACTAGATCCGGTCTTGAACTACCAAATGACGGCTCATGAAGTTTTTTGCCTTCCCTTCATTTTATATGTATTATGTGTGTATATCATTCTGCATATAATTTTCATGATAATGAAAAGAACTTTTGATATTTTATTTCTTCGAAAATAATTGCTAAATTAGTTGTAAACAATATCTTTGGTATTTTCCTTTTCAACCCATTGGTGAAGGAATCAGTGAGAGGGTAAAGAAATCCTTTAATTATACGAAAAAAATGAAAAAAATGCATTTTTTTAAATAAGTTTCAATAAAGACGCTAACATTTAAAGGGAGATACGCGAAAAATCATTATTGTGGTTTCTTGCTATTTGAAAAATCCTGATAACGAAACCATTAATTATTTTTGTATCTTCGGCAAAATTTTGGGAGGCCACTCACTTATTATCGAAATAGGTTAACAGTTTCGATAAAATGCCCATCACTTGCCCATGCCCATACCCATCACTTACTTTTCGAAAACTATTTAAAGTTGAAAAATTATGTTTTTTAATAATACAAATGTTTGCCCTCCTGTATTTGTATTTAAATTAATTTAAAAAAGCTGTCAAAAACTCCAAAATGAATAAGTTTGCCCTAAGAACGAAAAAAACATAATTACTCAAGTCTTCAGCGGTTTCGTACCTCGGGTCTTGAGCCATTTTCTGCTTCCGCCCCAGGATGACAAAACTTTTGCGTCAGATAGGTCACGTGACCCCGGTTTGAGAATTCCTAGGCTTCTGATTGGTTAATTGTGATTTCTTTTAAGCCCTATATTTCTGTTTCAAAAGAGTTTTGGAATGTTTTTTTCTAAAGTAATTTTTTCTGGAGTAGCTCAAAGTTCTACATCACTGTTTAGGATAGATATGGCCTAATTCTTAGAGAAATTGATAGCCTTAGCCATGTGGACGTCATAAACGTCGATATGGAGTGTACCGGTAAAGTCGTCTAGAAATGTTAACGTTGAGAGCAATTTTAAGGCATTTGCAGGCCGAATTCGCAAAAATGAGAATAGGACTTCTGAAAAAAACTTTTTGAAACCTTTTGATATAGCCAATAAAAAATTTTCGCGTATCTCCCTTTAACTGCTAGCGAACAAATACCTCCCAAATACCTACCCTTCAACCAGTGGTCGAATCTGACTAGCAATCGAATAACCCATGATTAGAGCAAGAACTTTACGTGTGTGCTAGAAATTTTCGAAATGCATTTGACAATGAACAGAGATTTTCATCCAATAATTAGGACTTGCCGTCGGGGCCTGTGTATCTGGAAACTCTGGCTGTCGCCTGCCGAAGGTCATTGCTGATCGCAGCGCTACGGTGTGTGTTGGCCGTAGAGAAGCAGCAAAGGGCGTAACTATAGTCAGACAATTGTGAGTCTCTCACTTTGTTTGCCACAAAGTCTTGTCTTTTGAATCGTCTACTGTGGCATAAGCGGATCCATTATTTCTGATCGCATGGAAAAGAGGGTGCACAAACTGGGACCCCATCTGGACCATGGAGATGCCTTTTCTGGTCGAAAAATATATATTGTGGGGGCGTTGGTATTTGCGTCACGAAGGGGGTGGGTGGGTGGGAGACGACATTTCATGTGGCGCCATTGATCTTTCAGATGGCCTGTCGGTGGCAGATCTAGCCGGTCGGTTTGGGACGGGCAAGCCAAAGTCAAAAGTCGAAAAGCAAAAAAACGTTACGTCGTAAAAGCTGCGCTACAATATCCCTTGCCGGTAGAATTTTGGGTATTTGAGGCGAAAAGCAAAACAAAAAGAATAAAAAAACGTCACGGGAAGAAAAAATTGGGCTCGAGATACTTTTCTCCAGTCGAAGGCCCAATATTTCCACTGAACTTAACTGGTTCTGTTTTGAAGTCGAGAGTTGAAGTACCAAAATCTTGCTTGTAAACTAAAAAGGTTTCGGGGGAAAAAGGAGGTCGATCACTTTGGGGGAGCGAAAACATAGTTTTGCCCCGAGCTTTTCCGTTTGGGGGGGCAAATGCTTTTTTTGCCCCCCTTGGATCCGCCACTGGGGCCTGTGACCATTTCAGGAGAGGCAAGGGTTGATGGAGTCGCGGGGCCCTTGACCCACCGACCCCACCGACCCAGGCAACGCGTTGCCTGCTGGATCCGCCTATGTATCGAGGCTTTAGCTGGGTAAAGGCCTGGCCCCCTTGGGAGCTTTGTTATATTGTTCGCAGCTGCCGGAGTTCCGATTTCGTAGATGCTTTCTGTGGCACTTAATATTTTCAGTAATCAAGATCTGTCGTAATTCCTGCAGGAATGGTTGGTGAATTGGCGGCTTTTTCCACCCCTAGGCTCGCAATTGCAATTGATCCGACGCGGAGCTCCTAATTGCAACAACGAGGGTGTCGACAACCGGTTGATACAAAAATAAACGGTAAAACGTATTACCGTAGGAGCGGATTGCACACAAGCACCAAGAAAAATAGCGCACATATATCAAAATAAAATCTTCACAAGCAATCCAGCCGGGAACCGACCAATCACCCACCCGGGATCGGCCACCGTTTCCGACTCCGAAGTCCTAAACTCGATCAGGCAGCAGAGCGTGCGTGTACTCCGTCCCCCCTTTTTCCCGGAGATGTTGTGAGAGAAGGCCATACTCTCAAAAATGGCAAAACAAGTGCTAAGCAATTGACCCCGGTCACGCTCACCAGTGGCACTAGTGTGCCATCCAAGATGGCCGCGAAAGAGGGACTCCGAAAGGTAAACAATGTTAGTCGGCCCGGGAATAACATGGTAAGCGGTGAATTATACGTGTTTTATGCCTGGTATGTGGCAGTGGCTTATAACCAGCCGCTGCAGAAGGCAGTGAGGAGCCCAAATTCGAGGAGTTTTGGTCCCACGTTAGGTAACGAAACGCTCATTGGCCTTGACACTAGCGGGGCTAGCCACCTGGTGGCAGGATACCGAAGCAGCTGAGCAACCGAGACGCTAGTTCAGCAACTGGCCGCTAGAGGGGAAGCCGGCTGTTTTAGCTCTGCCAGGATTAATGCCTTAGGATTATGGAATTATTCTGGCCATTTTTACCTACGTGTGAAACCCAGCCGCACATGACCGAATTCGTCATGAGAGTCGTCTGGGAGGAGATAGAAGGCGTGGAGGCATTGAATCCATTACATCTAGCTAGGAATGTATATTATTTCAGCTAAGAGTCTTCGAATTGGGGTCCGTATTAGCCTCTGATCTTGTGGTAAAGGCAAAACTTCACATTTTCTGTCTTTGGATCGTATTTGTTTTGTCCTTTTCTTTCGCTTTTGTCTGTACTCGTCATGTTCTCTTGAAACCTGTTCTGATAAGGTCAGTTGTGTCAAGCTAGAGCGCTAAAATAAACGTCATTGTAAAAGTCTTATGATCTCATGTCATATTAGGTCACGAGGTAGCCTTAGGAGGTCAAACCACTATCAGAATGTCATTATGTTTCACATAGCGGAGAAAATTATGGCATTTTCCCATTAAATGGGGATATGCGAAAACAATTTTATTGGCTACAGGGGTCGAAAAACTGACCATTTTGGCATTCTAAATGGTAACAGCCCAAGGTGGACAAGGTGACAAAAATTAGCTGATATGTTTGCTCCAGACGAATAACGGAACAAATAGCCAAAATTTGCACATGCAATTTAAACTCACAATGTTTTTCAACAACTAAGATGGTCCAGGAGTATCCCTTGGTATCCCAATAACTCAAAACGTGTCACATTTTGCAGCCTGGGCTGGTGACACATTTATGGTTTGGCATTTTTAATGGTGACAATCTGAATACTTTTTTGGCCCCTGATTGGCTAGATCAAAAGGTCACAAAAAGTTGTTTCAGAAGTCATATTCCAATTTTACGAATTCGGCCTGCAAATGCCTTAAAACTCCTTTCAAAGTCAACATTTCTAGACGACTTTACCGTTACACCTCTTATCAGTTAATGTGACGTATCCACGGCTAAGGCTATCAATTTCTCTAAAAATTAGGTTATATCTATCCTAATTAGTGATGTAGAAGTTTAGACTACTATAGAAAAAAATTACCTAAGAAAAACATTCCAAACCCTTTTTGAAACAGAAATATAGGGCTTAAAAGAAATCAAAATTAACCAATGAGAAGCCTAGGATTCTCATACCGGGGTCACGTGACCTATCTCACGCAAAAGTTTCGTCATTCTGGGGCTGAAGCAGAAAAGGACTCAAGACCCGAGGTACGAAATGACTGAAGATTTGAGTAGGTAATTATATTTTTTCCGTTTCTAGGGCAAACTAATTCATTTTGTAGTTTTAAAGGCTTTGTAAAATTATTTCAAAATACAAATACAGGAGAGACATTTGTATTACAAAAAAACATTACTTTTCAACTTTAAATAGTTTTCGAAAAATAAGTGATGGGTGAAAGTTTCAGCATTTTATCGGAACTGTTAACTTATTTCGATAATAAGTGAGTGGCCTCCCAAAATTGTGTCGAAGATTTAAAAATAATTGACAGTTTCCTTAACAGGATTTTTCAAATAGCAAGAAACCACAATCATAATTTTTTCGCGTATCTCCCTTTAAATTCACTTTACTAGATTGCAATGACTCTAACGGCATGAGAGCTGTGCCTAGTCTGCTTAAGCATTGCATATTTTAGTGGAAATGGCCTATCGTGACCTAACTTGACCTCTGGAGGTCAAACATTTGGCCTGAGCGCTTAAACATGCGAAGTAATTTCTTACTGGATTCACACGAGCTTTTCAGTGCACTTTGCAGATTTGCGTTAACCCCCATATATTCGGAGTTACAGGAGGGCATCAATGGCCCCCGGTCGGGCGAAGTTGGCGCCGGACCACTGGTGAGGCGTGGGTTAAAGCTAGCCTTTACGTATATGGAAATTTTCAGCGTGGCTAAAATAATAGCTTTGTGGCACATTTCGGGAAATTAACTACTGCTGTGTATTAGTTCGAACACTTTCACACATATAGTGGCTTTTCAAGCGCCGTCGTAATGAACGTAAAGTGATGAAGACTATGAAAGGAGACGGTGTGCATGATATTAAACCTGACTACCTCAATTCACTCTGGTAATCAGACTTAAAGTTATTGAATGTCAGTCGTTTTGAGCACGAATAAATGATACTCTGCGGGAAATGATTACCAATTCTTTCCCGGTGTCGAATTCATGAACTCTTTAATCAGGAAATTTCCAAGAAAATGAAAAGAAAAATTAATCAAAATACAAGGGATATGGGAGTGCGTCCCGGATATAACGTATATTCCGCGGACAGATCCTGTTGAATTCACCACAGTTCTTTATCACCCTTGCTATGTTGTAAGTGAGCAAATTACCACGAAAATAGGTACCCGAGATATTTTTCGCCTTGGCTCACCCTGTTGTTATTTTCAACTTGTCATACTTCTTTTTATTTTTGGGATTATGTTCATCAATTTCTGTCATTACCCTTGTTTGTCTAGTTTTCCCACGAAATGTTAAAAACGAAAAGTTATTTATTTCAGAATAGTTAGGAAGGTAGTTATTGGGGTTACGCCTATACATTTAAAACTAGCTGAAGTGCCAAGTTCCCTGTTTGATTTGCTCTTATCGATGATACAACTAGATTAATTTTTGCCTCCTTTCTTTCAGTATTGGTTCCAGATCGACATGTTTCAATTTGTTTTTTTGGTACGCAATGGGCGTAGATACATTTGTTCCGAGACATATAATTTTCGAAAATAGTGTTTGGGCCTAGGATCTCAAGCAATATCTCTGGATTGTATTCTAAAATCTAAGAAATGTTAAGGAAAAAAGGACGCTCAATAAAAGGATTTAGAACTGTGCCCCAGTTGCTATATAACACCTATTCCGTGGACGGTCCTGCTGATGAAGCCGCTGACTTACCCCTCCCTAGCCATTGGTTGGAGATCCCAGGAGATTGGGGAGGTCAGTACTCCCTTCGACTTTGGGTCTCTGATAGGCTTTGTACGGGGCTTATATTGCTGTGCCAGCGTTAGGCCATCCAGGACCACCACACATTGGTGCCCCCTGAGCTAGTACCTATTCTGTGCCCTTTAAAGGGAGATACGCAAAAAAATATTATTGTGGTTTCTTGCTATTTGAAAAATCCGGATTACGAAACTGTCAATTATATTTGTATCTTGGGCAAAATTTTGGGAGGCCACTCACTTATTATCGAAATAGGTTAATAATCCCGATAAAATACTCAAACCTTCACCCATCACTTACTTTTCGAAAACTATCTAAAGTTAAAAAGTAATGTTTTTTTGTAATAAAAATGTATATTCTCATGTATTGGTATTTGAATTAACTTTAAAAAGTCTTTGAAAATACAAAATGAATTAATACGCCCTAAAAAACGAAAAAAACATAATTACACACGTCTTCAGCCGTTTCGTACCTCGGGTCTTGAGTAGTTTTCTGCTTCTACCCCAAGATGACGAAACTTTTGCGTCAGAAAGGCCCCGTGACCCCCTATGAGGTGACTGTACCCCCCCCCTATGAGGTGACTGTACGTTCTGATCGGTCAATTGTGATTTCTTAAAAGTCCTATATTTTTGTTTTAATATTTTTTTGGCTGTAACTTTTTAAAATAACTTTTTATTTAATAGTTTTAAACTTTCATGTCACTGCTTTGGAAAAATGGCACCGGTTTCTTAGAGAAATTGATAGCCGTAGCCGGGGGTAGGTCATTTACATCGATAAGAGGTGTACCGGTAAAGTCATCTAGAAATGTTGACTTTGAGAGCAACTTTAAGACATTTGCAAGCCGAATTCGCAAAAATGATAATGGGACTTCTGAAACAACTTTTTGTGACCTTTTGATCTAGCCAATAATTTTTTTTGTGTATCTCCCTTGAAGCTGATCTGGGCCTCTTGAGTTGATTAGGAATTTCATCAGCAGCTCTAGGGCCCTGAGCTTAGCTGGTCACACTGAGGCTGATGAGGGCCCCTGGGCTGGTATGGGGCTCCTGGCCTGATTAAGTGCCTCCTGACTTGATCTGGTACCCCGAGCTGGTCGGGGTGCTGCCTAAGCACCCCTGATTATATAAATTGCTAATTATACTGATGGATTCTGGGGAGGGATGTGCTAAAAAGGCATGTGCCCCTGACCTCAGAGAGCAGTCCCCTAAACCAGGATTTCTACTAATTAATCTAAATGAAGAACTAGTTTTTCACAATTTTCAGCCCTGTCACACCATCCCCACAAAACCACCAGCCTCTTTACCTTTTTTACTCTAACTGGGACTGATCCTCGAAAATATGGAACTTGATAAACGCGTTAAAAAGATATCTCTCAAATTATTCCGGCAGCAAAAATGGTCTAATGCCACTTTGCCACTCCTCCTCCTACACCCTTGAGGGAGCCGCGGAACTTAATCCGCGTACAACCAGGGCTCACTCGTCACGACAAAACCAGTGGGCATAACAAGTGAATTTTCGACTCCAATATATCTTAGCTTGCACATAGTGAGATATCACAGGCTCCGCTGATTTCTCTGATGTTAAGTACTTCCATGAGTTGGCTGACTTGTCCTTAAATCTATCCAAAACAGTCATGTTTTGACTACTTTGATGAGATTGCGGTGAAATTTTCTTTTTCCGGTTTTAATCGAGCTTCCCTTCTCCACCAATGTTTGATTTGCATTTTTCTCGTACCAAAGGTACCCAAAAGTTAATATAATTTAAGATATAGTAAGTTTTTTAGGTTACATTAAAAAGCCACCTTTTACTCCTGGTGTGCCCCTCAAAGGTGATGTGCCCCCCCCATTCGGAAGTTCTGGCTGCGCCCCTGCTTGTCACCGAATAGTGCTGACGGACCCAGGCCCCAAGTTCGGAACGGTGGGGGAGGGGGGGCAGCTAAGTCAATACTCTGGAGATAAAGCCTGACGCGGCTGCCCTGGAAGAATCTCTGTTAGTCTATGGAAACGTGCTAATTTCAGGAGTGGGACCTAAGCTATACTTCCACCACTACCTGAGGCAGTGATCACGGTCACGAGTCACGGTCAGAGTTCACCCACCTCCCAAAATGGTATTGTATCAAAAAACTCACATATTCCCTGGCACTCTCGCATAAAGTGGGGAAAGCAAATTTCTTCCTGCCCATACCTTGAATGAAAATGTAAGGAATCAACACGGGGAAATAACATCTTGGTATAACGCTTATGTCATGGAGCGTCGGCGTTACTAAAAAGAACTATTATATTTCACAAGCTAATAGGAGGGGATTAGGATAGATGGTGAGACCTCTAAGATTAAGATACAATACATTGCTTTACTCTTCAATTCAATACTTATTTTCAGATCACGTCTTTTCTGGTGTACGCATTGATCCTAGGGTCTACCCGTGAAGTGGTGTATTTACTCTGGTTCATTGCGGATTTCTCTCATGGCTACGGAGCGCTGCCAGCCCGACCTCAACAAAAAAGGAGGGTACACCCAGTCATCCATCAATTACGCCCGCCGTGAAATACCGCTGTGCGGGGCGCGAGAGGGATAGGGCTCGTAATAGCCATGACACTTCCTCACGCTCAACACAATGCGCCCGTATTGCCCGTGGAGGCGAATTTCGACGAAGGGATGAAAAGGTATGCTTATGCGGTAACACAAGTGTTTGAATAAGGTGGCCACAGCAACAACATGTCAGGGTATCACTCAACCCTCTAACAAAAAGCTTTAGCCGGCTGATACTAAGTCGTCACCCGATACGTGCGCCGGCGACAGTCCTGATACGTGCCGGACACGACAGTGGAGCCAACCGTACAATGGCTCCGCGGTGGGTGGGGTGGAGGGGACCATCACTTAGCGCTGCCGGGATGCTTACCGAAGGGTTGGCTACAATGTACAATGCCAATTCACCGAGATAAATCAAACAGCTCCTGACAGGTTCGTGAAAGGCGATTGCTAAAGATGGCACCTTTGTGTCAAAAACAGGCGTGCGTCTAAGCCTTACCTACGTCCGTCCTGGGAGGAAGCCGGAGTCACAGCACATTCACTCATACAGTGATCACGTACAATATAATGATGGGCCCATTTATAACTGAAACTGATAGTCTCTCCGCCATCCGTAATGCCGCCCCTGCCCATAGCGTGCGTTGCCATTGTGTAAAGAACCGGTCATATATAATATACACTATACACTTCTCGCAATATAATTCTGAACTGCTGTGATTACCTGGAAAGTGAATATTTGTAAATATTTCTTAACATTTTGGTTACTGTCTTTACAACGACTGTTTCATTCACTTACGACCCAAGTGCCGCTTCCACCGATTTCGGGTGCCGAAGACGAACGAAAATTGGCGACACCTTGGATACGAACAGTGAATGCTAGACCAAAGCTCGAAGGAAAAACCATTTGAAGCTGGCCTTTTATTTTGTGCCACCCCTGGTTTTGAGTAAGCTTTCCCCGGCATACCATTGGGCGTCTCACTTGAACATGGATCACCTTCATCGTTTTTTGCTTGCCCTCTTGTTTGTGATTGGGTGCCTATATTTCATTATTGACCGCCCTTTTTCAGTACTGGAGCACCCCACTGTAACATGCAACACAAACCCCCTTTCAAGGGGCCCGACCCCAACTCAGGGGGTATAAGATCAGCCGAGGGGCCCGTAACAGTTAAGAGGTTTCGAACCAGATAAGGGGTCATTGACGGCTAATGGAGCCCTAGTGCCAAAACCTGGGTTTCAAGATAAGCATGGGAGCCCTTACCATCTAGAAGGGACCCAGATAAGCTCAAGGGCTTAGAACCAGCTCAGGGGCCCCAGATCAGCTGAGCAAGTAAAAAAACTCAGGAGGCCAGACCAACTGGGCCCCCAACGGGCTTAGAGGCCCCAAAGCAGCGTAGGGTCTAGATCAGCGCAATAGAGCCTGGACAAACTAAAAAATCCAATGCCATCTCAGGGGTTCTTACCAGCTCAATATACACCAATCCAGCTAGGAACCCTACGATAAAGCCAAAGACATCTTGAGTAGATCCTCTTAGGGGCTCTAGACCAGCTGGTGCCCGTCTCAATAATTCCACCATAGTGGTTCTTCTCAGCTCAGGGGCCCCAAACAGCGTGGTGGAGTCTAAGGCCATGCCAGTAAGCTCCTTTGCAATACCCCATGGCCCCAGAACAGCTCAGGGACTACTTGCAAAACTTACTCTCAGGAGGCTCAAAACTATCTCAAAGGTCCAAAATCAGCTGAGAGGCCCCATACTAGTTAAAAGGACCCGAAAATCTCAGATGAATCCAGTACCAGGGTTTCAGGATTAGTGCTGGCGCCTGAATATCTAAAGTGGCCCGGAAATATTGTGGCTACAATTGGGCCCCCTGCCTTGCTTGCGGGACTCCTTTGGTCTCTGCCCTCCGTGGCTACAACATCCGTCCCTGCTTGGGAGTAGTAGGTAAGTATTGTATCTTAAACTCTTAATTCAAGCAGGCTCCAGAATACTGTATGCGATCTGTGATGGTCCCATTTAGTGATCCTAGCTGAAATTCGGCCAAACCCTGGATTTTTGGAGATTGAATCAAATGTTGAACGGACCTCAGGGAGTTTAAGGCCAATTCATAGTTTTGTGAGCGTTTAGAATGCTCAGAAATTTCGCCCCCAAAACGTTGTTTAACTTTTCTTTTCTTTTTTTTGCTCCCCGACATGTTTTTGTGCATATGCGTTTTTACGAAAATTTACATCTTGCACGGTTGGGCCCCCAAAAGCTATTCTGGGCCTCCTTCGAGGCCGCCCCCATCAGGGTTCGCCCCCTCCTTGAGCAATTTCTGAATTCCCTGGGGCACTAACGGTGAAAAGAACTAAACTATTCCACATTCTTACTTCCATTGATGAGTCTGATGCTATGAATTTTTTCAGCATTTCATTGTGTGTTGGTGTGTAAAGGATATGAATTATGGAATTCTTAAATTTCAGACTGTTTTTTAACATGACAATGAGGGGGATCATTGATATTAGCTGCGGGCTCATAATTTTTACAAACGTATCGTTTCCTGGATTATTTTATACAAGATGAACATGAGGCTGAGTTTTAGTCATTGCACAGCAATGTCTGCTGAATGGGGGAAGGGCTAAAATTCTGCCTCGTACCTGGCAGAGCATTATGTTTGACTCTTATTGCTTCTACGTTGACATATAAGCGTGGTATATGTTGGGTACAAAAAGCTTGTGGAGAGTGTGTTACTCTGTTAATATATATGTCTCATTACGGATTCGAAGCGGCATCTTGAACTGGGCACCCTATGTTAATTACATATATGCATTTCTGTAGTCCAAACATAAAGCACCATGCACATTGGCTTTTCCATTGTACCTGCCGATTTGACATTTTTCCTGGCATCAAAGGTATCAAGGGCGAATTCAGAGTAAACAGAAGAGGAGAGTGGTTACCCTCTGATCAAGCCCTCGACTACACTACACTGCGATTCGGCATTAGATGGTGCAAACCTGGTCTATGTGCCTCCCCCTCGATAATGAATCCTGTATCCGCCCATGGCTAATTTGTCCCTACTTCCAACGGGCTTCCGGCTACCCCTATTTCCAACAGATGGCAGATTCTGCCCCCGAAGATTTCAAAAGTTACCCGACCGATTTTAAAAATTCACACTGCAATAGATTCATCTTGCGCTAATCTCCATTTAAAAAAAAGAAAATCCAAAAATTTTGAAAATTGAGGGTAAGTGTTTCAAAATATACAAAATGTCTGCCTTTTTTAGATTATCCGTAACTCTTGTCTCTTAGGCTCTATTTTCACGAAACTGGTATGGATTGAAAGGGAATTGCTTGAACATGGTGATATCTTCTATTTAGGTGAAATTAAAAATTCAAGGGCGGTTTAAACGCCAGAATTTTGGGGGAATTATATGATTTTTGCTCGTCTTTTTTGCAGAAATACATACGCCAGGTAGGGTGTGATATCTCTTATGTCAAACAAAATGATCAAATGCCAAACATATGTCAGATGTGGATTCAGGGAGGCAAAGAAGTAGGGTAAGACAAACAACCCCGCCTTTCAGGTATGGCTACTTTTCAAATTACCCCGCCTTTATCCACCTCTGCTCGACCCGGGGAACACTCCTGGATCCACCTATGGATGGATTGTGTCCATTTGGTGTAAGGATTAAATGCATATCTTCGATGCTCTGCCCCATTCAATGCAGACACAACACTAAAATGAACTTGAGTGTGAGTGAACTCCCCCTCACCCCTAATTACGGTACGTGAGCACGTCGATGGCTACCTATCATTATATAACACACATATCGGCTCAATGCATGGTTATGTTTCGCCCTCCCGTCCATTCTGTAGGCAGTATATTCACTTTGGAAGGTTCGAATGGAAAACATTGTAGACCCCCCATTATGAACTCCTGGAACCGCCTATGGCAAAACATTTATCGAAATACACATCAACAGCCGCTAATTCTAGGACAAAAGCAGCGCAGGCGACAATGCTCGGCTTCTAGACAAACCCCCAAATTGGCGAGTCAGGCGGGTACCCGCCCTTAACCCTCGCCCCACGGGGGCCATCGATGGCTCCTCTAAGGTTTTTCCGGGATAGCAGAAAACGACGAGGCGCAGCACCGCGGTTGAGGGCTCTACCTCTCACTGCATCATTTTTCCATCATCCCTGAATTTTTACCCCGGGTCACCCAAGGTCAGGTCACCAGACAAGGTCAAGCAAGGTCACCTCACTTCAACTTTAGAGCTCTGTAAGAGCTACATTTCAAAGTCGATCGATTTGAAACTTCCTACACTTCATGACCCTCCAGGGTCTACAAGGTGTATATCCGGGATTTTTCGATTTCGTGCCCTGAGGTCAGGTCACGAGGTGACCTCTCCCATTGGAAAAGCATGGGAAAAGCTGTTTCATGATATAAAAGTCACAAAAGTGATTGCAAACACTCTGACTGCTCAGAACAGCGTTTTTGGACACCCTTTCACGGATCCCAGGGTTCATATTTGCCCTTTGACTTTTCCAAGGTCATCCAAGGTCACCAGAGGTCAAAAACAGTATTTTGACAATAACTTTTGACCTAGTTAAGCTAGAGCGGTGAAACAAACACCATCGTGTTTGTCTTGTCACTGGCTTTCATTTGATATACGGCAAGGTTACTTTTTACCTTTCGTGACCTCAGGTCATATTAGGTCACGAGGTGACCTCTGGAGGTCAAACCACTGGCGGGAGGTCTTTACATTCCAGATAGCGGAAAAAGTACTGGCAATTTTCTATCAAATGTACTTTACCAGGCCTCAATAGCTCTAATGACATAAGAGTTATGCCCAGTTTGCTTAATCATTGCATATTTGAGTGAAATAGCCGATCTTGACCTAATTTGACCTCTGGAGGTCAAACCATTGACCTGAGCACTAAAACATGTGAAGTAATTTCTTACTGAATTCACGCGAGCTTTCTATTGCACTTTGCATATTTGCGCTAACGCCCATATTTTCGGAGTTAGAGAGGGGCCATCGATGGCCCCCGGTGGGGCGAAGGTGGCGCCGGACCCCCGGTGGGGCGCGGGGTTAAGATCTCGACAACTGCGCTAGGTAGCGAAAAACGGTAAAAGGCGTTGGATGGCCCATCCACTACTCCATCGAAAATATTTAAACCATTTTTTGTCAGGTCACATTTAGGGTCACTAGAGGACAAAACAAGCCGTCATAGGGATAACATTTAAATGAAGTTTTTTGGCCATTACATCTAAACAAGTAGAGATAGAGCAAAACGATTTGAACTCTATGAATCCTCGCAGCAAGCCAAATCGAATGATATATAACATGACCTTGCCAGGTCAAATCAAGGATTTGACCTGGCCTGAGGTCAGGTCAAGCTCAAATTGGGCAAAATTCATATCATTAGAACCGCAATGACGAGGAAAATCTAATGCAGTTTAAATAAACGCTCTATCTTTGTTAATTACTGTGTTATTCAGTTAAAACCATTTTTCCCATGCATTTCCAATGGAGAGGTCATGGCTCGTACCTGACCTTAGGTCATCGATATCAAAAATTTCGGAACATATTTTAGATAACTCAGTGGGGTCATTGCGTGGTACGAGTTTCAATCGGATAAGTTCATCCTGTTCCTGCTTATGCTATCTTAAACTTTTTGAGGTCAGGTCGCTCCACCTGTGCTGGTGACCTGACCTGAGATGTCCTAACCTTACAATTTTGAAGAAAACAAGTTGTGAAAATGATGAGGAAAAAGGTATGCCAAGTACGGCGGCGCTACGCGCCGCCGTTTTTATTCTACCTTCGCAAAAGCCGGGGGGCGGTACCCGCCCCCCGTCAATGCGCGTGTTAAGATCCTACCTGGGGCCCCTGAGCTAAGGTGGGCCCTAAGCCAATCTTGAGCTCCCTGTGTTGAACTGGGTAGCCCCTGGGCTGGTCTGGGCCGCTGCACAGTTATAGGGCCCTGAGCTGAGCTGAGCTGGGGACCAGAGCTTAAATGGCCCCTGGAGATGTTCTGAGACCCAATATACACCGACCTTTGGGGCGCCCCTAAATTGAGCTAAGGCCCCAACCTAGTTAAATAGTTGGTGCATATGCAGAGAAAGTGCCAGAGGGGAAAGCAACCACAGGTGGAGAAAGCAAGCACCCTGAGGATCAGCTAGGGGTTGATGCAGAGGCATGGAATGAAAGACCAAGAATGAACACCAACGGTGCGAGGGCTGGTCCGAGACAGAGAGGCGAACCGGAGACGCCAGTTCTTAAAACTGATGGCAATGGAAATGAGAAATATCTGAGAGGTGTGAGTTCCACTCCTCCTCAGCTGTCCCCGCCCACTTCCCGCCCACTCGCCCGGCGCAGCGCTACAGCGTACAGTGACTTCCAAACTAGTGGGTCGGCAGCGGAACGATACTTTCGCAAGTGACTGTACATACATACATTGTTCTTGCATCAATTATTTAAAATGTAATCAAACAATTATAAAAAATCCTGCTGCCAATTCTTACAACGGATAAGCCACTGAATAATTTTCAAAAAAACAGTACATTTTATAACTCTAATCAGTACCAAGTCGCGTAACCCAACCCTAGGTCACCGGTAAAACGGTAATGTTTGATTGTTTTTGTCAACTTAAATTTAGACGTCATCATATTTGATTTGGGTCTTAACGACTCAAGGGATCTACAATTAATATAATGTTAATTATTAGTCTCTAATACATGGCAAGTGGAAAAGTAAGGTTTTTCATTGGGTCCAAAAAGTGCCCGAGGCCACAACTCAAAAACCATTAAACGGGCGCAGCTAATAATATCACAGCGATAGTCTGCGCCTCGCAAAACCGATGTGACAATTTTTAATCACAGTCTGACATGTTAGGTGCTATCGCTTGGTCGATTTATCGTGGGATGCCCCAATACCTTGACGCGCAAGCGATCTCGCGGCCGTGGCCTGCCCCGGCGGTCGGGTCTGTTGGGCCGGCGCGCCCGTCCGACACGCCAACAACCCCGCGCGGCGGCTGGCGGTGGGGGAGGGGAGGGGAAGGGGGTCTGCGTGCCGCCCATCGGGTAGTGCGCCTGACATTCCGGGACCGTAGCGTTATTCAGCCGCCACTGCGGACCTGCTGTTCCCCTCCCCCAGTGATGGGTCGGAGAGCCCCACATACCTCCGGGTGGACCCCTCCCCACCGGTACCTCCGCTCTGTCCTTCCGCTCAGCCGTTTCATCCGCTCGATGTGGACGGCGGGTGTCTATCTTACTTGTGTTTCGCTATTTTACATTTCTTGAGTTGCTAATGGTTGGTTCGGTACCCACCGGCGTAACTAAAGGGGCTCCGTGCTTGGGGAACCTGGTTAATTTTACTTTAAAATTGCCTGTGGTCTATTTTAGGTCGGTGTCTTACAGGCATGTATCGTTGTACGCACTTTGTTACATGCAGGAGTGTCAGTCAATATATGAACGGATACAAATGATCAAACCAAGAACTGAATATTAGATGATAGCCTATATGCTGGATCAAATAAAGCGTAACAAGGTGTTATGGTGTGACCCAACAGGGTTTACGGGGCTTTCGGTCATCGCTGGCTGACCGGATAAGCGGGCAGAACCTTTGCTTTTTAAATATGCCGACCTGAAGGTAAAACCACTTACCTTAAAATAATACCAGAATATTTTCAGTTTTCAGTCACCGACTGCACAGAAAACTGCGCGTACTTAAGAGTTCAGCTTTAGGATATATTTACAGAGTAAGCTAATGAAACTTGTGTTTCTACTTTCCGTAGTTGTGAAGTGGTTCAGGGGCGTAGCCAGGGGGGGCGGCAGGGACAGCCGCCCCTCCCTGAGGGCCCGAATGGTCCTCCTGAGGACACGAGCCGCGCGAAGTGCGGCTCGCCCGCACTATGCTCTGTGGCCAAATTTGGCATTTTATACCAGACAGGGCCCTCTTAAGCCCTCTTCAGCACTCTATTCTGTAACAAGCAGGGCCCTCTTTGTGCTCTTTTGAGCCGATTCCGTACTTTTCCTGTCGACAAATCAAGTGATAGACCGAATCGTATTTGGCCCCACCATTGGTTACAACTTTTGCCCCCACCACCAACCTGGAAAAAATCCCTGCGCCTATGCCTAACAGAAATCTGACGAGTTCTGGCTGTTGGAAGCTTGCTGTGGGAAATGAAAGCATTTGGAACTTTTATTGGGATGACCTCCGTGTAAATTATCCGAATGGGAATTAATTAAGTTTGATTGCCTTTTTCCATTGCATCGAAACTATATGTATGTGCCTAAGACCGCAGTTCACGATGTGCCTATGTAGACAATAACAGAATTCATCCGATGTTCCCTTCATATGAAACTGTGCGTACTTCAGACCTCTTCTCAGGATATATTTTCATAGCGAATGACTGAAGAGTTTATTTTCTGGTTCATATGATTCCGGGAGTGGTTAAGATTTTTTGCTGTGCTGGTATGAATCTGAAATGGGCCATCGATCTGCCAGCAGCTTTACGACGAGTTAGATATAAGCCGAGGTCCAGTTGCTCACGAAATTCGCGTAAGCACGGTGTTAGGCCTGCTTCTCAGTAAAGAAAGTTTTGGAAGACCAATTTTTCCGCAAATTGAACCCGAATTGTGTGTACCGCGGCGCTTGCTGCCCAGCGAAAATCTTAGAAATCTAGGCCGGTGGAGGCTTAGTAAGCCCCTTCCAAGAGGGGACATACCCTTAGCAGAAGTCTTAGCTACGCGTAGTTTCGTATGCAGCGGAAAATGTGCTATCGATTGGTATGCCTTCACATTCAGTGCATTTTCCCGGAGATCGGCCCATTTTATAATGCGAAAATATTTCTACTCGCACGGGTAGAAAGGTCTTCGCATCTTAAAATGGGCCGATCTCCGGCAAAATGCACTGAATGTGAAGGCATACCAATCGATAGCGCATTTTCCGCTGCATACGAAACTGTCCGTACTTAAGACTTGTGCTAAGGGAATGTCCTCTTGGAAGGGGCTTTCTGAATTCGTCACCGATTTCTGCGCTTCTTGTAATGGTTAAAAGATACTGACACGAGGGTATGAATCTGAAATGGGCCGATGACCGGCACGTAGCCCAGAGTAGAATTGGGCATGGCGTGATAGCCAAGATCCGATTACATACGAAACCGTTGGAAGCTAAGGTTTTGTTTCTGATCCTTATTAGAAAAGAGCGTTTTTCCTACAAATTTAGCCAAATATCGGGCGTCGCGACGCTTGCCACCTGGCGGAGATCCGGGGAACCTATGCACTGGAGCCCGCCCGACTCAATCACTAATGATCACGGCGGTGAGACCAGTTTCCGTAAAGTAAAACGCTGTCTTAGCAGAGGTGTCGAAGGTATGAAATCAAAAAATGGTACCACTGTATAGCCCAGACAATTGTCTTTCATTACCAGTCGGTTCACTTCATTGTTCGTTCACCCTGCTTTTACTATGCAGCATTCAGTAACCCCGGGTATCAGAATTGATCGTTACCTAACGAAGGAGCAAAGTTTGTAGTCAGGATCAGGTTAAAGTTTGCTGCACCCCCACTTTTTGCCGGTGGCGACGCTTATGTTTGGAAACGCATTTTCTATCGTACATTCAAACTGGAATTTCATACAGCTTGAAACGAATAAAGGCGTATATCTACCGATCTATTTCAAGATGTCAGTTTCCCGGGCTAAAAAGGAATACAGCCATAGGCGGATCCAAGGGGACAGCAAAGTGGGCATGTGCCCCATAGGCAGATCCAGGGGCAAAGGGAGTATGTGCCCCCGCCATTGACCCTCGGCGCCCCCTGAAATGGCCACGCCCCCTGAAATTTCTCTTCCCACCCCCCTCCACCCCAGGATGCGAAAGTCGGCTCCCACCGATAGGGTTTTGCTCCCCATCCGATAGGGTTTCTCGGTCAAGAATGGCGCCTCGCCCCCCCCGGGAAGGTGTCCCCGATCGGCAATCCTGGATCCGCCTTTGATGACGGCCCAAGGATAAAGGCCTACTCCTGCTAGAAGCAGGCTCAAGGGAGTGGAAGGAGGCATAAGCGGAACTGGAGATTGCCCCACAGCCAGTCTGCAAAATATGGCAGCAGGCCAGACGAGTCGCACCAGCCATCTAAAATTCTCGCACCACCATCCTCCAAAAATTAGCACCAATATGCCACATACCAGGGAAAAAAATGCACCCATTCCTACCCCTGCAATGCAATGCTATCTCAATCATTAGTCAGTTCATTAAGGGCTTTTTATGAGGCCCCTCCTGTGTCTTATTAGCCATTCAGCCATTATTTGCTTATTTTAAGTGTCACTAACCTTGCAAATTCGCACCAGGTTGATAAAATTCGCACTACTCGGTCCTGTCTCCAAAGGCACTCGCGCCGACGAGATCTCGTCGAAAATGCCATACTTTGCAGGGGTCTAAAAACTTGCCGATCTACCTACGCCGTCGGCGACCCTATCATCTTTTAGTTGGCGACCCAACAACCGTCTCAAACTCTGATTCCATCTGTTTTCCCATGATTTTAGCTTCCACCATCCGCTCCTGCTTCTAAATATGCTTACCCTCTCCACTGTCTCCACGCGTCATCGTAATACACCCAGTGCCCATAAAAATCTCTTGGATGAAGTCTGCCAGTTCCTTTAGCCAAGAATGGGCAGAATCTACTTCGACAAAGAGCCAAGTTAGCCTTCGTTTCCCGGCTTGTTTGGCGTTTCTGAAAGACAGCTTGGCTACAACGGGGCATCTTTGGCCGATTACATCTGGCATCATCACCGCCCTTAGTTGCTGCTAGTCTTTGCTAGTTATGTTTCTTCTTATTACAATTTTTGGTTCCAATTTTATGAAAAGCGACTGAAATTACCTGGTACCTTAGCTGATGCCATCTCTTATACCGTATCTATGTATTATTTTTAAGTTCAAACTAGAATGTACTAGAATCCGTCACGAGTCGGTACCAAGTCGGTGATTTTCATTTTTTTCAATAGGCGACCAATGGGAGACCGAGTCGGCCGAAACCGCCGACTTGCGTGGTTGCCTGGTCGCAGGTGGTCGCCCTGGTACATTTTCGGTGTGTGCGGCCGTCAGAACGAGCGCGGCGTGGGCTGCCGCTAATATTTTTGTATTCTTGTTGGTGGGCGCCGTTTTTGACGACTGGTGTTCAATTTGTTAAATCCAAGGGGTTAAATCAAGATGTGCGTTTATCATAGACGGTCCGTGCAATCTAGGTGGGTTTTGGAGTCTACTTGCAATGATGTTTCCTTGTTTTGCTTTACCGCGAAAAAGTCTCAGAAGGAAAAAACTTGAATACCAGTGGTGCATGTTTAAACTCTTTCCAACCACAATCACACTGAAATGTCATCGTAAACATTGTTCTATAGTCACACATTCCCAAGGGCGTGAATATTCTGAACGATTTTTGTGGTGCCTAATTATGAGACTATCAATTACAAGTATACTATTTTTGATACCACCATGTTCTTGCCTTATAGCTGGACATATAGGTAACTGGGTGACCAAGTAGGCCTGTTATTTAACGATTTTAAAGTCCCTGAAATGAGAAATAGGAAAATTTTTTAGGATGCTCTTAGTAGGCACAGAAATTAACATGAGCTTCCATTTGGGGTGCCACAGCAGTGACAGGTCCAAGGGATCCCTGAACTCGAGTTCAGGACCCCGTAAGTTTGAAAGGATTCAGGGCGGCCTGAAGAAAGGGGTACCCCAAAACTGATTAAACCAGATTTGCGATTAAACCAGATTTGCGAGGCAGAAAATACCTTGCTACTGCCCCCACCACTAGAATACAAATGATGGGGCTACAGATGGAGCTTTGAAGTTTAGAAGTTGTGTAAAAATGGCATTAAAGGTGCTGAAAACAGGTTTTGTTATGCTAGGTTGGCTTGCATCATGTTCTGTATGGCCATATGTCTTGGTCTGTATATATTATTATCTCAAGTGGCAATATAAATCAAATATTTAAAAACTTTTTGTTGTTTTTCTAGATATCTATTAATTGATTTTGTATATGACTAGTGTTTTATTTACACAGATGCACCAAGACATGTGAATGATCATAATAAACATGTTGAGCTTCAATATTTGAAGCAGGGTATAAAGTATGATTTCCTGTTTCTGTTTGAAAGATAAATGCCCTCTAAAATTTGAAGAACAGAAATAAGCCAGGTAGAAAGACGAAAAGTTTGTTTCATGGCCCAAAATTTTGTTCTTGAAAATGGTCTCAAGCATTCCCATAATTGGGAATGGGTGTTCCCATCTATGGGTCAAGCATTCCCATTTATGGCACTGTTACCATTTTTAAGTCACACCAATTACAGTTTTCTCCCACTGATTGATGACGATAGCCACCCTTTTGGGTAAAGTGTGCCCTTTTGGTTGACAGGATGCAATCTCAGAGGGCTGTCCCCTACTAAAATCCTAGATCCATCACTTTGCATTGGTACCCCATAAGGGATAAAAATGTGCATTCCTGCACAGCACAAAGATGTGAAAAACCATTTCCAATTTGCCAGAAGACTCCACTGCAAGGACAATGGTCCAATCCAAGTCTGCCAAACATAGAATAAGCTGTGTCTTTTGCACAGATGGATGCACACTGGGTGATCAGGGTGTGTGTGTATGTTTTTTAACTGATTGATTATATGCATCCAAGTTTTTGATAATATCTTGTATTTTTGTCACAAGAAAGTTGACTCGCTTTTGTTTTCTCTAGCATGGATGAACTATGGAAGCACTGCCACAGAGGTACAGTAGAAATATCACAGATTGTGTCCACCACAAAAGAACAGGTTGCTGAAATGCAAACTGTTCTTCTCAGTACCCAATCCTGGTCCAAATGGGTCATCAGCAACTATTCTGGAAACTTTTTCAGTCCTGATTATTAATGCTAAAATGCATCAATTAAGAGCTTTGGAAATAGTTATCATGGGAATGATGTCATGCAAAGAAAATAAGGTTATTCCCAAGAGACAGCATTGCTATTGCTTTGAGTAGAACCATGTTCAACAATGGAGCAAAAATTGGGCCTCATCTTAGCAATGGTTGGTATTTTCCACTGTACTTCTGAGGAAATGTTGCCAATGAATAATGTTTGAATTATTTATTTGAAATGTTACAGGAATTTATCTGATTTGTGGCGCCTCAAGGTGAAGAATGACAAGTATTTCATGACGCATGTATGTGCATGAAAAATGTTTTTCTCTAGTGAAATGAAACATCGGAACTGTTCCTGAGGCTCTTTTTAAGGTGCTGCAAACCCTTTTATTTGTCTCCAAGATAAGGCCTAACAATTTTTCACATGGATGGACACAAAATAAAACCATTTTTGATGAGAGAACAACAATGGTGAATCAATCATGGTTGTATCTTGCTTGGTATAGAAGTAATGGGCGAAAATTTTAATGCCCAGGGGTGCTGCCACGGAATTTTTACAGGGGAACGGACCCGGGCTGGTGCTGGCCGGGGCAGGGGAATTGTGAGCATATTTGGTACATGACAGCATTATTGACGATGAACCGAAAATTTTGGGGAGATGTCCCCCTGGTTGGCCAACAGGGGGATGCGTAGGTACCCCGTCCCACAGCTTTCGGCGCCCATTTGATTGCCCTTGTGTACGGACAGCGTATCATCTTTGACCTCGATTGACCTCCAAACAGACTTAACCTAAGCTCAGTGGGCACTATCGATACGTATTCATGACTGCGTAGTGCGTATAAATGACTGATCACTATCCAACATTGGCTTTTAGGTCCGACATATCACGCTGAAAGCGAGCGTTCTTCCTATTATAACTTGAAGCTACGTGATAACATCTCCAATATTCAGTGTCCTGTTGCGCCCTAGCCTTTGACCTGATATGAAAATGGATGTTGCCTTAGTGAAAGAGCTGGTCGGGCTCTGTCGAATAGCGTTGAGAAAGTGGTTCCGGCTATTTTGCGTACGGAGATAAGCAAGGTTTTATAGAGCACTGCATTTGATACATTTTGACGTATATGAATTTTTCCCCTGGTGACCACAGTATTGACCTTACGCAAAAATTCCAGGAGTAACGCCGATTGCATTTCCGGTGACCTTTCGATCGCTTTTTCCGCTTCTTTCTTTGTTTCCGAGATCGAGGGTGTCATTTTTAACACCCTCCCACCAGGGGGGGTTCATAGGTGATTCATGCTGGTCACCGGGGCTAGGGTTAAGGGCATGTATAGTTTTGTTGCTTTCAGATCATAACTTTGACTTTAATACTGAATTATAATCTCATGAAATCACTTAGGTAATGACTTGATTCTGGCTTAGGGTCATCGATATCGAGAAACTCGATCTATATTTTATAGGTTTTTTATATCTATATTTTATTGGAACCATCCCCCTTGCACTCGCCAGTGCTTCCCTATAGCCATATTTATACCACTTTTAAGACCGATTTTGTAATACATGTAGCATTAGGTTCGGCGACCATCGAAGAAGCTTGGATTTTAGTCGGCGACCACAAGCTCACTTTTTAGACCCCTGATACTTTGTACACTGGCCTCACAGCCGCTTACCAGGTGGATGTCAATGGAAGTCAGATGGCTGAAAATGTCTGCAACAGACAGCAGCATTTGAGCCTATCTTCTTCCCAATTCTCAGTTTCAACTTCCACTGCTTGGACAGCACCTTATCCTGAGGAAACTTGTGAAAGCTGAGACTTCAACACTTTCTTCGGAAGGATACACACTGAGGAACGCAGCATTTCTGATTGGATCTAATGCTTATCCGTCTCTTCTCCATTTTCTTTGAACTTTCCAAGATTATAACAAACAAGAAAATAACGCCAGTCTTCAATATTCACGTCCACCCAACGTCACGTATAACCACGCTCTCTCACAACGAGTTTACCACGACTGAAAATCCGTTACTATAGGAACGGTGTAGGAACCAAGGAGTTGTTTAGAAATGCGCCGGATATGAAGCAGCCGCGCCAGACGTCAGTCCCTCTACTGGCGTTTCCAAAAAAAATCCGCCAGGTGCCAACACTTTCGATGACCCAGGCCAATTTATGGATGATCCCTTATTTTGGGTTGTACTAATGGGGAAAGTTGCACCAAAAGCGTAAATCTAGCGGAAAACCGAAGGATTTCTCACTAAGGCTTGGGGTGATATATTTTTAAATCTGGAGTATTCTGATTCTACATACACTTGAACCACGATTCTAATGCATAAATGCCGGAAATGTATTTTGCTGGGGACATGCTACTACACTGCCGACTCCAACTGCCAAAAGTCAAAATCTGAACCGTTACAGTAACTGCTTAGCTTTTCAGCATGCTAATAGATTACTACCTTTTCTACAAATTTGTATCTTTTGGTGAGGTTTCGTTTACTAGAAACTGTTTTATTAGACTTTTTGTTAACCGGAAGTAGGGTCGGTTACTGCCAGAACTAGGTGCCAAAACTCAGCTCACAAAAGAATGTAACAATTGCTTAGAAAATCTTTATGCCGACTTAGAAATAGCAATGCTTAAAATTTGTACCTTTTCACGATGTTTCTTTCCATGTCAACTGTAAAATTGTAGGTTAAAATTATACTACTTTTATTACGGCGGAATAATTTTTGGTGCCGTTAGTGTTCATGCTACTGCCAAAACTCAAAATCCGAACCATTGCAGCAACTACTTAGCTTTTCCGTCTTAAAATATATGTCTGCCTTTTCTACAGATTTGCATCTTTTGGTGAAGTTTCGTTCACTAGAAACTGTTTTATTAGACTTTTGTCAACCGGAAGTAGGATCTATGACTACCAGAGCTGGGTGCCAAAACTCAACTCGTGAATAAATACAACAATCGCTTAGAAAAGCTATATACCGAGCTAAAAATAGTCATTTTTAAAATTTGTAGCTTTTCACGATGTTCCTTTCCAGGACAACTGTAAAATCATAGGTAAAAACCTCACTACCTTTATTACAGCGGAATACTTTCTGTTGCTCCTGGTGTTCATGCCCGGAACCGAAAATTGCATACCAGATCAGAAATAAGCCAGCATTCTTCCCCATATCCCAAGATATCAATAATTCCCCATACCAGGACCAGGGGCGCACTTAACCCTATTTCCGGCAGGGGGCTAATATTGCCCCCCTAAGGTTTTTCAAGAATATCTCCGAAACGGCTTGCGATAGATTTTTGAAACTTCCTGACTTTTCCTAAAACTAGTACAGGCAGGTTTTCTGAAATTGTCAATATTATATATTTACCAGGGGCGGAGCTATGGCTGGGTTTTTTGGGGAGGTTCTATCCACAAACCAAGTATTATCGTATGCGATGGGTTCTTTGTAAAAGGAAGCCGTCTCTGCTGATCCTGATACCAGTTATATGGTTTTATTATATCATTTTTTATGTGAGATGATAGTGCATTCACAATTGTCACTATTTGTATTCGTCAGGGGCGGTTACAGCAGTTCAAAATGGGGGAATGTTATCAAGAAGGACTAAACGTTAGTAAGTGAGAAGACTGCTTACAGCCGTGCCAGGGCGAATACAATTGGGTATATGAAAATTCAAAATAGTTATAACCAAATTCTAGATTACCAGAGGCGTGTCCAGTCACTACACATTTTCAAAATGCATATTCCCAGCCAGTATCACCGCCGCGACTCAATATCGTTGTATATTAAAAATGTGTTTCCAATCACCCCCACCCGCCCCCCCACGACGAGAGTCCTTGATCCGCCTATGTCACCCCCTTTCCCAGAGCTGCCATGGGAGGGTAAAAATTATCAGAAATAAATTTCAACTAGTCGAGGGACTAATATACTCATGCATACCACTCGCATATTGTTGGGATGTATTTTACCCCACTGTTTTACCTTACTGCATCCGCCCCTGATGAGTTTTTCACTTTTTTTTCATTTATTTATGTGTCAAAGATGCTAAGCAGTATATCACGGCTTCTAATCCGCGTAACAAAACTTTTTAGGTTGTATATATTTCCCCTCATAGTCCTGGTCCTGGAACTGCCATTGAATTTCGAATTTTTGCGTAACTCGAGTATATGACAATTTTGGGTCAATTATTTGTAAATCTGAACTAGTTTTGTGAAAATCGTACAACAGAGACAAGGGTTATGGAAAATCTAAAAAATACACAAAAATTGTATATTTTGCGCGACTTTTCCTTAAAAATCAAAATTTTGAAATTTTCTTTTTTCAAAATAAAGTTTAGCGTCAGGGGAATCTATAGCACTTTGAATTTTCAAAATCGGCCGGTTAGATTACGAGATCTTAGGGGGCCGATATTGCCCCCCTGCCGGAAATAGGGGTAGCCGGGAGCCTGACGGAAATAGGGTTAAAACGTTGTGAACACAAGAAACAACGACAGCGCATAGGCGGATTCAGGACTTCGGGCAAGGGGGGCGCCATCCGGAACAGGGGACACCACTTTTGACCGGCAAAACCTATCAGGTGAGCACAAAATCTTATTGGTGGGTGCTGATTTTCGCAACCGGAGCGGGGATGGGAAGCTACATTTCAGGGGGCGACATAGACCTTGCAGGGGGGCGCCGAGGGCTGATCGGGGGAGGGCGCGGGACCTCTGCCCCTGGATTCGCCTATGCGACAGAGGCGTGTTAAGACTGCTGGAAAGGGGTGCAGTTGGAAAAGGCGTTCAAACGAGACTGCTGGCAACGAGATGTATTCTACAGAGGCGTGCTCAGAAGGTTAGGAAAAGGGTACAGTTGGCAAAGGCGTGTCCAGGAGACTGCTAGTAGGGAGCATGTAATGCAGACAGGCGTGCTCAGAGTGCTAAAAAGATATATAGTACAAAAGCGATCTCAGAGTGTTGAGAAAGAGTACATTGTACAGAGTGGTCTCAGACTGTTCGGAAGGAGTTGAAAGTGGAAAAGGCGTCTCCAAAAGACTGCTGGTGGGGATGATTTATTCAGCGGCGTGTTCAGAAAGCTGGGAAGAGGTGCAATTGGCAAAGACGTGTCCAGATCAGTGGCGTAGCCAGAGGAGTCGTTGGGGACCACGGACCCCCTTGGGCAGATCTTGTGCACTGGAAAACACGAGCATTCAACTCGAGAGCCCCTGAGCTTGGTCGCACGGGACCCCCGAACTTAGTTTCAGAGGGCCCCTGGGCTTGATCTCAGGGGCCCCGGAGCTTAGTGTACGACTGCCCTCCGAGCTTAATCTCGGGGACCCCCGAGCTTAATGTCAAATTGCCCTCCAAACTTGATCTCGGGGTCCCCGAGCTTGGTCTCAGTGGCCCTTGGTTGGTCTCGGGAGTTCCCCGAGCCTGGTCTCAGGGGTACTCCGGTATCGAGGGCTCCGAAGTATCAAACATTGATCTTGGGGCCAACTGAGCTTAGTCTCAGGGGGCCCTGAGTTGGTCTCAGGGACCCCGAGCTTGGTCTCTGGGGGCCCAAGCTTGGTCCCACGGACCTTTTCTTCTTTGTCCCACCAGCCTTTCGGTCTTGATCTCACGGGCCTTTCGATCTTGGTCTCAGGGGCCCCGAGCGTGGGGTCAGGGGTCCCTCGAGCCTGGTCTCTGGGATCCCAAGCTTGGTCTCAGGTGCCCCCCGAGCTTTGTTTCAGGAAACCCCGAACTTGGTCCCAGGGGACCACCGAGCTTGGTTTCAGTGGCCCGAACTTGGCCTCAGGGGCTCCCCGAGCTTGGTGTCAGGGGTCCCTCGATCATCGCTATCGAGGGCTCCGGAATAGCAAACATTGATATCGGGGGCACCTGAGCTTGGTCTTATGGGCCCTGAGTTGGTCTCAGGGTTCTGAACTTGGCCCAGGGGCCCAAATTGGGGCCCCTGGGATCTTAGTATTAAGATCTTAAGAAGGCCCGTGGAACCGATCTTAAGATTGGTTCCACGGGCGTTTTGATCTTGGTCTCACGGTCTTTCGGTCTTGGTCTCAGGGAGCCCCCGAGTTGGTCTCAGGGAGCCCCCGAGCTTGGTCTCAGGGCCCCCAAAGCTTGGTGTCAGGGGACCCTGAACTTAGTTGCAGGGGACCCCCGAGCTTGGTCTCAGAGGACCCCCAAACTTAGTCTCAGAGGACCCCCAAGCTTGGTCTTAGTGGCCTGAGCTTGATCTCAGTGGGCTCCACGAGTTTGGTCTCAGGGGACCCCCGAGCTTGTCCTCAGTGGCCTGAGCTTGGTCTCAGGGGGCTCCACAAGCTTGTCCTCAGTGGCCTGAGCTTGGTCTCAGGGGGCTCCACAAGCTTGGTCCCAGGGGCCCTCGATCATCGGTATCAAGGGCTCAGGATTATCAAACATTTATATCGGGGGCCCCTGAGCTTGGTCTCAGGCGCCCCGAGTTAGTCTCAGGAACCCGAGTCTGGTCTCAGGGGCCACAAGATTGGTCCCACGGGCCTTTTGATCTTGGTCTCACGGCCTTTCGGTCTTTTTTTTCTCAATCATTTATTTCACAAAACACGGCTGTAAACTTTGCAAAACAATTTAACAACTCTCCTTCACACCTTGCCGCTCGTGTCACGGTAGTAGCCCCACGTCGCTTCAACGTAACATCGTCTCGACACCAAACTCATCCCCCCCTCACCCCCCTTCCCAATCCCTACCCTCCCACAATGTGCAATCACGTTGATTTCATACACTTCACAGATCACTTCACATCACGATAACCTCCTTCACCGTATGCAGCTCGCCGAAGTGGGTCCAGATTATGCAAACTAAATGTATAGCTCAAAATGTTCATTTATGAATGGTAGCCATCTCTCGTGAAACCTGTCAATTCTTCTATCCTTCTTTGCAATGCACCGTTCCATTTGAAATATTTTTTCAGAAATGCTGAAAAGACTCCCATTTTTATTTCTTCATCCTTAAACCTCTGATTCACAATGAACTGTTTTGCAGCCAAGACTATAAGATTGACAACATTCAATGTTTCCAATGATCCAAAGAGAATGTTTGTAACAGTGCCAGAGAACTGTTTTGTTGTGGCAAGCTTTGGGTTAATTTTTCTAACTAGATCATCCCAAAATCCTCTAACCTCTCCACACTCTACAAAGAAATGCTCGATTGTCTCTATGTTACCGCACCTATCACAGAATGGATCATCTATCACATTTCGTATGCACAAGAATCTTCGAGTGGGAAAAAACCTATGAACTATCCTATATTGTAAATTTTGAAGCTTTGTTGATTTCGTGATGTTAAATGGAAGTAAGTACACTTTACACCAGTTTTCTCCGTATTCAACTCCTTCGTCTATCCATTTCATTTGCGCTCTGGGGGTTATCTCCTTTAGAAATTTATTTGAAAAATATTTTACTTTAATCCGCTGAACCGGGACAACTTTTCCTTTCACTTCTATGCCACAGCCAAGTACCTTCTGAACGGTTAGTACTTCACTGCCAACGGCAAGCCGTCTCCATATCGCAGGAATGGCCCGGCACCAGCCCATATAAACAAGAGGATCCAGTCGTGTCAAGTTATTGCTTTCCTTAAACGAATTATAGTCCAAGATTTGTCCCTCATGATTAAAGAATGCATCAAGGAACAATATACTGTTTTCGTACAATGCAGCATTGAAAATAATTTTCCCTTCCACCCGAATAGCTTCATTATTCCACATTATTTGTTTACGGACTTCCTTTCCACAAGTAGGTTCTTTGATGGGGACCGCTTCTCTAAACCAACCTAACATCTCTTTGTAAAACGCAGCTACTCTTCTGTCTTTAACCCACGCAAAATTGTAATTCATATGCAATAAGTGCTCTAATTTGACACGGATCCTTTTCTGAAAAATTTTAGCGAACCCTATATCCATATTCCTCAATAGTCTGCCCATCCAAGAGCAACGCAGCCCTTTATAAAGATTTATCACATTTGGACAATTTAAGCCCCCCATTCTTGACTTCTTGACACAGCACATCTCTAGCAACTTTTGGCGGACGCCCCCTCCAAATGAAACGCATAATTTTACTTTGGATTGTGTCCAGATGTCTCTTTCGAAAAAATACTGCGGAGGTCATGTGGATTAGCTGAGAAATAACGAGAGCTTTCGCTATTGTTATTTTTCCTTTAAGCGTGAGATTTCGCTGGGACCACTGGTTCAACACATTTTGAATCTTAATCAAAACTGGCTGAATATTAATGTCACTACACTCATGCAAGGCACTAAATGTAACGCCTAAAATCTTAACTCGCTCATTAGGTTCCTGTCCACAAATACGTTCCGCTGAGTGTTTCTGGGAGCCTAACCACATAAATTTACATTTATTTAGATTTAATTGCAGGCCGGAGTACATTCCGAATTCCTTCACTAGCTCCAAAGCATTCTTGGCTGAGTCAACGTCTTTTACGAACAAAGTTGTATCGTCTATATATTGTGATATTCTTATTTCCTCATTGGAAATTATTATACCGTTCACCCTAGGCGATGCACGAATCTTAACAGCCAAAATTTCGACAACTAAACAAAATATGAGACTGGAAGCAGGGCAGCCCTGTTGCAGACCACGTGATGGTTTAAACCATGAGGAAGTAAATCCATTGTTTATGATAGCGAGTTCCATATCCCTATGCAGTATCTGAATCCATTCAATAAAATAACTTCCAAATCCGAACTTTTTCAGAGTATCTTCAATGAACTTATGCTCGACAGAATTGAATGCATTCTGGAAATCCAATGCCATAAGAATTCCACCTATTTTATCGGCGTCACAATATTCTATGATGTCAGAAGTTATTCTTAAATTTACTCCAATATTCCGCCCTCGTATTGAACCTGTCTGATCAGGAGCAACTAAATCCCTCACTACTAGCATTAACCTATTGGCGATAACTTTTGCAATTATTTTATATATAATATCTAAAAGACAGATCGCTCGTTTGTTTTTCAAAATTTTTTGATCGCCCTGTTTAGGAATCATCGTTATAATACCCCTCCTTTGAGTAACGAAAAATAGTCCTTTTTCTTTCACTTCTCTAATATAACTTACAATGATCTGTTCTAAATCTTCCCAAAAGAATCGAACAAATTCCTTAGTGAAGCCTGAAACCGACGGTGCCTTATTGTTTTTCATACCATCAAGAGCTAACCTGCATTCGATGCCGGTGATGGGAGCGTCACATAATTCTCTGTTCTCGGCGCTAACCTTAGGACATTCCAATTCTCCCAAAAACATATCGCAAGCTGATTCACTACCTCTATCATAGCTATCCTGTGTTGCGTATATCTTATTAAAGAATTCCTTGCACATAATTAGAATATCCTTATTACCAGTTACGAAATCACCATTTTCCGATTGCAGCACCTCAATTTCCTTATCCATATTCCTTTGCTTATGCAGGTTGAGAAAATAGCGAGTGGGGCGTTCACCTTGTTCAAGCCACTTAGCACCAGAATAAATCATTGCTAGTTTACCTTTTTCTTCTTGTATTTCATCAGCACGTACTTGCAATTGTCTATACCTTTCTAGTAAACAATCATCACCACACGTGGCTATTTCGGATTCGATCTTATCTAATGATTTTAAAATCCTACTATTTTCTTCGCGTTTTGCAGTTTCTCTTTCTTTCCATCTTTTAATGCTAGCTACTCTTATTTTACTAGATAGAAGTTCCAATAAAAGACCAGAATCAGAAACATTATTGTAAAGTTCCTGACCCCGTCTTGCTTTCTCTATTTCGGTTTTGACTAATCCTACAAAGATTGTGTCTTCAAGCAGTTCATTACGGAATCGAAAAAGCCCTGGACCTTTATCAGAGGAAAACAAATTAAATTCAGCACTTACTATGCTATGATCGCTTAATATCCCAGGCCTTATCTCAACCTTGCTTACAACATGATGAGTTTTAATGTATTCGCTTATGATAATGTAATCCAGCCTGGATTGCTGTAATTGCGGTGTTAAACGCGCCATGAATAACGTCGCAGTTCAGGGTTTTTCTCACGCCAGAGATCAATAAGCTTATGTTCCTCTATTGAATTGAGTAATATTTTGGCTGCGGATGGAACACGAAAATCGGTCCTTGAGGTGTCTCGATGTGATAAATGTGTGTTTAAGTCTCCACAGAAAATGATGTAAGACTTTCCAGCCTCAGACATGCTGTTGATTTTATCATTGATCAAACGAAAAAACTGTTTTTGCTGGCTCTTTTGTCGCTGAGTTGGCGCATAAGCTGCAACTAATTTCACCGTAAACTTACTAAATTTCAAGTCCGCGATAATAAGCCTACCATCATTAGAGCAATGTGAAACACTAAACACACAGCTTCCTTGCAATGACCGGGGCATAAGAATGGCGACTCCGCACTCAATAGTAGTCTTTCCATGCGAGAAAATTATATCCGATCCCCATTCAGCCTGCCAAACATAAACATCGCGATCACATGAGTGGGTTTCCTGAATTACCGCAATGTGTTTGGGAAAGTGAGAATGTAGGAATCGAAACAAAGTTCTTCTTTTGGACGCTAACCGAATGCCACGAGCATTAAATGTTAGGATTTTAAGATCAGACATACAACTTAAGATAAATTAACGTTTTCCTCTTCTTCCTGAGCTACCGTTGAACAGCGACCATAACCTTGCGGAAAAATGAGGAACTAGCAAGATTACTCGCCATCTATCGGATAGCCAATTTGTTAAACGGTACAGTGTCAATTCAGGATCAACCAAGAAGTGTCTTATTTCAATGAATTCGTTTAAGAGTTCAATGTTATGTTCGAATACATAAGATGATTTAGTAGCCCTGAGCAATGTCCTTCTGAAATGTATAGGAACTAGAGGTGCTAATCCAGACCCCACATCGACGAACAAGCATGTTATATGGTGTGCACAAACACCTAATGAAATCCCATCCACGATATCGAAAGTGATCGAAACACTGCTCCCCCGCACCGAATGCGGCTTACAACCAGAAACCCCTCCCCCTGGTCCCCACCCCCACAATTTAGCGCGCCGCAAGACAACGGCGCAAGATCGAACAGCTCGATCGCGGCCCGAAGTATTGGGAGCCTCCAACAGGTAACGCAGTATCAATTTACCAAACATACTAAGCAAATACATTTGGACCATGAAACGCAGTTAAGCCCTCGAATTCACTGATCATTCCGCAGATTCGTGGTCATACCTGCATAAGTCACACTGAATCCCCAGATACCCAGCATGCAGGGGCGGGCGGCCGAGCCCGCTGACCGGCGACCCCCATGCGTGGAGTCGAAATTTAGATGGGAAGGTGTTCTCTGTAGAAGATATCGGGATTTGCCAAATTGCAGCAGGTCGCCGGGCGAGCCCGGCCACACCGCTCTCTGAGATCTGCGGACACAAACAATCATTGTCGTATCTGGCAGTGCGGCATACAAGTACACGAGGGGCCGATTAGACCAGAGGGCCTTAGTGCACACAGTTTGTGGCTCACATGATTCAGGAAATTAACGGAAGCGAATCATCACAGCAATACAAAACTGAATCTGGACTGAATCTGAATTACGCATGGTTAACAAAATACTGCATTAGGTAATATGACCAATTGATCATTCCAGTCAGTCACCTATTTGGCAAACTTGTTACAACGCCAGTCTAGTTACAACGCCATCTAACGGGTGAATCACACATATGGTACAGAGGGCGTTGTCATCGCATTGACCCGATGACCTAACCCAGTCAGCTGGGGATTTCATCACCACATGGTTTTCTCCCGCGTACATCACGTTTCCGATTGCATTCTATGATAAGGAGACATATTGATAGTAACCATCTCTGGCCTTTCCTAACAGCTTGTTCTACCGATCTAACCTTGAAAAGGGTGCTAGAATATAAGCAAAAAACTTTTAACGAGAGTGTAGGAAAGACAAATCGACTTGGGATCATCTCAGCGCTGATAACAACTGCAATTAGATTTACTCTTCCGAATTACGTGACCGTTTGCACTCTACAACATGCTAGAAAAAAACATGGCAGCAAACATTGTTTCTTACTTTTGCAAACATGATGCTCTACAAGTCGCTTTATATATCCAATATCATGTACCTGTGTGAGGAGAAGATAAAGTCAATTTACCAAGAAGAATTGAAATAACAAAATTATTAAATACGCTCACAATACCGACAGCTACAATCCAGTTAACACTTCCCTGTTTTTTGAAGATCGGCGAGCGGTGTAGCAGTATTTTAGCAGGTAGTATCGCCACTAGTGTAGGACCACAAGAAGACGTGGCCTAGGTCCATCTCCCGCGAAAACGAAGAGGCATTACTCGGCAGACGGAAGAACTGCTCCAGTGAGGATGAACTCTGCCAGCAGGTCCCACGATCCGGCAGCGAGAAGTGCTCCTGGCGATGCCGCTGAAATTCCCAGACGGCCGGCCGAGTCAGACCGAACTGTCTGAGTTGGCCGTGCAGAGAAAGGCTGCCAGCAACCTCGCCCCTCGCAGGCAGACCTGCTGTCCCTCACTGGTTTTCCTCCTCTCACTCAGTCTCTGTTCCAGCTTGGTAGCGGAGGCAACCGACCGCCCAACAGCTCCTTCAACTGTTGCTCGGAGTCAACTCGGATGTTAGCTCCCCCACTTCCTTTCGGCAATACACAATTCCCCGACGGGAAAACACCGAACGCACTTTGGCACCATTTTCTGAGCGTTTCGCTGCGAGCAGCAGCTGGTACAGTCTTTGGTGTTCAGGCACTAGCGACTCAGATAGGAAAAGAGGTGCCATCTGTCGGCGGGACTGAGAACCCGTCTGGCTCCCCGCGCGGCGACCGTCGTGCACCTGCCCTGGCATGAGGTCAAATCTACGCTCGTAAAGATCGTCTCGCTTCCGACGCTGGCAGAATTTTTGCGATGACCTTGGTGTCCCCTTGTAGTCTGTGAACTACTTGGAAGTCGGATTCGCTGAGTTCCATATCAGGAAAGTATTGATGCAGCACCTCAAGGGTTTTTGCGGTGATGTTTTCTCCTGGAGATTTTCTTTTGAACTCGTTGCATGTTAGGATTAGTGATGACAGCCTCCGGTTCATGTCTATCGCTTTCACTTGGTCTGTGAGCTTTTTATTTTCTTTTTGGCATAAGTCGATGTCATTTTTGAGGCCCTCGATCATCAAACTTTTATCATGGTTTTCGGCTTCTAGGATCTCAATCTTCCGTTGCATAGTCGCAAACTTCACTTCAAAAGCTGCTATCACTTCCTTGTTTCCAGCTTGAATCAAACTTTTTATGGCATCTAGGGTGACCGGATTTGACTCACCAGACCTGGCTGTGTTCTTTCGGGGTGATTTCCTTTGTGTGTTCCTTTTCTTTTCGATGTTCTTCGCCATCTCCGTGACTGATAATTGCCGTTTTCGATTGCGGCCAGTCGCGCTGTCTGTATCCTCCGCTGCATCGGTGAAGACACACTCTCGGTCTCGTTCGCTCTCGGACTCCGACATTTCACTTCACCTCACAATGGTCACGTCTGCAAATGTATGAAAAGTTCCACCTCTCGTTGAGCTGATGCTGTACAATAACAGCTTAATTTTTCACATGGGGCTGGTGGGTACACTCGCTCTGCACTGCGTCACACTGCGGGAGACCCCCAGGTGCCTGGCGCTAACCCCACACCATACCACGGAGCTCCGGCGAGGCACGTCCGACCTTGACCGGTGTCAGCGCGTAACTGACGGCCTTTCGGTCTTGGTATCCCCCGAGCTTGGTCTCAGTGGCCTGAGCCTAGTGTCAGGGGGCGCCATGGGCTTGGTCTCAGGGGCCCCATGATCGTCGGTATCGGGGGCTCCGAAGTATTGAACATTGATCCTGAGACCCCCTGAACCAGATCTCAGGGTGGCCTGAGCTTGGTCTCAGGGGACTTCCTGAACTTGGTATCAGGGCAGCCTGAGCTTGGTTTCAGGGGACCCCCGAGCTTGGTCTCAGGGGCTTCAAACTCGATGCCACGGGCCTTTTGATCTTGTTCCCACGGGATTTTCGATCGTGGTCTTACGGGCTTTTCGGTCTTGGTTTCAGGGGGCCTCCGAGCTTGGTCTCAAGGGCCCCCGAGCCTGGCCTCAGAGGACGCCCAAACTTTAGTCTCAGAGGACACCAAGCTTGGTCTCAGTGGGCTCCACGAGCGCGGTCTCAGGGGCACCTCGATCATCGGTATCAAGGGCTCCGGATTATTGAACATTGATATCGGGGGCCCCTGAGCTTGGTCTCAGGGGCCCTGAGTTGGTCTCAGGGGCCCGAACTTGGTCCCAGGGGCCCCAAGATTGGTCCCACGGGCCTTTCGATCTTGGTCTCACGGGCCTTTCGATCTGGGTCTCATCGGCTCCCGAGCTTGGTCTCAGGGGCCCCGAGTTGGTCTAAGGGGCCTGAGCTTGGTCTCAGGGCCCCAAACTTGGTCCCACGATCCTTTCGATCTTGGTCTCACGGGCCTTTGGATCCTGGTCTCAGGGGCCCTGAGCTTGGTCTCAGAGGATCCCCAAGCTTGGTCTCAGTGTGCTCCACGAGCATGGTCTCAGGGGCCCTTGATCATCGATATCAAGAGCTCCGGATTATCGAACATTGATCTCGAGGGCCCTGACCTTGGTCTCAGGGGCCCTGAGTTGGTCTCAGGGGCCTGAACTTGGTCCCAGGGGCCTCAAGATTGGTCCCACGGGCCTTTTGATCTTGATCCCATGCAGTGGTGTAGCCAGGATTCGGCCAAGGGGTCCGACTACCGTCGGGGGGCCCCCAGGCCGGGGGCCCCTTAGTAGTCGGGGCCCATCTCCTATATGTGTCGTATAATATTTTGGCATTATAACATTTACACGACGGAAATTTTTCTATCCATTTTTAAGTGTTTGTTATTATTTTGTTTATAGTTTGATTTTTCTCAATCCGACCAAGTGTTGGTAAGTTTAGGTCACCAAATATTAAGGCTGGCCCATACCTATATGACAGCGTGGCTATAATAACAGTTTTGTGGCACATTTCGGAAATCAAATGCTGCTGCGTGCATGATGTTAAACCTGACTTTACCTCAATTCACTCTGGTAATCAGCTATGAAGTCATTGAAGGTCAGTCGTTTTGAGTACGAATAAATGGTCTTCTACGGAAAATGATTACCAATTTTTTCCGGGTGTCGAATTAATGAACTCTTTAATCAGAAAGTTTCCAAAGAAATGGAAAAAATGAATAAAAATACAAGGGATATGGTAGATGGTGGTGTATTCCGGACGTCATATACCGTCTATTCCGCGGAAAGATCCTGATGAATTCACCAGAGTTACTTTCTTACCCTTGCTATGTTGTAAATGAGCAAATTACCGAAACAATAGGCCCCTGAGATAATTATCGCCTTGGATTACTCTGTCATTGTTATTTTAAACCTTGCATACCTATTTTTCTTTTTCGGATTATGCTCATCAATGTGTGTCATTCTCCTTGTTTTTCTGGTTTCCTACGAAAATATTTGAAAGTTGTTTATTTCAGAATATTTAGGACGGTAGTTATTGGGACTAAGCTAATAGATTGAAAAACCAGCTTAAGTTCCAAATTCCCTGTTCGATTGGCTATTATGGATGCTAAAATTAGATTAATTTTTGCCTTTCCTTCAGGAATGGTGCCTGATCAATATGTTTCAATTTGCCTTTTTTGGTACGCAATGGGAATATATAAATTTTTCAGAGGCATATGGTTTTCGAAATCTTCTTTGAGCCTAGGATCTCAAGCGATATCTCTGGATTGTATTCTAAAATCTAAAAGAAACGGAAAGGAAAAAGGACGCTCAATAAAAAGGATATATGAGTGTGCCCCAGATGCTATCAGTGGCGGATCTACCCGGTCGGTTTGGGAGGGGCAAACCAAAGTCGAAAAGCAAAAAAAAAAACGTCGCGCAACGCCAAATTGCGCTGAAATATGACTTTCCGGTACGGGTGTTTGAGGCAAGAAGCCAAAAAAAAAACGTCACGGGCTGAGAAATTTGAGCTCAAGATCCTTTTTTTCCTATCCAAGGCCCGATATTTTCACTGAACTTAACTGGTTCTGTTTGAAGTTGAGAGTTAAAGCACCAAAATGTTGCCTATAAAATTAAAAGGAGTCGGGGAAAAAAGGAGGTCGATCGCTTTGGGGGGCAAAAACATAGTTTTGCCCCGAGCTCTTCCGTTGGGGGGGGCAATTGCCTTTTTTGTCCCCCCCTGGATCCGCCACTGGATGCTATATAAAACCTATTCCATGGACAGTCCTACTGATGAAACCGCTCACTTACTCCTCCCTAGCCATTGGTTGGAGATCACGGGGGCTTGGGGAGGTGAGTACTTCCTTGGACTTTAGGTCTCTGATAGGCTTTGTACAGGGCTTGTATTGCTATGCCAGTGTTAAGCCATCCAGGATCATCACCCACCGCCCCCGCCCCCTGACTCCTGGGTCGAGCAGAGATCTCCAGGGGCCTAGCACTTGACACGGCGCAGAAACCAGTATCTGTGACCCCCGAAAACAACACTTTTCCCGCAAATCAGTACTTACGTCCCCCAAAACCAGCATTTGGGGGTACCATGAGACTACCTACTGGGACTCCCTGGAACTTACTCTCGTGAGGCCCTGAGGATAACTTTGAGGGGAGGGGGAGGAAGGAGAGGAATGCTCGCTGAGACTAGCTTTTGGGGACACTTGAGGGCAGCTTCTAGGAACCCCTGAGACTAACTCCTGGAGACCTCGTGAGACTAATTGTCGGATCTCTGAGATTAGCTCTCCGGCCCTCCTTACACTAGAACTGAAAGGTCCCCTGAATATAACTCGGGCTTCCGAGATCAGTTCTTGGGGGACTTGAGACTAGCTCTGGGCAGTGGCGGATCCAGGGGGGGGCAAAAAGGCAATTGCCCCCCAAACGGAAAAGCTCGGGGCAAAACTATGTTTTTGCCCCCCCCAAAGCGATCGACCTCCTTTTTCCCCGACTCATTTTAAGTTTATAGGCAACATTTTGGTGCTTTAACTCTCAACTTCTAACGGAACCAGTTAAGTTCAGTGAAAATATCGGGCTTTGGATAGGAAAAAAGGATCTTGAGCTCATATTTTTCAGCCCGTGACGTTTTTTTTTTGCTTCTTGCCTCAAACACCCGTACCGGGAAGTCATATTTTAGCGCAGTTGCGCGACGTTTTTTTTTTTTGCTTTTCGACTTTGGTTTGCCCCTCCCAAACCGACCGGCTAGATCCGCCACTGGCTCTGGGGCCGTCAAGACCAACACTTGGCGCTACTCACAAGGTTAATTTCCGGCCCCTCTCCCGATTAGATCTCAGGGAGTCTCTGATACTGATTCACGGCGCCTCTTGACCAAAATTGTGGACTCCTGAGAATCTCTCGGGGCTCCCTAGATTAGTTATCGGCAGCACCTCTGGGCCTATTTATCGGCCCCCCCAGATTTGCTCTGGGGGAGGGGCTGAGACTGAAACTCGGGGCGATCCAGATTAGCTCTTGGGGATCCCCTGAGGCTGTCTCTGGGGTGAGGCGGGGGGCTGGAAATGACTTCCGACAGCCCTCTGAGACTAACCCTGGGTCGCCCCCGAGACTAACACTCGATGAGGGAGGCGTGGAACCACCCCTGAAACTGAGTATTTGGCACGGCACTCCCGAGACTGACTCTCGGAAGCCCAGATTAGCCCTCAGAGGTCTAAGGCTAAATCGGAGCCGTGAGACCAAAATTCGGGAGCACCTCTGGGAATTACTCTCAAAGCCCCAAAATTACCTCTTGGACGAACCGGAGACTAGCTCCCTGGAGCACTCTGAGACTATCTTTTAGGTGCTCCCTGAGATTGACTCTCAGGGCCTCTTATGCAACAACTAGGGGGGGGCACAGCCTCAGGCTAAATCTCGAGGCTTCCCAAGATTACCCCTCAGGGGCCTCCTGAGATCAGCACTCTGCGGATCAAATGAGACTAGCTCTCGGACCCCTAGATTAATTCTCGGAGCCACCTGAAAGTAAATATTGACTCCTGAGAGAGACGCCCGTAAGACTATGGGACCGAATATCGGGGGTCCTCTAAGACTGAATCTCAGGGTCCCCTTGACCGACCCTTGGGGTTCTCTGAGACTGACTCTCATGGGCCCCCTGAAATAGTCTGTCGCGGGGCCCTGAGAACCACTCTCTGGGGACCCTGGGACGAGTTCGGCCCCCTGAGACCGACTCTCGGGGCCCCTGAGACCGACTTTCGGGATCCCCTGAGACTAACTCTCAGGGACCCCCTGAAATCTACTTTTGGGGGTCTTGAGACTGACCCTCAGGGCGGGGCCCTGAGGCCGACTCGGGACGCCCTGAGAACGAATCTTCAGGTGCTTCTGAGACTGATTCTGGGGGCCCCGTTATCAGAGAATGCTTTGCAGTGGTTTAGATTGGCCCAAAGGGGGTCCTCGGACTCCTAGAACCCCTTGGCTACGCCACTGCATCCACACATTCGGGGGCCCGCCGAGATCAGCACTTGGAGGCCCCTGAAATCATTACTTCCCCCCGATACCAATACTCCGGAGCCCCTGGATACTGATGCACGGGGCTCCTAAGACCAAGCTCGGGGTTCCACTTAGATCAGGTTCGGGGCACCCTTAGGCCTATGCTTGCGCTTTTCTCGGGAGTAACTCGACACCGTTGTTTGGGGGGAGCAGATCAACATTCGAAGGCCCCCCGAGACTAATGCTCGGTACTCTGGAGCCCCTCGATACCAATGCTCGGGGACCCTGAGCCCAAGCCTCGGCCCCTGAGACCAAACTCTGGGTCCCATGGGGCCAATTCTCGGGCCTCACTCATAAGTCCCCTCGATATCGATAGCCGGGGGACACCCCGAGATCAATATTGTCCCCCCCCCACTTCCCGAGATCAATGTTCGCTGCTCCGGAGCCATCGATACCAATGCTCGGGGGATCCCTGAGGCCAGCTCTGGGGCCCCCTAAGTCCAAGATCGAAAGACCCGTGAGACCAAGCTCAGGGGCCCCCTGAGACCAAGCTCGGAAGGCCCGTGAGACCAAGCTCCGGGCCCCTGATGCAAACCTTGGGGGCCCTGAGACCAGGCTTGGGGGACCTGAGACCAAGCTCGAGGAGCCCCCTGAGACCAAACTCAGGGGCCCCTGAGACCAAGCTCGGAAAGCCCGTGAGACCAAGCTCAGGGGGCCCCTGAGACCAAGCTCGGGGGCCCCTGAGACCAAGTTCGGAGGTCCCTTGAGACCAAGCTTGGGCGCTCCCTGAGACCAGGCTCGGGGGCCCCTGAGACCGAGCTCTGGGGGCCCCCCTGAGACCAAGACCAGGGGGGCCCGTAAGACCAAGCTTGGGGGCCCCTGAGACCAGGCTCGGAGGTCCCTTGAGACCAGCCTCGGGGGCCTGATATCGAGCTCGGAGGGCTCCTGAGGCCAAGCTCAAGGGGGCACCTGAGACCAATGCTCGTGTTTTCCAGTGCATAAGATCAGCCCAAGGGGGGTCCGCGGACCCCAAGGACCCCCCTTGGCTACGCCACTGGTCCCATGGGCTTTTCGATCTTGGTCTCACGGGCCTTTTGGTCTTGGTCTCATGGGATCCTGAGCTTGATCTCAACGGGGTCCAGAGCCTGGTCTCAGGGCCCCCTTCGAGCTTGGTCTCAGGGGCTTCAAACGTGGTGCCCCGGGAACTTTTGATCTTGGTCCCACGGTCTTTTATTGGTCTCACGGCCTTTCGGTCTTGGTATCAGGGGTTCCCCGAGCTTGGTCTCAGAGCCCCTGAGTTTGGTCTCAGGGGGCTCCACGGGCCTGGTCTCAGAGGTTTCTGAACCCCAAGACTAACTTCCGGATGTCGCTGAGACTGACTCTCGGAGGCAACCTGAGACTAACTTTTGGGTGCTCCCTGAGATTTGCTCTCGGGCCCCTTATAAAAAAATGGGGGCACAGCCTGAGGATAAGTCTCAAGGGCTTCCAGTATTGTCCCTGGGGGCCCCTGAGACCAGCACTCTGTGCATCAAGTGAGACTATCTCTCGGGCCCTCAGATTAATCTCGGGGCCACCTGAAAGTAAATATTTACTCCTGAGAGAGACGCCCGTGAGACTATGGGCCCCCCTGAGACCGACACTCGTGGGGAGGGACCCCTGAGACCAAATCTCAGAAGTCCCCTAAAACTGACTCTTGGGGTCCCCTTGACCGACTTTTGAAGTTCTTAGAGACTGACTCTCAGGGGACTCGCTGAAATAGACTTTCGCGGGCCCTGAGAACCATTCTCTGGGGCCTCTGGGACTAGCTCGGCCCCCACTGATACCGACTCTCAGGGCCCACTGAGACCGACACTCGGGCCCCCTGAGACCGACACTCGGGCCCCCTGAGACCAACTCCTCAGGGGCCCCCTGAAATCTACTTTTGGGGGCCTTGAGACCGACTCTCAGGGCGGGGGCCCTAAAGCCGACCCGAGACGCCCTGAGAACGAATCTTCAGGGTCCCCTGAGACTGACTCAGGGGTCACAGTGATCAGAGAATCATTTGCAGTGGCTCAAATTAGCCCAAGGGGGGTCCGCAGACTCCTAGGACCCCCTTGGCTATGTCACTGCATCCGTACATTCGAGGGCCCTCCGGGATCAACATTTGAATGCCCCTGAAATCATTGCTTGCCCCCCCCCCACCGAGACCAATACTACTGAGGACCTTGATAGTAATGCACGGGGGCTCCTAAGACCAAGCTCAGGGTCCCACTTAGATCAGGCTCGGGGACACCCTTAGGGTCGTGCTCGCGCTTACCTCAGGAGTAACTCGACACCCATGTTCGGGGGCTCCCCAGATAAATATTCGGAGCCCCTCGAGACTGATGCTCTGTACTCTGGAGCCCCTCGATACCGGTGCTTGGGGGCCCCTGAAGCCTGGGGCTTCTGAGACCAAACACAACATTCTGTGAGGCCAATGCGCGTTCCTCACTCGTGAGGCCATCGATATCGATAGTTGAGGGTACTCCGATATCAATATTGCCCCCCCCTTGAGATCAATGTTCGGCACTCCAGTGCCATCGCTACCTATGCTCGGGGACCAAGCTCGGGGCCCCTGAGACAAAGCCCGGAGGGAAGGGCCCTGAAACCAAGTTCGGAGGATCCCTGACACCAAGTTCGGGGAACCCCTGAGATGAATCTCGGAGGGCCCCTGAGACCAAGCTCAGGGCCCCCCTGAGACCAAGCTCGGGAGCCCATGAGACCAAGACAAAAGGGCCCGTGAGACCAATATCGAAAGGCCCATGGGACCAGGATCAAAAGGCCCGTGGGACCAAGTTTGGGGCCCCGAGGTCAAGCTCGGCCCCTGAGACCAGCTCGGAATCCCTGAGACCAAGCTCGAGGGGGACCCTGAGACCAAGCTCTGGGCCCCCTGAGACCAAGCTCGGGAGCCCATGAGACCAAGACCAAACGGCCCGTGAGACCAAGATCGAAAGGCCCATGGGACCAAGTTTGGGGCCCTGAGACCAAGCTCGGGCCCCTGAAATCAACTTGAGGCCCCTGAGACCAAGCTCAGGGGGCCCCTGAGACCAAGATCGAAAGGCTCGTGGGACCAAGATCAAAAGGCCCGTGGGACCAAGTTTGGGGCCCTGAGACCAAGCTCGGGCCCCTGAAACCAACTCGGGGCCTCTGAGACCAAGCTCGGGCGCCTGAGACTAACTCGGGGCGCCTGAGACCAGGCTCAGGGGGCCCCGATATCAATGTTTGATAATCCGGAGCCCTTGATATCGATGATCGAGGGCCCCTGAGACCAAGCTTGTGGAGCCCTTTGAGACCAAGCCCATGCCATTGAGGACAAGCTCAGGGTCCCCAGAGACCAGGCTCGTGGGCCCCTGAGACCAAGCTCAAATTCCTCCTGAAACCAAGACCGAAAGGTCCTTGAGACCAATATCGAAAGGCCCATGGGACCAAGTTTTTGGGGCCCTGAGACCAAGCCGGGGCCCCTGAGAACAACTCAGGGCCCCCTGAGACCAAGGTTAGGGCCCCCGAGATCAATGCTCGATAATCCGGAGCCCTTGATACCGATGATCGAGGTGCCCCTGAGACCACGCTCGTGGAGCCCACTGAGACCAAGCTCAGGCCACTGACACCAAGCTTGGCGGTCCTCTGAGACTAAGTTTTGGGGGTCCTCTGAGACCAAGCTCGGGGGCCCTGAGACCAAGCTCGCGGAACCACTGATACCAAGACCGAAAGACCGTGAGACCAAGATCAAAAGGCCCGTGGGACCAAGTTTGGGGCCCCTGAGACCAAGCTCAGGGCCCCTGAGACCAACTCAGGGCCCCGCTGAGACCAAGCTCAGGGCCCCGGAGATCAATGTTCGATAATCCAGAGCCCTTGATATCGATGATCGAGGGCCCCTAAGACCAAGCTTATGAAGCCCCCTGAGACCAAGCTCAGACCACCGGAGGACAAGCTCGGGGGGTCCCCTGAGACCAGGCTGGGGGCCCCTGAGACTAAGCTCGGGGGGCTTCTGAGACCAAGATCAGGGGCCCCAAGATCAATGTTCGATAATCCGGAGCCCTCGATAGTGATGATCGAGGGACCCCTGACACTAAGCTCGGGGAGCCCCTGAGGCCAAGTTCGGGCCACTGAAACCAAGCTCGGGGGTCCCCTGAAACCAAGCTCGTGGAGCCCACTGAGACCAAGCTCAGGCCACTAAGACCAAGCTTGGGGGTCCTCTGAGACTAATTTTGGGGATCCTCTGAGACCAAGCTCAGGGGCCCCCTGACACCAAGCTTGGGGGCCCTGAGACCAAGCTCGGGGGCTCCCTGAGACCAAGACCGAAAGACCGTGAGACCAAGATCAAAAGGCCCGTGGGACCAATCTTAAGATTGGTCTCACGGATCTTCTTAACATCTTAAGACTAAGATCCCAGGGGCCCAATTGGGGCCCCTGGGACCATGTTTAGGCTCCTGAGACCCACTCAGGGCCCCTGAGACCACGCTCAGGTGCCCCCGATATCAATGTTCGATAATCCGGAGCCCTTGATACCGATGATCGAGGTGCCCCTGAGACCACGCTCATGGAGCCCACTGAGACCAAGCTCAGGCCACTGACACCAAGCTTGGGGGTCCTCTGAGACTAAGTTTTGGGGGTCCACTGAAACCAAGCTCGGGGGTTTCCTGAAACAAAGCTCGGGGGCACCTGAGACCAACTCGGGGCCCCTGAGACCAAGCTCAGTTGGCCCCAAGGTCAATGTTCGATACTTGGGAGCCCTCGATACCGGAGTACCCCTGAGACCAGGCTCAGGGAACTCCCCCGAGACCAACCAAGGGCCACTGAGACCAAGCTCAGGGGTCCCCGAGATCAAGTTTGGAGGGCAACCTGACAATAAGCTCGGGGGTCCCCGAGATTGAGCTCGGAGGGTAGTGGTACACTAAGCTCCGGGGCCCCTGAGATCAAGCCCGGGGGCCCTCTGAGACTAATGTCGGGTAGTCCCGTGCGACCAAGCTCAGGGGCTCTCGAGTTGAATGCTCGTGTTTTCCAGTGCACAAGATCTGCCCAAGGGGGGTCCGTGGTCCCCAACGACTCCTCTGGCTACGGCACTGATCTGGATACGCCTTTGCCAATTGCACCTCTTCCCAGCATTCTGAACACGCCTCTGAATAAATCATCCCCCACCAGCAGTCTTCTGGAGACGCATTTTCCACTTGAAGCCCTTCCTAACAGTCTGAGACCACCTCTGTACAATGCACTCTTTTCCAACACTCTGAGATCGCTTTTTGTACTCCATATCTTTTTTAGCACTCTGAGCACGCCTGTCTGCATTACATGTTCCTACTAGCAGTCTCCTGGACACGCCTTTGCCAACTGTACCCTTTTCCTAACCTTCGAGCACGCCTCTGTAGAATACATCTCGTTGCCAGCAGTCTCTTTTGAACGCCTTTTCCAACTGCACCCCTTTCCAGCAGTCTTAGCACGCCTCTGTCGCACAGGCGAATCCAGGGGCAGAGGTCCCGCGCCCTCCCCCGATCAGCCCTCAGCACCCCCCTGCAAGGTCTATAGTCGCCCCCTGAAATATAGCTTCCCATCCTCGCTCCGGTTGCGAAAATCAGCACCCACCAATAAGATTTTGTGCTCACCTGATAGGTTTTGCCGGTCAAAAGTGGTGCCCCCTGTTCCGGATGGTGCCCCCGTCGGAAATCCTGAATCCGCCTATGCGCTGTCGTTCTCTGTTGTGTTGACAACGTTTTAAGTACGCCCCTGCTCCTGGTATGGGGAATTATTGATATCTTGGGATATGGGGAAGAATGTTGGGTTATTTCTGATCTGGTATGTAGCCTTCGGTTCCGGGCATGAACATCAGGAGCAACAGAAGATATTCCTCTGTAATAAAGTAGTGACATTTTTTAATCGATGATTTTACAGTTGTCCTCAGAAGGAACATCGTGAAAAGGTACAAATTTTAAGAATTGCTATTTTTAGCTCGGCTCAAAGCTTTTCTAAGCGATTGTTACATTCCTTCGTGAGTTGAGTTTTGGCACCTAGTTCTGGCAGTAACCGACCCTATTTCCGGGTAACAAAAAGTATAATAAAACAGTTTCTAGTGAACGAAACCTCACCAAAAGATACAAATTTGTAGAAAAGGTAGTCATCTATTGTCATACTGAAAAGCTAAGCAGTTGCTGCAATGGTTCAGATTTTGAGTTTTGGCAGTTGGAGTCGGCAGTGTAGTAGCATGTCCCATTTTGCTGTTATATATAATAAAACACCGGCGGTGTAGGAGGGAGGAGGTGGTAAAAGTGTTTGTAGTAAGGGAAAAGACTGCGTATTTATTATTCACTAAAGCATAAATAGGATTACTAAGGTGAAAATAAGGGTAAAACTCCCATTATAAAAGCATCATCATTTATCAAGAGCCTTCTGTATTAGAATCGGCTCATCTAAAGCTTATTACGAATTTTTCCATCTATTCTCCTATACTTTTGATGTGCACGTACGTAAACACCAGGATTACCCAACTGTGCTCCAATTGAAAAGTGAGTTGAAAGCAGAGTAAAAACAACCCAGAAGGGAGCAGGCTATGATTGCTTGGTTTGGGCATGAATAAGAGATAGCTGTCTCTTAGTAAGTCTCTTAGTATAAGAGATAGGTGTCTCTTATTCATGGTTTGGGATACCCAATTTTGACAAATACAACCAGGAATTAGTTGAACCAGTTGGTGGCTTACAGTTGTCAGGATAATAACTTTTGGGACTCTATTCTTTGGGCCTGTTCCAGCACCTCCTTAAACCTGATCTAACCTCCTCAAAGCTTTTCCAACTTCCTCTCGCCCGGTCCAGCGCCTCACTTTCTTAAAACTTGTCTAAGCTCATCTCAAATCTAATCTAACCTCCTCTCTAATGAAAGGTGGTTTTTCAGAGTAGGTTAGAGGAGGCTCAATTGTGGTGCACGAATTTAAATTGAGAAACTAAAATTAGTCGTTTTACAGAGAGAAACAGTGTTTGTGGGCAGTGAAAGGTTTTGATTCCATTGCTTTTCTGTATTCCACTTTCACTGAAATACATTAAATGAGCATCAGAGGTCGTAATCAAATTCAATTAGTTTCTTAGCTTCACCATGCCTGCCATATTGGCGTGGATCAGGCACAACCAGCTGATATCTGCTCCTAAATTGTTCCAGCGGACACCAGTTTTTGCACCTGCTCTGACTTCATCTAAGCTACTCTCATCTTTTTCTATGGAGGGGCTGGAACAAACCCTTGATAAGATTCTGGAATCGTTAGAGGTGCTTTGCTGAATTTTTTTGCAAATTCATCTGCTAGTAGCTTTCTAAAGTTATGAAACTGACTGCTTTTGAGCTGTTTTTGGTAACTGAGTTTTTTGTATTTTTTATAAATTTTGTTCAAGTTGTTCCTGGTAAGGCTGCTGGAGTCAGAGTCTCACTAAAGTCATCAAGGGACTTGTCACGGAGAGCCTGACCCCATCACCCAAATAAGCAACTCCCCCAGTGGAGGGTTAATTTAGAAGCTAAAGTTAAACGTCCCACAAAGCACAGGGGCGGCCGCCCTGCTCAGGTCACCCTCTCACCAGTCAGTTGCCAGCCGACCTGTATGTTGGGTACACTATTGAGCGCTGGAGCGTCTCATGGGAACCGATCCTAAGCCTGGGCATGCACTGCCACTGCATGTTTCTGAGCAGTGGGCCGGAGCCCAACGCTCTACCAACTGAGCTACCGGGCGGCATGGAATAAAGCTAACTGGAATGAAGAGCTCAATGCAAACCCTCCCCACTTTTGGGTGTCAATCTTGAACATGAAAAAAGACATGCAATAAGTCAAGCTTGGTAAGGACTAATGTAAAGCCAATGGCTGAAGTGGTGGAAAATGACTTAGATGCATCATAGCTTATAAACCATGACTTGCACAGGCAAGTGACCATGCATTTCCAATGGCCCAAATTGTGCTGCATCTGCTAAAATACATTTTAAGCATGAAATATCTTGTTTATTGTTTATTGTTTATTAAGAGTTGATGAGCAACAGGGCAAGCCCCAGTGACAGCTCAAGTCCAGATGGTAAAACACTCACATTACAATACAATAAAAGGTGATTTACATACCACAATGACACAATAAAATATAACTAATGGAGAGACATCAGGCATAATACATGGTAAAAATATATCACAAAACCAACACCATCATAAATAAACTAAGTTACATGCTCTCCAAATAATAATAATTCACAGCCTACCAATATCTCTTGCGATAGGGGTCGCTCTAATGAAAGACCTTACATGGCCCCTAATTTGTGCGTGACTGCACCTGAACGGATCAGCGTGGGGGCGCGCAGTCATGAGTGCATTGAAATTGCTGGGCGCTCGACAAAACAGTCCACGCTGCACTGTATTTATCCGAGCATGCGGAACATGAAATAAGGTGCCGATCATAGCTCGGGTGTGTCGAGGTGGTACACGCAGCGGGAAACTCCCGAGCAGTAGGGCAGAGTCAGTCCTGGCTGTTATGATCTTCTGGATAAACATGATGTCGTATTGCAGACGGCGAGAAGCGAGACTGCAAATTTTGAAATGTTCCAAAAGATCAGAGTAGTCAAGGGACTGCGAGTGATTGAGAGAAATGTTTGAAAGCCAAATAAGAAATTTGTGTTGTATTCTTTCGAGCCTGTCTAGATGTGTCTTGGCAGCCCCTCCCCAAATAATGCAACCATATTCTAAAATTGAGCGAACATTGCCAAAATAAGCTGCCAAGATTGGGTCCGGTTTAAATTTTGATCTCGATCTCGTTCCTCCCACTGGATGGCCTGTCTGGAGGGACCTTATCAGCAGGCCAAGTGCCCTGTTTGCCTTACTGACGGTTTGATCAATGTGGTCCTGAAACGTTAATTTTGAGTCTAACCACACTCCAAGATCTCGTATTGAGTTTACTTTTTCAAGGGCATTGTTTTGAATTTTATAGGTGGCTAGAACTGGATTGCGTTTCAGTGTTATAGTTAATGATTTGCACTTAACTGGGTTAAGTTGAAGTTTCCAAAGATGTGACCATTCAGTTAGAGTGTTGAGATCAGCCTGGAGAAGTTCAGCGTCCGCTAAAGAGGAAATTTGGTGGAAGAGCTTAACATCATCGGCAAAGAGGAGACAATTCGTCTTGATTTTGGACGGTAGATCGTTAACAAACAGGGCAAACAGCAAAGGTGACAAAATTCCGCCTTCAGGCGTCCCAGAGCGTACTGGAGCCCAATCTGAAAATTTTCCATTTACAATTACACGCTGTTTTCTATTGCCTAAATAAGAAGAAAGCCAATCGAGAGCAGTGCCGGAAATTTGGAACGAATGTTTCAGCTTATGAATGAGCAATTTATGATTGACACTCTGGAATGCCGCAGTGTAATCTGTGTATATGACGTCAGTTTGTATTTTTGAATTAATGGAGTCCCACGCTGTTTTCAAAAGAGATGCTAAATTTGTGTCGCAGGACTTACGTGGAACAAAGCCGTGTTGATTTGGAGCCAGAATAGGATGAACATGGGTTAGAAGTGCGTTACATATACAGTGTTCCAATAATTTTCCAAACAGTGGGGTGAGCGAGATCGATCGATAGTTAGAAGCTAATTTACGAGATCCCTTTTGTGCAGTGGAACAATATTAGCCTCCGCCCACCTGCCCGGCATGAAAACATCTTGGAAAGTGCATGAAAAATTGGTAGTCAAATTGCAGCTTACCCTTAATTGTATCATCTATTAAATGTGCCTGTCATATTGCTTCAATAGCACATTGAGTTAAGCAATTGCCTAATGACCAATAAGTCCTGTTGTCAGATTGAGATCCTTGGTGTGTACACTTTCGTCTTCATCATGGGAATTTTGTTGCACAATAACACAGTTGGTAGTGTTTCTGTCTAGTAATTATATTGCCCCGGGTTTGAATTCTGGTTCATGTCCATTTTTTTACGTATATTATGGCTATTATACCATTATTTAGGTTTATATTGGACAAATAATACCTGAGTAGTGAGTAGCAGCCACTGCCTCACATGTGAAACAACACTCAAAGGCATCTAAGTTGTCATTGCTTATGCTGCTGTCTATTTTTTAATGTTCTTGATTATTTACCCAATCTTTTAGATAAACCCCTAGTGCATCCCAGATAAAAATGAGCTCCCCATTTCAGGTATCTTTATTCCATGCAGGGATAGTGTGGCTGAGTTTTATATAATCATTGGATGTTCAGATCACCCCAAGTATTTTCTGTGTCAGTTTATATTCTGATATTGCTTAAAAAAACTTGATGGGGGTGAGTAGTTTTTTGGGACTGTGTTCTGCCTTGGTATCCCAGAGAGATGCCAAACAGTCCTAGAAGGCATCTAGAAAAAATAGATTGCTACTGTATGGAGGTAGCCACCATTTGACAACTTGATTGAAAGAAATAGCTATTTATCACATCTAAAATAAGCTTCAGTGCTCCATTCATGTAAAACATGTGGGGAGATTTGATATGACAGAGCAATTTCAAGTGCAGATCATCTGGCACCTTTACTAGTTGTCTTGCCAGGTTTTGCGGCCGACTGCCGTGGATGGGAGTGAGTGGAAAATTCAGCCTGCCTGGCAGTCACTCTACACTCAGCACTCTGGAATTTGAAGCACTGGGTCTGGCCCAGACTCTCCTTTGAATAGCTTTTGGTGCCAGGTGTTTTGATAACAATACCCAAGAATCTTCTTTCGGTCAGTAACAGTTTCTACTCTGGGGACCTAGTTACTCATACTACTACTATGTACTACACACTGTACTTTTAAGGTTTTATAGATTTTAACCCTCATCCTGGTGGAGGGAGAGGGTTTTTGAACACCCTCAGGTTGTTATGGCACCACGAAATAACGGCGGCGCGAAGCCCTGTCGTATTTGGCACACCTTATCCTTTATCAATTCTGCAACTTTCCTCAAAATTGTAAGGTTGGGTCATCTTAGGTCAGGTCACCAGTGCAGGTCAAGTGACCACCTCTAAAAACGTTTACTGTGGCAAAGTGAGAAAGTGGTGAATCTATCAGATTGAAACTTTTACCTCATATTGGGCCCACTGAGTACTACAACACATATTCCAGGATTTTTCATATTGATGACCTAGGGTCAGCTACGGATCATGACCTCTCAATTGAAAAAGTGTGGGGAAAACAGGAATTGGACTGTACTTGTGTAGATACTGATGTGAATACCTTCATATCCTCCAAATCGTAGTATCCTAGGGTCCTTTCCAAGTTCATGGTTCAATTTCTTACCTGTGACCTTTGAGAGGTCATCGGGGGTTAATTTAGCAGGTTTCAGACTTGGGTCAAAAACTTTGCAGGAAATTATGATAAGGCTTTTATTTGGATATCATTGCATTCATATTGTTATTGCAGGTCGATCGATTTGCATATTGACCATGCTAGATTGCATTGTGACCTTGCCCTGACCTTAGGTCAGTTTATGTTTGTGTTTTGACTTAGTATAGTCATGTTATACATCATTCGATTCGCCGTAACGAGAGGAAGCAAGTGGTGCCTAAAAATGATTCTAACTCCACTCTGTCAGACGCTAGAGCCCGGAAACCCTTCTCCAACATGCCACCTTTGGCCTGTCATGCCCTCAATATTGACCTGAGACAAGAAGTGACCGATGTAGTTTTGGCATGAATTTGTATGAGTTATCCAACAGCTTTCGCGTTTTTTCGCTATCCCGCATAGGAGCTCAGTTCCAGGAGAGGTGTTTGACCCCCCCCAAGCCTACCAGGGTGAAAGTGGCTCGGAGGCCCATCTGTTAACATTTCAGACTCACTGATTTTTGGGATGTACACAGCTTTTTGCTCCACTGTTGGTATATGTTTCAATTCTTTGCCTTCGCCCGTCTGAATTTGTATATCTTGGCAATAAAACTGAATATATGAATAAAAATGATTGCTTTATTAAGGAGCAGGCCATTTTAAGGGAGCTCAGATTGCGGCCTGCACGCCTGGTTACTGGCATCCTTAGGATGGGGCAAGGGAGACTGAGGAACCAAATTTGTTGGGGCATGGCTGGGTGCTTCTTCATAGTGATACAAATATTAATGATGAATGTTGGGCTCGTAGTTTGGGCCAGAAGTGAATAGCATCTCCAGGATTCGTGAACAGCTTCAGCTAACTCCGCACAACCCCAACGTATTCTGTATGTGCTGGCGTGGGGATAGTCTATTATGAACTCTTGTATTGACATGAACCTGTGCTCGGCAGACGTTGCCATGGCAACCCGGCCAGCGACTTTCGGCTCGGCCTCTGACAGCCCTAGCGGTATGGCTGGGCAGCCCTCGCGTTTTATGCAGGCGGGGGCGCCACCTATGCGCACCTACGGCGCTCCGGGATACTCGGGTATGCCGGGGCAGTTTCCGTCCAGCAGCTCCCAAAATATGATGCAGAGGTCGGGTGAGTGATGTAAAACCTGCCAATGTGGACACTTTTAGGTGGTAGTGATGATGTCGTTGCATCATTGTACAATGGAGTCTATAAGGCGCGGCGCGAAAGGGTCGATAGGGTTCCGAAATCTGGGTGACTGCGATAATGTCTTGAAAACCACGACTTTTGCTGGGTTCAGCAGGGCAGCTGGGTTCCGGCACTTCCGCTGTGGCATTATCCATGGAGCTTATTGCTCCGGTGTGCTGATATTGGGCATCTGTATTTATTTATTTATTTATTAATATATATCACCAAAAGGCGGTGCCCACTGACAGGTGAAGTCTAGCAGCTAAAACACATGGTTATTTACAATGAGTGAGCATAAATAATAATACCATTGGAGAAGACAAGCATTAGAAATCAGACAAAAGACTAGCTGCAGGTACAAATATGGCAAAATGACATACAAATGATATTCTTATATTCTGCTTCTAATATTGTGTATTTCATATTCCGGAGCTTAAAAAGCTATTTTGATAAACTGTCTATCGAATGTCTTTGCTGTGATATTGACATCACTTCTGGAGACTGAGACCCTCCAGAACACTGCAAAGGTAATTTTGAATTGAGGAATTGGCATATATTTGGAAATATTACATAAAACTCCTCCAATATTCTGGAAACTCTTATTGTGGATTAGCCGGGGGGGGGCACTGGGCGTGATTGTTAAACGTTTGTGCTCTTTGAGCCAATGACTAATTCGACGTTTTCGCCCTGTAGGTGGCAGCCTGGTGCAGAACCAGTACCCGCCCAACCGACCGCAAAGCATGGGCTCCGGCGGAAAGCGGCCTTCCGAGAACCGCTCCATTACAAATCAGCCCATCAAAAGGTAACGCGGAACTGCTCCATTACAAACCAGCCCATCAAAAGGTAACGCGGAACCGCTCCATTACAAACCAGCCCATCAAAATGTAACGCGGAACCGCTCCATTACAAACCAGCCCATCAAAAGGTAACGCGGAACCGCTCCATTACAAACCAGCCCATCAAAATGTAACGCGGAACCGCTCCATTACAAACCAGCCCATCAAAAGGTGACGCGGAACCGCTCCATTACAAACCAGTCCATCAAAAGGTAACGCGGAACCGCTCCATTACAAACCAGCCCATCAAAAGGTAACGCGGAAACCAAACAAGGTGGCGGATGCTGGACGTTATGCCGAGCCATGAGCAGCAGCTTCCGGGCTGTTATCTCCACAGTATACAGTGGGGTCGAAGGCGTTGATTCTCAATGCGGTATTTCCTTTGCTTTTAGCTTGGTGCTCTCTTCGACTAATAATGTAGACTCTCTTTGCTTTTTTCGTCATTTGTCATATACATTTTTCTGCGTTCTTGATCATACGGATGCATATTTCTGAATTAGACTATGGAATCAGCAACGTGTGTATCGCTACATCTTGTAGAAAACCGCTCAGGTTTTTATCAGCGATTTTATCTTATTTTATATTCATAGCGAGGCGTGGATAAATTTCTAGACTGAATTTTGCATATCTTCTCCTTTTTGTGATATCCTTTTTTTGGTACATATATTTGTCTATGTCCCCAGAACGTAGCACCACCCCTCTGATTCGATATGACCTCCTTTTGCCTTCACCGCGCCCTCAAGATGTGCCTTCACAGACAGGCACGACGTTCTCTCTCAAGTGGACCACGCAGTCTCAATAGCTAGCTTCAGGCTGGTGGTGCTGCTGTGTGGCGCCGCAGACATTCTTCTCCAGAATAGACCAGATGACAAAGTCCCATAGACTGATATGTGGACTTGGGGAGAGCCACATGTGTCCTGGTCCCAAAATCCCTTCAGGTGTGTCTTGCGCCACTGCTGGGTGATGCTGGATGCGTGGGACGCTATCCTGTCCTGTGTGAATATGTATCCACCTACAAACGAAGCTTTAACACACGACAGAAGGTTCTCTTTGAGAAAGTCCATGTAATCATGAGTATTGACCTTAGCACCATCTTCAATGAACACCAAATGAGGTTTTGATCCTTCAGACCCCACAGTCGGCCAGACATTGACCTCTGCAGGCTTCTGTCCTCAATGAACGGTTCGTGCTGCCGGATAGGCGCTGGAAGAACCTGCTGCCCAGACCCGGTCGTTCAGTGAGTTCGCTTGTCGTTCGACAGTGAAGGTTTTCTCATCAGACCAGATGAAGACCTTGTCACCGGTGCTTCCTATTTCCGTTCGGAATCTTGACCCTGCTGCATCGTTTGGGGGCTTCTGAAATTAGGTGATATTGTGACTGTTTTGAGTCTATCATCCTACCAACCGTTCTTCTTGTGATCTGGAGATCTTAAGTCATATTCCGCATGATTATTTGAGGATTTCGGGACTCTTGCTTGCGGATGATATCAATAAGTCGATTGTTGCGGACATCACCCTTTGTACCCGATCCCGGCTTTCTGGAGGCACCATTTGTCTCATTAAAATGTTAAGTCACGTTGAAGAGGGTTTTTGGGTCCACGTAGAACTGTTTGGGAGTCGTCTTGCTGCTGTGACCGGCATATTTGAGGGCCACAATATGTTGTCTCTTTTAGATACCCGTCATAGCTCAGGCAAGAAATATGCGACAAAGCAAAGCGCCGTTACAGCACTCAGAAGATCCAAGGAAATGCATATAAATTTTCAGGCAGGCTTATGCAAAAGGATCTGGGTGATTTTGACAATATTCATCGGGAAAATTTCCTCTGCTGTCCTGTTTTGTTTTGGATTCTGGCTCGGGTGTGACGCGTGCGACACAGTTTACGGCTCGGTATCTCTCACCAAAAGTTGGTGAATTTTAAACGGGTGCTGGATGTCCGTACATCAGAAGGACACTGCACATAGTGTCAAATCCTCACACCAAAGTTTCCCATTCCTACCAAGAGATGGAGGCACATAATGGCACATAACGAGAATCATTTGACTTTAGTTAGTGTTGGTGATTTACGTTGTTTCACTATAGACGTGTGAATGAAAATATGCGTTGCCTGCCTCTGAACGTTGTATAATAAGATTTTATCCAGGTTCAGTTTTAATCTAGCTCTCTCGCCGGGAGCACCTTGTGCATTTTTGTGGATCATTTCGAAAAATAAATAGAAAAATCGCAAGAACGCTACAACAGCTGCGTCCAGATTTACTTTAATATGTTTGGATGCTTTAACATCCCTAAATTTTAGTTCAGTTAAGTGTCTAGACCAAGCATCCTGCCACAGCTCTCCTCGGAGTTTGTGAGCATACCGTGCCTCTCAGTAGGTCTCCAGCTCATGACAGTCATCACTGTGTGGCGGCAGCACCAAGAAGAAGAAGCGTATGGCGGATAAGATCCTGCCCTGGAAGGTGCGGGACCTTGTGCCGGAGTCTCAGGCTTACATGGACCTTTTGGCCTTCGAACGGAAGCTCGACGCCACCATCATGAGGAAGCGGCTGGATATCCAGGCAAGTGATAGGTCGTGTGCTGAGTGCGTTGTACGGCCCTGCCGATTTAAACGGGCTAAGCAGTAGCCTTTGCTGTGTACAGACTGGTGTCAACGTTGCATAAATACTGTACCGTAGATGTTTATTTTTTATAGAACTACCTGTACTGGAGAGGAGATGACTTTGCGAGAGGCCAACGCTACCAATGGCCGCTCTCGTTTACAAATCATGTAGGGTATTTTTCTGAAGCAAATGTATCGGCAATAATTATTTTATTTGTATACGTTACGAGGTCGTTTCAATTTTTTCCCCGAAGATAACGAACTTGGCGGACGGAATAATGCACGTGGTGTAGTCTACGAAACGTCCTAGAGAAAGCATGTACGCCGTAGAAGCTTTCTCTTACGGGAATATTTATGTATTTTGGAATATCCCGTACGGTTCTTCGTAAATCAGTTGTGAATTATGTGGTAATTAGTTTCTTTTAACTTTTATTTCAGAGCTTGATGTAGTGATATTGTGACGGAAAATGGGTTCAAATTCCTGGTTCCTGATTCTGAAGTCTCACTTCACTCAAAACTAAACCTTGGTGTGAAAACTAGCCTGGTTCCTATTTTTGATTACCGTTTTACACTTTACGTTTACGTTTCGTGATCTATTTTACAGGCCATTTTTAGTTGAACATTCTTGAGCACGTGTTTGTTCCCGTGGTTTGCCGCTGAATCGGTGAACTGTGCAATACTACTGTTAATGGTGCTGTTTGACTCGCAGGATCTTTACATGACTGTGAAGATCCTATTGCGAAAGATGGCTGTCCAATGTCGAACAAGTCGCTTTCGGAGATAGATTGTATGCAACTTTGCCTGTCAACAGTAAAAGAGATGTGGCTGCTTTCAAAGCGAACGTTTGCGTTTTATGCTGCAATTATTGCTGCTGAAATAAGAGGATTTAATCTTGAGCATAATCTTGTGGAGCTGAAAATCTCGATTGAAGTTATAAAAATTACACGTAGCTTGTTTGCTTCCTCCGAGAGAGCCGCTCAGGAGCTGATCGCCCTGAAGAGAACAGCATTGTCTCCGCAGATGGCTGCTGCTGCAGGAGTGGATTATTTGTGATAGTTAGCAGCAGTCAGACGGTGGAGAGGCGCACTCACTACCCACCATCGTCCTTTAGGAGGCGCTAAAGCGACCGCTGAAGCAGAAGCGTAAGCTGCGCATCTTCATCTCCAACACCTACTTCCCGGCCAAGGAGGCGGCGGAGGGCGAGGGCGAGCCGAGCGCCTCCTCCTGGGAGCTGCGCGTCGAAGGCAAACTACTGGACGAGAACAAGGCGGACAGCAGCAAGGTGAGTCGACCGGGGCGCCGTGTGGCAAGTGTTCTATTATGTTGTCTCTGACTGCATGGTAGTGCGGTTTTTGGCTGCCGGTAAAAGGAGGGTTTCTTTTTCTAGACTCTGGTCTGCGGCTTAGAACGTTAATGTATCCAAGATAGAGACTGTCACTGAAGAGAGAAACCAAAACAACATTTCTGGCTGGATTTTGTGAGGCTGTTATCCTGATAAGCGTTACTTTGTGTCACCGTCCGGGCCACAAGCTGATAGCCCTCGGGATTTGGCTATCGAACCAGTTCACCTGCACTAAATTTAAGAACATGCTCTTTTCTCAAACTTGAAAAGCAGCAGAAAAATAATATGATCGGGCTTGCACCAGTTGTTTGTGGGACGCTCCTCTGGTTCGCCAGCTTGAGGGGGGACGCGTCCCCCTCTTCCCCTCCCTTCCTCCTCCCACTTTTGACTCATACTATATGACCTCGCAGCTTGGTGCGCCCCTAAAATCTCAATTAATCAATAATCAAACAAGTCAAATGAGATCTCTTAACACTGAACGTTTTGCAGTGGACACAATGCAATCAGTCAAGTGATTTGAGGGGAGGGGTGACGCTCGCCAAAAAGCCAGAAACATGTTTTGGATAGTCCTTGCCACGCCTGGTTTCCGAGACCATGACCCACGCCTGGTTCCATCGTTTCCATGGTTCGCCGCCATCGCCACCTGTGGGAGTGGCGTCGCCTACGGGCCGTGGTGGCTCACGGACTTGTCGAAGTTAGGGATGGGGAGTTGGGAACCTGGGGATTCACTGCCTGTTGAAAACTCCCCCTCGGTACTGTTGGATATTGTAGAAATGAATATAGAAAATGGTATGGCTTCAAAAGGTTTGAAAAATAATTGGAGATTAGTTGTATAAAATTTAGTTATTTTGTTAATGTTTCGCACGTTGAAATTGAAATTGGGAGCAAAAATGGAAAAGTTTAATTGTATTATCAATTTGTATTATTTCTAAATAACTTCCATGCTGCATTTGCAGAAAAACATACCGGAGAACACTGTCCTCCAAAATATATATGTGAACTCGGATGGGCAAAATGCTCCAAGCTGTTGATTTGAAATCGTTCGTCCGTACCAAAACAGATATAAAAATTGTAATCAACACCATTGATAGCTACCCTCCTAAAAATGGATCTGGAATATGTGACGTAAGAGTATTATCGAGTGGTTATCGAGTCTGATGTGATATCAGTAAAAGCAAGTGAAGAGACATTTGTACATATGCTATGAATTGGTATAACAGTGCTTGACTTGCTTGTACAGTAGGGGAAAGTGGGGGGTCATGGACACCGTGGGTAAGACTGGCACCCCCTGTTTGGGACGAACTGACAGCGCCGCGACCGGGAAAAGCGTGTAATATGCTTCCTTTTAGCGCGCGTCGGTCGCAGAGCAACGTTGGGTCCGGTAAGCTCTCTAGGTTTTATATGATTTTCATAAAAGTAAAAATTGCAACTCATGTGTTATTTTCACAATCGAATTCGTAAGATCATTGCATGGATGTTTCTATAGATACATTATTGGTATTACGTAATATGGCTCTTCAAGATGTTACATTTTGTTCACCGCAGTCGCTGACTGTGTAATCGCAATGGCATCCAATTCATGTCCAAGTTTGTCTAGGAAGAGCAAAATGGGGTAAGACGGACACCACGCGTGGGGCAAGATGGACATGGTGTCCATGTTGTCCCACACAAGAGTATATTTAATTTTATATGATATAAGCTTAAATAAACAAGTTTATCAAGGGCTTTGGGGTCCAGCAATACCCCTGAGCGGAGGTGGTTTCGGCTGATGGTGGGGGGGGACACAGAGCCCGAAATGCTGAGAACATATCATCAAATTTGGGGGTCATCCAGGGCAGGTGTCCCCTGGATCCCCAGAGCCCCTGAAATAGTCATGGTGCTCCCTGAGAGATTGATGGGCTCCTTAAAGTTCGCTTCCAACCCTCCCCTCAGGAGCGGGGAGGGGCGCTGTTAGCCCTGCGAGAGGATTTGCCCCCACTTAATAGGTTTTGCGTTCCAAAAGTAACACCTCTGGCAGGCGCGAACCCAGGATTTTTATTTGGGGGAGGGTCACGAGAGGGGCAGCAGGCCGGTGGAGGGGCGGGATTTTGCCTCGAGGGTGGGGGCACACTTGTTCACCCAAAGGGTGGAAAATTTTCGTATCCTGGGAGTGAGACAAATTGTTTTAGGGGCGGCGTGTTGGGTGCAGGGGCAGCAAAGTCAGTGTAGGGTGGCGGCATGTTGGGTGCAGGGTCGGAAGTCAGCGTAGCACTGCCCCTAAAAGTCAGGTGAATGCTCATCCTTCCCTCGATGGGCGCCTTCGGCACCCCACATGGATGGAGCCGGCACTTTAGAGCTAAGCGTTTGGGGGTCCGGGCCTGCGCCCCCCGGTGTGCGCCCACCCCTGATCCGGATGGCGCCCCCGGCAAGGTGCCGCTCCCTCTGATCGGCGATCCTGGATTAACCTATGCGCAGTTCCACGACAGCCCTTGATACTTTAATCCTCCACCATAAAAATCAGAAAAGGCATGACCCCCTTTGACCCTTTGACGGAAAAGGTGAAAAATGCCTCCTCTCCCCGCGGCGGACGACAGTCGCCTAGTGGGTTTATGCAGATGTAAATCTGTAAGGCCTGGTTCGATCACTTTGTTCATCTTTTCCATCTTTCCCCATGGGGTGACCATGTTACCCCACTATGTGGGGCGAAATGGACTTTTGCTACTTTTTTCTAAACTTTACGCTCATTTTAATTGGATAATTACAGACACATAGCTACTTGCACAGTGGTAGATAAATGTCTGAAGTATCTCTACAGCAAAAATGGGAACAAAACAAGCTCATTAAGTAATCGAAAACTCACATCATCGTTACGGTGTCCGTGACCTCCCCCTCCACTTTCCCCTATGCATTTGGCTAGCTTGCTATTGGATCTTGTTTTAATAACTACCCTATAATTTGAGTAAACTCATGAATCCGTTTGGCTCCGGTCCACCTTTTCAGTTGCAGCGCAATAATTTTCCGCGCGTTTACGATGTATGTCGAACAAGCTGAACTTCACCAATAAGCCACATATGACAAGGCGTTACACGGAGTGATAGATGTCGTAAGTACGAACAAAAACTTCAACAGGGAATCAGTCATTGCGGCTGTATGATGGTATTTGCATGCAGGCCTGGGTCAATCGCCCCATTTCTCACAATCACCCGGTTCCCGTGCAGCGGCGTCCATTGCTCATTGGAGTGCGGCCCGGCCCAATAGAGTCAACTGGACTCACGGCGTCACGTGTCTGGAGTCGATATGGAGACGGCTGCAGACAGCTGCGGAGTATCAGACAGTGTCCCAATGCCCGCTGCGCTGGACGGTAGTGACGTCCAGCTACAGCCGTGGTTTTCCAATTGATCCAGCCGTAGCTCCATTGGCGGCGCCTGTGTATTTATGAAGCTTCAGGCTCTGAAGGCCCTGCCTCTCTGCGTCACGATCGGCGGCGGGTCATTACCCGAGGCCACCACGGGTCACGATTACAATGAGCATTGACTATAACCTGACGAGCCGCTGTCGCTCGTGGCCTCATGAGCGACGCCGACCGGTGTACATCGTGTACACTCCGTGAACTGCGAACACAAGCCTCTGTTTGTTATTTGACAGAACCCCTACCGCTATACCATCAACACGAGAGCAAATACCATAGGTGTGCCGTTTGTGTAGAATTGTTGTGTGTTTATTGAGCTCGCTCTCCAGTTGATCGCATTGCACACCTGGGTATGACGTCATGCCCATCTTTCCGCCACGCTTGGCCACGCTTCATACCCAGATCTTGTTTGGCGTTGATTGGCTGTGAACACACCAGCCACATAGTACACATAATACTGTCGTCACCGACCAAAGAATGTCGAGGACGGGGTTTCTGAGAGAAATTCCAACATCTTGCTGACGGAAAACTACCTCCTCTAAAACCAGAAATTGGTCTGACCTGGACTCCTTATTGCTTACCGCAACCGCTTCCGTTAAAACCTAAAGTTTCCTACCAATTCAGCTGAAAAAAGTTTTCGAGTGAAAAGTGAGAGATGACTGGTTTCTTCTCCCCCCCTTTCAGTGCCTGGTGCTCCCATGTGTGAGAACACGGCTCATATACTGGCTTCAGGTCTAGATTTGAGTTGCATTGTTTAGAGACCCTTTTAATTCAACATTGGCAACTTTGAAATGGAGTGTCGGGAAGCAATTGTGTCATTGTGAGAAGTCACCGTGCTGTTTTATCTTTTGACTTCAGCTATTGTTGGTAACGTACCTGTTGCTGATTGTACTCAATAAATAAGAAACAATATATTGTTGTTTCCGTAATTTGAAGGCCTCGTTTATGTTAGAAGTGCCGTTATCGGGCAAACAATTATGGTTGCTCAATGGAATGAAAGGTAGTACTACCGGATTGCTGTGAAGCCGTAGTACTGATGATGATGGTTATAGATGATGGTTGAGTGCTATATTGCTTAATAACTGCATACTTTATGCAAGATCGTTGCATTTGCGCATTAACCGACGGGCCGGTGTGCAGGCGACCCGTCGGTTAATGCGACTTCGCGTCGTACTTCATCTTCGCGTCGGTCGGCAGGCGAAGCGCAAGTTCTCGTCGTTCTTCAAGTCGCTGGTGATTGAGCTGGATAAGGATCTGTACGGACCTGATAACCACCTGGTGGAGTGGCACAGGACGGCCACCACACAGGAGACGGACGGGTTCCAGGTAACGCCGCCCGGCTGGTCAGCTCACTGCTACAGGATCAAACACCGCTGCTGCCACATGACGACTCTCTGACCCTGTAGATGGCGTAACCTCGGCTAGGGAAATCGCTTAAAATGTAGATTTTCTGCAGAATATGGCACCTTAGTGGGTTTGGAACTAAGCTATCAGGCGCGTAGAGCATACAGGAAAACTGCTGGTTGCATATTTGGTCTGTCTTGAAACTCAGCTTCTATGGAGAACCAGCGATTCTTGGGTGTACTTCTTTTAAACGCACGCTGCTCCACGCCTTTCCGACCTTTTTCCTACGAGCCCAACGGCTGGTGTCGGCCGTTCGTTGGCTGTTGCGGCCGGCGCAGGGTTGTTGAGGACTGAGTCCACTCTTAACACAGCCTATATCTTCGCAAATGGTAAGTTCTGGGACAAATGAGATATCAAACAAGGGGTTTTCCGGGAGAAGATGTCGTCTTCTGACTAACTCAATTTAAATCATTTCATTTTACTTATAATTGGGCGTGGAATTGGATTGCCAGGAAGTAGAAAAGGTCGGAAACCTCCTTGTACAGGATTGCATGCGTTCTATAACTCACCATGTGCTGACAAATGTGATTTGTTGAGGGCGGGATCCGTTCCCCACCGGCCCTACGGCCGCTCCAGGTACCTCCCATCAGCCGGCGGCGTGGAGGGGAGGGCAGGCGTGGGAACAGAGTGTTCAAAAAGAAGTACGCTCCTAAGGCGCTAATTCTCCGAAAAATTGTTCTGGGAGAAGCTTGATATGAAACCAGAGGTGTTCTGGCATGCCCTAGTATATAACTGATAGCTCAGTCGATATCCCTCGAAGATGTCACGACACTTGTAATGAATGATGATTGCTGTTTAGGTTTTTGCAATATTCTTGTGTATTTGTGGGAATACTGGGCTTGTTAAAGGTTTAGCGTGCCCATTTTTACAACAGGGTTTATGGAGCGTTGAAGATGCTCGCTTCTTGTCAGCCTCAGAAGATGCCGTCCACGCTCCCGGCAGGTGAAGCGTCCGGGAGACAAGAACGTGCGCTGTACGATCTTGCTGTTGCTGGACTACCAGCCGCCACAGTTCAAGCTGGACTCGCGGCTGGCGCGTCTGCTCGGGGTGCACACTCAGAGCCGGCCAGTCATCACGCAGGCGCTCTGGCAGTACGTCAAACACAACAAGCTGCAGGTACGTCAGACGCGGCACGCCGCAGACACGTCAGACCCATATAGTGCATTGTCAAATGACGCACTCAATGCTCTGCTGTTTTTGTTTTTTTACTTTTTTGAGTTCAATAATTTTGTATAATGAGGATATTGGTGGTAGTGGTACAAAGCTTCACCACAGGTTGCAAGGTCGAATGATGCACACTGTGTTGTGCCGTCTTCAATGCTTTTGGGCTCAATCGTAATTTTTGTCTCGAGAAACTACAAGAACTTGTGGGAACGTTTTAATTCAAGACAGGTGTTTATTTTCAAAAGTATGGATGCGCAATCGTGGGTATCAGCGATTTAAATATGCGTCCATATACACATCCATATATATGTACATACCTATATCCATATCCCTCATACACGATGCAAATACAAGCAACGCTCTGTGAGGCACGTGCCAGCGCTGGGGACAGCTGAAGCAAGGCACTGCCAGTTCGTGGATTCTTATTCCTAAATAATGGATGATAAGAAGATGAAATGAAGACCATGGAATTATCTCAGCAGTTGGGACCTTTTTTGAATTTGTTCTAAGCCACGGTACGACTGACAAACTATGTCAGTTAGTCTTACTGAAGAAACGTAAGTGGAATGATCGCTTCTCCCGAAAATTTTCATCTCAATGTGTTTTCTGTCGTCAATTCCAAGCCACAGTATATATTTTTAACTTTATTTACCCTGTGGTCAAAATATTTCTCACACGAAGCATTATATGCGGGCTTTGTCGAAAATGTGTTTTCGTCGTCAATTTTAAGCCAAAGTATATATTTTTAACTTCATGTACCCTGTGGACAAAATATTTCCTATACGAAGCGCTATATGCGGGCTTTGTCGAAAATTTAGCCTTTTAGGCCCGTGAAACAGTTTCAGCGTTGTCCATGCCATGCAGAAAACGAACATGTCGCGTGCTTAGGGGCCCGCTGCATGAAACATTCGTCCCTTATATGCCTTTAAATTTTCGATGACAGGTGCCCGCTCGGTTTTTGCCCACGCAGGCGTTTTACTTGTTCGCATTCTCCTGTAAGCTTTTTAGTCAACTTGTAAAAAGATTGGCTTTCCGTTAAAATCATCTTTCGTGGTTTTTGAAGCGTCATCGTAGGCACAGTTACCTTCTTGAGTTTAATTTGAAGATTGGGCGCATGCAGAAGGCCTGGGACATATGAAACAAAGAAAATTGGTAGAATCATCGTAGGCGACCAGTGGGAAAAGTAATCAGATTCGGGCTCATTGCTGCATTCCGCAGCGGCTGGTTACAGCATTTGTCGATATTTTTTAATTTTGCTCAGATTTGACATTTGTGTATGAAAGCTGACGCTCATGACGTGTATATTTATGAACAATGAGTGATTGATGTTCCCCTTTAAGTCGAAGACTTATTACGCAGCGGTATTCTTATCTGCGGGTTTCAAGCTGAACCCAGGGTTAACCTCAGTCTGGAGACGCTGTGGAACGATGATGCTCTGCCGAAAAAAGTTCTGCTTCTTTGAACATAATACCGCACCATCATTTTTTTCTACTTTGGCAGCCACGTCTATCAATTACCGTGTTCATTGTGTCTGTTTATTCGGAAACATGCTTCTTTGGAACAGTTCGGTATCGTCCTGAAATAAGTATTGCAACCGCATGATAACGTCAACATGTTCGATGCAGTGTCACCATGACAATCGGACACGGCACGCTCCCCAGGACCAATCAGAGCGGGAATACGTCAACTGCGACCGGTACCTGGAGCAGATCTTCCAGCTGTCGCGGATGAAGTTCGCAGAGATCCCTCACCGACTCAACAAGCTGCTGCACCCGCCTGACCCCATCGTCATCAACCACATCATCACGGTGGACGGCGCCGAACAGAAGAAGACCGCCTGCTACGACATCGAAGTGGAGGTGGGTTCGGGCAGGCCAAGGGACTGACGGGCGATTCACCCGTGTGAATGTGTCGTTTTTTTACTAGGACCCATGAAGGCTTTAGTGGCTAAGCTTAAATGTTCTTGTTTTCTTCGTACAGCATTAATGAGAATGCTTTTTGTGAAAACAATGTATGTTTATGACTATGATCCTCGCCGAAGATTTTTATTCGTGCTGTTTGTTTGCCTCATAGAAAATAGTATGCCTCGATAATGCTGCTGTGTAAGAACAGGTGTCGGGATACAGTGTAATAATGATTGTGTAATGATTGCGTTGGAGCCGATTGAAAGGGGGAGTGTAAGCAATGACACCTCAAGCGTCTGACACCTGAATTCAGCCACCTCCGCCGCCCTCCTGACTCTCCCACCCACGCCGTTCTCTGTATAGGTGGACGACACCCTGAAGACCCAGATGAACAACTTCCTGCTGTCCACGGCAAGCCAGCAGGAGATTCAGACCCTCGACAACAAGGTGCACGAGACGGTCGAACTCATCAACCAGTACAAGCTGAACCGGGAGTTCTTCCTCGGCTTCGCCCGAGATCCGCAGCAGTTCATCAACAAGTGGCTCGTGTCGCAGAACAGAGACCTAAAGGTGAGTTCCATCCGTGCGGGCGTGTCGGTACTTGTGTATGATGTCAGGACTCAGTCAGACATTGCCGTGGGCTTTGATGTGCCCTGTCTGCTAGAGTGTATTTTGGTTCTTATGATTGGTGACGTTCTTGAACATATGGTTGAACTTGCTCATGGTGAACTCTATTTTTTCGACTATGAGTGAGTCGCTTCTTTTCTGACAAGCTCATAATTCCCCTCTCTGATTTGACTGCTCGCCGCCCCATGCGTGTTGTAACATTTCCGTTGTTCGTGGGAGCAGACGATCACAGACGTAGTGGGCAACCCGGAGGAGGAGCGCCGCAGCGAGTTCTACCAGCAGGGCTGGACCAACGAGGCCGTCCATCGCTACTTCTACTCCAAGGTGCAGCAGAAGCGAGCTGAGCTGGAACAGGTGCTCGGCATCCGAAACAACTGAGGTGGGGGTCAGGGGGAGGGGGCTGGCGCGTGATCTGGGTCAGAGCGGACCTGTGAACCGAGGATGGAGCACACTGTGTCGGTGCTACTGAGTGGGATAGGGGTGAGTGAGTGGAAGACTCGGTAGTGGCTTTAGGTTGTGTGATGGAGAGAGATAGGGGTCGAGATCGTGTCTGCAGTGGTGCATAAAGGACAGGTCAGCTATGTTTGGGATGTTCGGGTGTTCGATAAAGTTTGAGTTTATGCAGGAATTTCAGCAGCAGTCTTCGGTCTATCTGTGTCGATTGTCGGCATTTTCTCATCCGTAACGTCACTGCCAGCCACAAGCAAGAATAAGGTGAGGTTTGCCGCCGCCTTTAATTATCCTTCCAGTACCCTCACGTTAGAAACTATGTGACGGATTTTTCTATTCTGAGGATATGTGAATATAAATTCCTGGTCGTCGGTTGATTTTAAAATTTCAGGTGTATGCAGAGGATTGTGCCCTGCTTTATTTCGGTATTTATTCTGAGTTGTTCGGAAAATTCTTCTCGAGCTATTGGACTGTTGTCTGAACCGACTGTTGTCATACCCTCAGTTTTTTCATCAAGTTTGTAACGTTGGTAACCATATTTGTATTGAGTATATTTCTTGGCAAGGCTATTTCGATTCCCAATCATCCAGCCGTATTTCCTAAAACAGCTCCCTATGTATTTCCACATTTGGCACTGGTGCATACCTTACCTGCGGCTAAGACTGAGCAGATTGATAAATGAGGTCTTTGTGTCGTCTAATTCCGCTTTGGCATTGTTTTCATGTGCATATTGTGGAGAGGATTAGCTCTCGGAGCCCGTTTGGAATTCATTAATCAGTCCATTTAGAGCCAGTGTACCCATCGTGATGTTGTGGGACGCCGCGGTCACTTTGAAACCAGCAAGTCTGACGTCAGCACTTACCATTTCCTCGTCACGTGGGATTGCCACCGTGTGTAGTTTTCATTTCCATCTGCTGATTCGGTACGTGGTTCACATTTCTCATGGGTGCATGTGTGTAAGTGCGGACTTTGTGTGTTTTGGTAGTGAATGCGTAAATATTGTGAATGGAATACAATGTTTTTTTATTTGCAAACATGGTCTCGGGTCTGTTTTTTACGAACTTAAATATATTTTTCTGCCGTCAGTCGACTTCGCAGCCTTGTCTAGATTTTAAAAACTAAATATTACTAGAATTATTTGATAGTTCTCTAAAAAAAAAGCGAGCAATCACGCCTACATATTTTATACAGAAAAGAGGTCAGTATGTGGTTTGCCGCATGAATGATGACAGGAGAGTTAACCCGCGCCCCACCGGGGGTCCGGCGCCACCTTCGCCCCACCGGGGGCCATCGATGGCCCCCCTCTAACTCCGAAAATATGGGCGTTAGCGCAAATCTGCAAAGTGCAATAGAAAGCTCGCGTGAATTCAGTAAGAAATTACTTCGCATGTTTTAGTGCTCAGGTCAATGGTTTGACCTCCAGAGGTCAAATTAGGTCAAGATCGGCTATTTTCACTCAAATATGCAATGATTAAGCAAACTGGGCATAACTCTTATGTCATTAGAGCTATTGAGGCCTGGTAAAGTACATTTGATAGCAAATTGCCAGTACTTTTTCCGCTATGTGGAACGTAAAGACCTCCCGCCAGTGGTTTGACCGCCAGAGGTCACTTCGTGACCTAATATGACCTGAGGTCACGAAAGGTCAAAAAGTGACCTTGCCGTATATCAAATGAAAGCCAGTGACAAGACAAACACGATGGTGTTTGTTTCAGCACTCTAGCTCAATTAGGTCAAAAGTTATTGTCAAAATACTGTTTTTGAACTCTGGTGACCTTGGATGACCTTGGAAAAGTCAAAGGGCAAATATGACCCCTGGGATCCGTGAAAGGGTGTCCAAAAACGTTGTTCTGAGCAGTCTGAGTATTTTCAATCATTTTTGTGGCTTTTATATCATGAAATAGCTTTTCCCCATGCTTTTCCAATGGGAGAGGTCGCCTCGTGACCTGACCTCAGGCACGAAATCGAAAAATCCCGGATATACACCTTGTAGACCCTGAAGGGGTCATGAAGTGTAGGAAGTTTCAAATCGATCGACTTTGAAATGTAGCTCTTACAGAGCTCTAAAGGTGAAGTGAGGTGACCTTGGTTGACCTCGTCTGGTGACCTGACCTTGGGTGACCCGGGGTAAAAATTTCAGGGATGATGGGAAAATGATGCAGTGAGAGGTAGAGCCCTCAACCGCGGTGCTGCGCCTCGTCGTTTTTCTGCTATCCCGGAAAACCCTTAGGGGCCATCGATGCCCCTTCCGGTGGGGCGAGGGTTAAGCGATTATTAGAGATGCGCTGACTCAACCCTCCTAGCTTCAGCAGTCGTATAGCTCGACATTCGAGATGATAAATCTGCAGTAGATCGTCTTTTAAAAAAGAACGTAAGGTTAAGGTTTTCAGCGAGTCGCTTAGATAAGGCAGTCTGATCGCTACAGTCCCTCCGAACGGGGCCAGATAGTGCCAGCTGGTGCGGCAATCTTCGGTATTCTGATTCCCAGAATACCGTGATGCCTGGAAAGAAAGTGAAGCAGAGTTCGACTACGATCAAAAAACCTTTATGGGCGTAGATTTTGTCCACAAAAGCCTTTTCTCAAATTATAGGCATTACTTAAAATCCGTCGGTATTACTGTCACAGAGACCTGGAGCAGACGCCAGCGGCCACATCGCCAATGTGCGTCCGATAAGATTGAATCCACGAAACTGTGTTGTGATGTATCACTAATATCTCGCGATTCAGATTGGCGCCCCCTAGTCTTTCTGAGCCCGTCATGATTTACGCTGTTCGGGGAGGGTTGGGCGGTCGTCACCGATTGTTGGCGGGGTCGGGGGCAGACTCTGACCCGGCGATGACCGGGGGTGGGATGTGAGGCCAGAACTCAGTAGCCGTATCGGAGAGCGTTAGCGGGGCAGGACTCCAAGGCCAAGCTGGGAACATTTGTCTTGGCCCATGCTGGAAAGGGCAAAGCACGCCAAAAAAACTAGGCCGAGTCCCAAAATTTTGGTGAGATGTTCCCTCTGGTTCAAAGGCAGGGTGAGACGTTCCTCGTTTCCTTTTGCTTCCAATGCACATGGAAGGGAGTAGGTGGATCCATGATTTCCAATAGGGGAGGGCGCGACTTTTGGACGGCGAAACCTATCAGGGGCGGGCGCCAAATATTATTGCCGGGCGCCGTTTCTCGCCACCTGGAGAAAGAGTTGGAAGTAACGCTTCCAGGGGTGTCAAGGACGTTTCAGGGGGCGCCGTGGCTTGATCGGAGAGGACACGTGTCCCCATGCCTCTCCCCTACCCCCCAGTTTCTGCCAATGGGATGGGAGTGCCATGTGAACGCTGGCAGAGGTGAGGGATGTAAACAAGCCCGCCAGTCGCTCCTGTCGCCATCTCAGTGAAACTAACTGGAGTAAAATAGTGACTGCCTACCTTGCATGCGGAGCGAAAATTTCCGAGGGTTATGTTTTCTAGAATTTCACAGCCCAGGCTACTGAACCCAACCGTTTTCTGTACAGATTTGTCCTTTGCAGGAGACTAAGTCTGAAACAACACCAAGCATTGTCCTTGGGAGTCCTGAGTGTTGCTATTGATGAACATTTGGCTGTTTTGAGTCACGTTGTAGATTATGACTGAGCATGTAACAACCGGCAGACACGTTCGGCGAAGCGACAAGTGGAAAAATAACGCTAGCAACGAATAGCACCTCGTCTCATGCAACTCTCTCACTGACGACAAATACGGAGAGCATTGCAGTTTATTTGATTGGGTCACTAGCGGATCCAGGGGATAGGGAGAAACCGGACAATTGCCCCTCCGAAACCTCCCCGTTTTCGCCAATTTTCTTTAACAAACATTTTTCACGATGTTGGGCCCCATTACCCCCCCCAACCATCGGTCTGAATCCGACCCTGGATGTGGTGCATGTGGTTCCAGTGATTCCGGTGATCCAAAAATACCTTTATGTCTATGTCTCTGCAGTATACCGTTTCATAAACACGTTGCCCTCGTGCTTTGATAGCATTGATAAATTCCGTTACTTGGCTCTAACTAGGCAAATCGGCACCCAGTTTGGCACAACTCACGTCAACGGAACCAAGCTCGGATAGTGGGGACTATTTTGAGATGTTTGAAACAGAATTCAGGGGCGGATTTTGACACCGTGCGGATGTGAGTAGCGTAGTCTCATTTCGTTACTATATAAAACCTGAACGCTTGGGCTGGTCAGTTTTGTTTGTATGTTTGTATGCGAATTAATCGTTAAGAGGCATGTGCCCAATAATAGGTGGAATCGGTATAAAAAGAACATGTACATACCGACAAACCACCCTTCAAAAACGCAAAAAAGTCCTTTCAAAATAAAACAAGCACGCCTAGTCAAATTTTCGTGTCACTGGCTCAAAATGGTCGCTTGGGATGTCGTAAATGAGACGATACACATTTAAGTTGTCCAATAGGATCAGTCATGACATCGCTTGCTGGAGAGTAAGTTAACCCTCGCCCACCGGGGGCCATCGATGGCCCCCCTAAGGTTTTTCCGGGATAGCAGAAAACGACAGGCGCAGCACCGCGGTTGAGGGCCTACCTCTCACTGCATCATTTTCCCATCATCCCTGAAATTTTTTACCCCGGGTCACCCAAGGTCAGGTCACCAGACGAGGTCAACCAAGGTCACCTCACTTCACCTTTAGAGCTCTGTAAGAGCTACATTTCAAAGTCGATCGATTTGAAACTTCCTACACTTCATGACCCCTCCAGGGTCTACAAGGTGTATATCCGGGATTTTTGATTTCGTGCCCTGAGGTCAGGTCACGAGGCGACCTCTCCCATTGGAAAAGCATGGGGAAAAGCTATTTCATGATATAAAAGCCACAAAAATGATTGCAAATACTCAGCCTGCTCAGAACAACGTTTTTGGACACCCTTTCACGGATCCCAGGGGTCATATTTGCCCTTTGACTTTTCCAAGGTCATCCAAGGTCACCAGAGGTCAAAAACAGTATTTTGACAATAACTTTTGACCTAATTGAGCTAGAGCGGTGAAACAAACACCATCGTGTTTGTCTTGTCACTGGCTTTCATTTGATATACGGCAAGGTCACTTTGACCTTTCGTGACCTCAGGTCATATTAGGTCACGAGGTGACCTCTGGCGGTCAAACCAATAGCGGGAGGTCTTTACGTTCCACATAGCGGAAAAGTACTGGCAATTTGCTATCAAATGTACTTACCAGGTCTCAATAGCTCTAATGGCATAAGAGTTATGCCTAGTTTGCTTAATCATTGCATATTTGAGTGAAAATAGCCGATCTTGACCTAATTTAACCTCTGGAGGTCAAACCATTGACCTGAGCACCAAAACATGCGAAGTAATTCTTACTGAATTCACGCGAGCTTTCTATTGCACTTTGCAGATTTGCGCTAACGCCCATATTTTCGGAGTTAGAGGGGGCCATCGATGGCCCCCCCGGTGGGGCGAAGGTGGCGCCGGACTCCCGGTGGGGCGCGGGTTAAAAAGTTGTTTGCCACGCGAGGAACCATCGCAGATACATTCACCTGAACAGAGTTCACTCGATCAAAAGGCACATTTAACCCGCGCCCCACCGGGGGTCCGGCGACACCTTCGCCCCACCGGGGGCCATCGATGGCCCCCTCTAACTCCGAAAATATGGGGGTTAGCGCAAATCTGCAAAATGCATTAAAAGCTCGCGTGAATTCAGTAAAAATTACTTCGCAGTTTTAAGCGCTCAGGTCAATGGTTTGACCTCCAGAGGTCAAGAAAGGTCACGATATGCTATTTCACTCAAATATGCAATGCTTAAGAAAACTGGGCATAACTACTATGCCATTAGAGCTATTGAGATTTGGTTAAGTAAGTTTGATAGGAAATTTCCAGACCTTTTTCCGCTGTGTGGAACGTAAAGACCTCCCGCCAGTGGTTTGGCCTCCAGAGGTCACCTCGTGACCTAATATGACCTGAGGTCACGGAAGGTCAGAAAGTGACCTTGCCGTATGGCATATGAAAGCCAGTGACAAGACAAACACGATGGTGTTTGTTTTAGCGCTCTAGCTTAATTAGGTCAAAAGTTATTGTCAAAACACTGTTTTTGACCCCCTGATGACCTTGGATGACCTTGGAGAGGTCAAAGGGCAAATATGGCCCCTGAATCCCGTGAAAGGGTGTCCAAGAACGCTTTTCTGATCAAGCTGAGCATTTTCAATCGCTTTTGTGACTTTTAGATCATGAGACAGCTTTTCCCCATGCTTTTTCAATGGGAGAGGTCACCTCGTGACCTGACCTCAGGTAACGAAATCGAAAAATCCCGGATATACATGTTGTAGACCCTGGAAGGGTCATCAAGTGTAGCAAGTTTCAAATTGACCGATTAACCCTCGCCCCACGGGGGGCCATCAATGGCCCCCCTCAAGGTTTTTCCGGGATAGCAGAAAAACGACGAGGCGCAGCACCACGGTTGAGGGCTCTACCTCTCACTGCATCATTTTCCCATCATCCCTGAAATTTTTACCCCGGGTCACCCAAGGTCAGGTCACCAGACGAGGTCAACCAAGGTCACCTCACTTCACCTTTAGAGCTCTGTAAGAGCTACATTTCAAAGTCGATCGATTTGAAACTTCCTACACTTCATGACCCCTCCAGGGTCTACAAGGTGTATATCCGGGATTTTTCGATTTCGTGCCCTGAGGTCAGGTCACGAGGCGACCTCTCCCATTGACAAAGCATGGGGAAAAGCTATTTCATGATATAAAAGCCACAAAAATGATTGCAAATACTCAGACTGCTCAGAACAACGTTTTTGGACACCCTTTCACGGATCCCAGGGGTCATATTTGCCCTTTGACTTTTCCAAGGTCATCAAAGGTCACCAGAGGTCAAAAACAGTATTTGGACAATAACTTTTGACCTAGTTGAGCTAGAGCGGTGAAACAAACACCATCGTGTTTGTCTTGTCACTGGCTTTCATTTGATATACGGCAAGGTCACTTTTTGACCTTTCGTGACCTCAGGTCATATTAGGTCACGAGGTGACCTCTGGCGGTCAAACCACTGGCGGGAGGTCTTTACGTTCCACATAGCGGAAAAAGTACTGGCAATTTGCTATCAAATGTACTTTACCAGGCCTCAATAGCTCTAATGACATAAGAGTTATGCCCAGTTTGCTTAATCATTGCATATTTGAGTGAAAATAGCCGATCTTGACCTAATTTGACCTCTGGAGGTCAAACCATTGACCTGAGCACTAAAACATGCGAAGTAATTTCTTACTGAATTCACGCGAGCTTTCTATTGCACTTTGCAGATTTGCGCTAACGCCCATATTTTCGGAGTTAGAGGGGGGCTATCGATGGCCCCTCCGGTGGGGCGAAGGTGGCGCCGGACCCCCGGTGGGGCGCGGGTTAAGAAATGTAGCTCTTATAGAGCTTCAAAGTTGAAGTGAGGTGACCTTGGTTGACCTAACTTGCTGACCTGACCTTGGGTGACCGGGTAAAAATTTTCAGGGATAGTAGGAAAATGATGAGGTGAAAGCTAGAGCCCTCTACCGCGGTGCTGCGTTTCGTCGTTTTTCTGCTATCCCGAAAACCTTAGGGGCCATCGATGGCCCCCCCTAAGGTTTTTCCAAGATAGCAGAAAAACGACGAGGCGCAGCACCGCGGTTGAGGGCTCTACCTCTCACTGCATCATTTTCCCATCATCCCTGAATTTTTACCCCGGGTCAACCAAGGTCAGGTCACCAGACGAGGTCAACCAAGGTCACCTCACTTCACCTTTAGAGTTCTGTAAGAGCTACATTTCAAAGTCGATCGATTTGAAACTTCCTACACTTCATGACCCTCCAGGGTCTACAAGGTGTATATCCGGGATTTTTGATTTCGTGCCCTGAGGTCAGGTCACGAGGCGACCTCTCCCATTGGAAAAGCATGGGGAAAAGCTATTTCATGATATAAAAGCCACAAAAATGATTGCAAATACTCAGACTGCTCAGAACAACGTTTTTGGACACCCTTTCACGGATCCCAGGGGTCATATTTGCCCTTTGACTTTTCCAAGGTCATCCAAGGTCACCAGAGGTCAAAAACAGTATTTTGACAATAACTTTTGACCTAATTGAGCTAGAGCGGTGAAACAAACACCATCGTGTTTGTCTTGTCACTGGCTTTCATTTGATATACGGCAAGGTCACTTTTTGACCTTTCGTGACCTCAGGTCATATTAGGTCACGAGGTGACCTCTGGCGGTCAAACCACTGGCGGGAGGTCTTTATGTTCCACATAGCGGAAAAAGTACTGGCAATTTGCTATCAAATGTACTTTACCAGGCCTCAATAGCTCCAATGACATAAGAGTTATGCCCAGTTTGCTTAATCATTGCATATTTGAGTGAAAATAGCCGATCTTGACCTAATTTGACCTCTGGAGGTCAAACCATTGACCTGAGCACTAAAACATGCGAAGTAATTTCTTACTGAATTCACGCGAGCTTTCTATTGCACTTTGCAGATTTGCGCTAACGTCCATATTTTCGGAGTTAGAGGGGGCCATCGATGGCCCCCCCCCCCCGGTGGGGCGAAGGTGGCGCCGGACTCCCGGTGGGGCGCGGGTTAAGAAAAGCCACAGGCGCATCCCTAGTAACTCTAGATGATAAATGAAGGGAGAACACATTCTAGATATGTCTTGGTCATGTAAACCCTTTAGGATGGCGATGTGCAGCTTGTGCAAGGTGCTCATCGCTAAGAGATGTTGAATATGTGAATTTAAGCTTTTGACGTCAGGGAGTTGATGTTGATAGCCAGCAATAGAATGAAGTCAGCATAGATGAGCAACAATTTCTCCTCCTCCACTGACACGAGTTCTTTATATCTGCTACGTGCCGGACCAAACCATGACTCAAGTGCAGCAATAAAGGGTGCCGCCCGGGATTGGAGCCTTGATTTATTGCAGAATCTCCCGCTGAGCTGTTTCCAGAGAGCGTAAATAGTATTATTTTCGCGATCGCATGTTGAAATTTGACCAATTTATCTCCGAGATATGATTTAACTAAAGGAAAAGGTTTAAATGACTCCATGCGGATGGATTCATTTACGCTTTGATGTCTTTTGGCCTGTCAAAACTGGTAAAACAGTGCAGATTGTTACATTGCATCTATTGGCTTCCGGAAATCTGCCTCCAATGAGGTGTCATCAAGCTGGGATCATCTCTAGTCTCTGATGTTGACCAATCGAAGACGTGGTGTGGTGACCTTGCATTCTGTGACCTTTCGAAGGCGCGTCAAGTCAGTGGGGTGTTCTCGAAACGAATACATCTGAAAATTGCTTCCGCTAAACCATACCCCTGTTTTCACATTTCCCCCGATGTATACAAAACTGGTGCAGCCACCTTTTGGCACCCTTCCAACCGCTGTTTCTTTTCTGCCGTGCTGTTCGCTTTCTCCCGTTCACGCCTCACAAGATGCACCCTATATCTTTGTTGGTTCGAATGGTCTCAATAGGGCTCAATTGGTGCGGCGGCGGGTCCGCGCCGTCGGCTTCAATGAAGCTGCGCTCGGCGGCCGGCCAGACGCCTGGCAGTCGGCGGGGAGGGAACTCACTGTGTCTCCCCAGCTATCTACTCCAACGCCTGGGAGCGGGGACGACTTCCGGCGGGGTGTGCTGCGGTGTCGATTCTGCATCACAGGTTTTGTGTTTATTTGAAAATTGTGTGAAAATGGGCTCTGAAGTTTTGGAAAGAAAGCAACGATGCAAATGAGTGCGTGAAAACGTCTGAAAGTGTCTTAGCTAAGACATCCGATTGCGAAGATCGACACTGTGTTTGATGGGGATTGGTGGGTAGCTTGAGAAGCAAAAGGCAATCATACAATCCCGCTGGCAAGGTTACAGTCGGTCTGCGAAGCGTCGGTGCACATTTTCTGAACGTCAGCGCTGATGGACATCTGTCTGTTGCTTCACAGCAGCACGCTGCGAGGAGGCATCCACTGTTGAGTAGACATGAACGGATGAAGCTGATTTCTGCTGTCTTATGTTTGTACGTCAGTTCGCAGTCCGACACAAGTGAGAAGACGGACAGAAGTCATGGAGTTCCGACAGGCACTAGCTGCTTTTGGAAAGGATCTTCACAACCCCAAAGTTGGCTGGATTAAAGTCATATTCTTCTTCTTAAGTGGAGGTAAGCATATGAATCTCCTTTCTTGGTTCTTTGTTTGCCTGAGTGCAATATCACTCCATGACTTAACAAGAGCATGCCGTATACCACTTGCTTCTGTCCAGTCGAACGCATTGATGCCCTACTCTGGGTTTAATGGTTCTCGAATTAAAATGAATTTCCTAAATCAGCCTAAATTTGGCCAGACAACCCCCGGATCTGCCCCTTAGGGGGACGGTGGGGGCTGGG